>JAJTUC010000010.1:1072663-1293074 GCA_036971365.1 Dactylellina leptospora
TTTTTTATTGCCCACATGCCTTGCACTTCCAGCGTTTTTCCCCCGTGCTCTGAGCATCAGTACCGGGACGCGCACCCCACGTTTGTTGTCCCTGTGTGTGCTGCCGGAGCACATGGCCCGGAAATGGTTACACTGGGGACCAACTCCCCAGAGCGTGCAGCACAACGCAAAAAAAAAAGACACGACCAAGAACAACCAGCCGGCAGATTAGCATGGCAATCCTGAAGATGCAACAGATGGCACGCAATTGATAGACTCACAGGGCCGATTTCTTGTCGAATTGCATATCGGATCTTCTATCACACGTGAGCGAGTGTTTGTGAGAGTCGTCTAAATGGAGGAGCGAAACCTGGGGATTCAGCCAGGGTGGTTTCTCCACACCATATGACGTTGTGGGGTCTTTCTATATCGTCCCCGCAGAAAATCCCCACAGCTGATCACGGAGGTCGAAGGCCAATCCATCAAGAGAATCTAGCATAGCAGATGATCTGGGGAAGATGAATTCTGTTTTGTACAATTCTCATTCTTTCAAGAATTTCTGGTCTATATAACAAAAGTGAGAAGACACGATGATTGAGAAGGTAAAAAAAATATACAGTTATGAAATGAAGAGGATGATCCGTCCACCTATAAGGGGGATCGAGACCGTTCTATAGAAAATTGTTACTAGGAAATGGGGTTGTAGATGAGGAAGGGGTGGTAAAGGGGACAAGAGGTATTCTACACAGGATGCCAATTGAGGAGCTTTTGAAGAAATGAAAAAACCAAAACGTGTGAGCAAAGAGACACCTGAAAAGCAGACCACGATCAAGGACAAGCCATTCAAAGTATGTACAAGAATAGAATGGTAAATGGTGAGCTCGACACCAACTTCAAACCCTGTAAGGAAATGCGAGACGGCAGTCAAAGAAACAATGGGAAACAAGCACAAATAAAGGAGCATCGAGCTATGTCAGAAATGAAGATATCGAGAGAACAACCAAGACGACAAAAACCCGAGCAAACCGTAAAAGTAAATCATGAGCATAACACATGCAAATATCGAACCGTTAATGAATAAGCACCCGAGAGCGAGAGAGACTACCAACCCGTAAGAGTGAGAAAAACGCCGGAATTCGAACACAGAAGCAAAAAAGAAACGAGCTCAAAGTGCCAAACCATGCCCATCACCGCACCATCGATAAAGCATAAGGACTTCTCTGCGTCTCTGCTTCTGTTCTTCCATATCCTCAGGCAGACACCTTCCTCGTACCTGAGCGAGTGCGGATCGCATGACCTTTCGGAAATTTCGTTGATACTCCGTGTTGAGTGTGACAACACAGACCTCATGCGCACGCACGATAGTTTCGCAAGCACCCACCACGGCTTGGGACGCCTCGCCCTGAAGCTTGTCTGCGATAAGGAGGAGCAGGAAGCTTCCTTGGAGGAGATAGATACCAAAGAAGTATGGCATAAGGCTTAGATCAGGGTCGTATTTCAGGATGTTTCCGATAGCTTCCGCTGCCGAGACGGCGTGAGCGGTTGCAGAGATGAAGCCCGGCGACGAGATCCATAGATCGTTATCGTCAAGCATGCTTATGGGATCCCACTTTCCAGAGAGAAGGATGTGCAATACATGCAGGACATGTGTGCCATACGCAATTGCAATCTTCTTTTGCATTTGATCACTTGAAAGTGGGGAAGAGGACTTTTCTGGAACTGCAGCTGGAGCCGGGGGAACGGCGCCGTCAACTAAGCTCTCGCTGTTGTTGACTGGGAGACGTCCCTCGGCATCCTCTGGGAGCTGCTCAGTTGTCTGCGGGGGGTTCGCTGCGTCATCTTTGATTTTTTCACCGTCTGTATCAAGACGATTGTGTTCCCAGTCCGCTAGGCTTCGCTCATACATGTCTAATTGAGACTGTATTTCAGCGACTTGGTCTTCCCAGTCAGCTCCAGACCCTCCAAAACCTTGACCCAGTCTTGGATGATTCCTTGCATGATGAAGATCCACGATTTCCCCTAGAATTGTCATCAAAGGAAGAAAGAAACCGAAGAGACTTGGGCCGGTGACCTGAATAGTTGGCCCCGCGTGTCGATTTGCCTGTTGAGGATTTGATGAGACGGATGGTGGAGGTGAAGGATTGGAAGCATAAATGTTAGGTACCTGATTCAACGAGTTAAACGGGTCCACGAGGTCTTGGCCGTTTGTATTTTCATGCGATCCGTAGAAATCCCCGTTTTGCCATTTAGTATCGTCCATTGGTTGAAGAAGATCAACGCATTCGATATCTCGTAAAGCGAGTGGTCGATTGTAGCACAGTGCGAGGTGTCTGTCAACAATGTACATCAACCACCACATTCTGCGCCTCTCCTCTTTTTCTTCCTCTGACATGCTCGAGCGGGTATTCGGTACGACTCCTTCTTCTTGCTCTAATTCCGGTTGGTCACTAACTTCCCTGTTTAATCGAAGCTCCCGCGCCAGAGCCCACGCCGCGTTCCACCACCGTAAAGATGCGCCTTTAAACTCCGAAGCAGAAATAACTGTAGCTAAATGTATGTACGTAAGAACATCGTCAACCGTTCCAGCAGCTCCAACAACGCCTTCCCTACCCTGTGGACCTGGCGAGGCCAAGCCACCCAGGCCCATTCCCGCGTTCTCGTTTTCATGCGATGAGTGGGAGGAGCCGACCGCCACTGAACCCAGGGGAATATGGACCAACGGTCTCAGAAAACCAATGCACATCTCCAGCAGTTTCTGGCAGATCCGGCCCCGGGCACTGGGAGAAGCCGTAAGGGCTGGAGCATCCGAAGTCTGAGCCGCAATCCAGAGCATCGATGCCAGGAGTGCTGGCGTAGTCAATCGAGGATGTGTCGGATGCAGAACTGACTTCTTCCGCAAGGCGTGGCATAGAACATACGGAGACGCCGGTTGGAAGAATGAGAGACTCGGATTCAGGAAGTAAAGATCTAGAAGTTCGCAAGCAAGATGTGTTGGAATTATTTGTTGCAAGTGGGGGAGAATAGGCAAAAGGACGGGGTACCTCAGATGATTTGGATTCGAGTGCATTGGAGTAGGTGGCGATGGCAATGAGAGCCAGCCGGGGGACTGATTGTCCGGAGATTGGCCCAGAAGACCTGCCAGTGGTGAGATGCCTGCACTCGATAGACTCAAACCACCTTGAGGCCCGGCTTGATTGTGAGGGGAGATCATCATGAAATCGTGCCCATAGTTCTGGTTTGGCATTGATTGAGCAGCATGAGTCTGGAGTTGAGGATGGGGGAGCATTCTAGCACCGCTCATAAGACCATTTTGTTGTGGCTGATATTGTGGCATTCTGCCATATGGCACTTGAGCAAAGGGTGAATCGCTAATTTGACCCATGTGTGTAGGAGAGTCTGGCGTTGGGAGGTGGTGGTGATGTTGCGAAGGTAGTCTGTGGTGGTGGTGCTGCTGTTGCATTTGGCTGGGGGAGAAGTCGCTCTGGTCACTGGATGCCGTGTGTGTAGAGGCAACAGATGACCTATTTGGTCTAGGGAAGCCCAGGTCAGGGCGAGGAGGAGGAGGTAGCTCAGAGAATGATTCTCGAGAGGCGGATGTGGGCATCATTGGAGTTGTGTTCTCTCCATTCTCGTCGACGGAGGTACCATTGGTCCCCGGTGTTGATGTCGCGGCAGCCGCGGCAGCAGCTGCTGCTGCTGCATTTTGGATATCTTTTCTTGAGGCCTTGCCTCGCTTCTTGCGTTCTCGGTTGTATTTGCAATCGAGGTTAAAGTCTATGTAAAACCGAACAGCACTGTTAAAACAATTGTTCTAACTGCGATTCAAGAACTATCTTTTGCAACAAGCCTCCCCGGGGCCACCCGGGCTCTCCACATGCGACAATGAAAGGCGAGGAGGCCGGGCGATAGAAGAAAGAAACGAACGAGAGAAGTAAATTGAAAACTCACCGATACAGTGCTGGCATGGCATCTTGCCATCGCATCTTGTCCTCAGTTGGTTGCATTGATCGCATGCTCTGCTGATTCTGCGACGGATCGGACCTGTTGTGGGAGAACCGCTGCCGAGGTGGCCCAGGGGTTGTAGGCCACCGGGGCTTGGGGAGCCGTAAGGGTGATGTCGCTTATTCATAATTGACTTTGGGAGATGCGAAAACGAGTACGACGAAAGTCCGTTTGACGACAAAGACTCGATGGTGGACGTATGGCTGTTCATTAACGCCGGAGCACCGATATAGCTGTGGTGAGGAATGCCTGTGGAGAGCATCTTCGAAGAGAGGTCAGGAAAAAAGAGGGCCGTTTTTGGTTTTTGAATTTATCCAGTCCTTATATAATAAGGATGTTGTGCTAACGAGGGCGGGTCCACGTCCGGTGCTCTTGTCCTGTTTGACCTGTGCCCCGAACCCCAAAAAGCGAATTGTGGGGAAAGCCCAAAGAAGGGTCGGGATCAAGTGCAAGTGCGAGGGCACTGTGCTGGAACAACAACGGAGTATCGAAACACGCTAATCGAAAAAAGTACAGACTTTTTCGGCTTTTGGTCAGACGGACTGGAGGACGTTGCAATATAATATTAGCAGGCTGTGGAGAAACTGCGTCAAGTAGTACCAGAGGTTCGGTCAAATGTCCAATACGAAGTATATATAAATGAATGGCGGGGTGAAGGGTCGGCTTTGATTTGTGGGTGTAGCCTTTTAGCGCAGGCGATGAGCACACCTGCAGGTGTAATGAGGATTCCCCAATGTATATACTTTGCTGAAAAGTACGAAATAAAATTGGAATCGCAGAAAAGAAAAAGAAAAAGAACCCAGAAGCTGATATCAAGTGAATCTGCTGGCGAAGGCAAGAATGATATGGCAAGTTACAAGGGCGACTGGTAGGATGTCAAGGGACTTGAGGGCAGCCGAGGAGGGAAAAAAAAAAAGAATTAAAAAAAGGAAAACGACTTACCAGCAATTGCGACCTGGTCTGCGCTGTAAATGCGGATAGTCTGGTGGTGTCTGTCTTTCTGTCGGTATGTCTGTCTGTCTTCGTTCAGAGACCCATGTCAGAGACGCTGGCTGTTATTTGTGCGTTGACCTGGGGTGCTGGCCTGGGGTGAAGAGGTGGGTCCACAATGCAGAAAACTCACGCTAGGTCTCTTCCTGCCGGGCCACACTTGCCAGGCCCTGGTAAATATGCTGAAGAAGCAAAATGACAAAACGGACGAAGCAGAGGCCTATATCACAGAGACTAAGAACTGTGGGTCTCGCTGCAAAATGTCACTCTTCTGTGGGCCGGCTTCTCCAGAGAAGTTGGTGTGCTGCACTAAAACACACAGCAGCGCAGGAAAAAAAAAAAAAGCTCGAGTCTCCCTTGTGACCCCACCTCAACAAAGCAGGAAAATCGGCCAGAACTGGGTTTTCCTTCTGCTGGATTGCCCGATGAAAGTGTTGATCAGAGAACCCAATTTGAGGTCCGAGATCTTGAGGCCTGGTTGCAGTTGGTCTTGTCTGCAGGAAAATCGGCCACAGAACTCCTAGGAGGGCGAAGCTGGAAACGAGGTCTGACCCGTCATGCAAAGTTAGCCTGCCATCTAATCACAGAATCGTCATACGTTTACGAGGTCAAATTGAAAGGTGGAGGGATTGGAACCGGATTTTCCATTGGACTCGATATCATGATTCTGATATCAAAATGGCCAGTTTGCTCAGGGCAATGTTGATGCGTCTCATATCAACACACTTTTTGAGCCCAGCCATGCTGATGAAGTCCATGGCTGTCTTTTTCCGTACAGCACAATTTGGCTGGCTCTGGAGAGTAAGAAATGGGAAGTATTCGGGAGCGTATGCCGCTAAAAGTGGTGGATGTGTGGTATATCCACCCTTCTTCTGTTTGATGGGGGAATTGTGTAAAAAAAGCACATGTTGTATTTTGTCCAGTAGAACAAAGGTTGATAACAAAATGACAAGACCTCAAATGATAGCAGAAGGCATTGGGTCGAGATTTCCTTCTTCGAGGACAAAAGGAGCCTCATTATCAAGGCATGGTTAAAGAAAGGCGAAGGCATCTTCATCAACTCGGTATCGAGAGACCGCCAATGCATCCCCCTTCAACACAAACCAAGTGCACGCTCCCAGAATGGTGCAATTGAAAGCACAGAATATAGTAGCGAATGCAAACCAAACTCCCACTTACAGTATAGGTAGATGAGTACGTAATGCCTGAAGAATATCGCAAGATAGTTGTCGGACAATTTGTCAGGTGAATATGTCGAGATAGATGAAAACAATTCTAGGACCGGATAGAGAAAGGAATGGGCTGTGCGTCGTTAAGGAGTATCGTAGTCGGGTGCAAAATCAGCTGTTTTCCAGAAATTATGGTAAATCTATGCCTGTGGCCTTTCAAGCTTCGGTCCTGTCTCCTGGATTCAGAAAGATAAGATTGTTGGGGTTGGCCATGAATATGGGGAAGGGTCTTTTGCGACATACTTATGGAATCCCGGTAGTGGATCTGCCGTATATGATTTGACAAGCAAGAAACAAAAGGAAGATTTTACTATCTCTAGAACTAGCTCCACGGTTCCGAGTCTGCTACAGACTACCGGGAGAAACAGATCAAGTTGCCGAAATATTAATGTACCGTCGACCTAAACAATGTGGTCAGAGCTGATACCAGGGTTCGTTTCATCGATTTCGTTCAAGGGATGGTCTGTCTAGAGGCTTTCTCAATCAGAAATAAATACTGTGGCGGGACAATATAGTATAAGAAATTTATATTCGACCAGGTTATTCTTTCTTTCTTCAGCACGCGGACAGGGCTCGACTTCACATTGCAATTTGGAGACTACGCTGTTGCGCTTTACTGATATCAGGAGCGGAGTGCAGTCTCCACACACGGCTAGCACCGTTATGCATGGCTTTCACCGACAGAAAACAAAAAGATGATCCGGAGATATTGGTCCTTCCTGAGATCTGCTCCAGGTACACTAGTCGCCTGGCCACCACCCTCGACCGCCGTTCTTCCCGCCTATACTTTCTGCACAATATATTTATAGGGTTTACCTAATGTCTCTTGTAACTCTTATCTCATGGTACCAAAAACCTGAATATCCGAAAAGTTACAACGGCCTCGACCATGTTTATTTTCCTTGCATCTTAAAATTGGATGAATACAGATGGTGCCCTGGGAAATGATCCCTCAACGCCATCCTCTACATGCCTACGGCCCTTGGAATCTGAGGATTATTGGGATAACTCTGTTCGCTAGTGAATAAAATGCCTGCAATCGGCCCCAAAGCTTGGGCTTTGACCACAATGTGGCACCATGAGTTCTTTTTATTTTTGTTCTTCGAGCCTCTCCAACACGACAGGGCTACCATGATTTGGTAGTGTCTCCTACAGTCTAAACCTGGCTTTCTGATAGGCGGACCGGCGGGGTGATTTTTAGTCCTCTGGTATGGGAGCGACGAGTAAAGCTGGGGGAAAGATGGGGAACCCACAATTGAGTGAAAAAAGAAAGAAAGAAAGAAAGAAAGAGAAAGAACAACTTTTTCAGAGTCCAAAACCCATGACTACTAGCGTGAAAGCTTTGAGAGGATAAGACCGTTTTGAATTTCTCATTGGATGAACATCTGTAGAGTGCATCAAATGGCTTGAGAATAGTTCTTCGAAAACTATTCCAGAAATGTTCTTCCGACCCACATCTGCGCGGTAGAGCAGGGTGGTTTCCTACCCTGCATAAGCAAATTTCGGTTGAGGTAAATACCAAGCAGATAAAATGCAAATGTCTATCTAATCCGGGTCGGGTCGCGCAACTTTCCAGATCTCATTTTCTTCTCTTGTCGATGGTGTAGTATCGCAACTGCAATATTGCCTTGTCTTTCGCGGTTGAGAGCCATGTGCATCTGCAGCAATCTGCAGCCAGTGTCCTGCACCTCAGAGCAAACCATTAGTGCCGAAGCGCTCAACACCAGAAAATTAAACCTGGTGGACATCTGAATTTGGACCAATCCATGGAGGTCATCCCAGGAGGCCTGCCAGTTGAAAATGAACGCGAAGGGTGCTAATCTAGCGTGCTTTCTTGGCCGTTACAAATGACGATATCAGCAAAGCAACCATGTTCCTAGATGAGGAACCGTTTACGAGGCACACATCTATAGCTTCGTAGCTATAGCTTCCAGCTACAAGCATGCCCCGACAATTATCGGTAGAGTGCTCCGTCCTACATTCCGAGACATACTTTTTTTACACACAGGTCTGATCTAGATTGACATCACGATTAAGAAAAGAGAGCGTGATCAATATAGAAATCTGATCTTGATATCTGAGCGCATGTCACAACCGTGCAAATTATAAATCGCCCTGCGCCTGTACGAAACACTTAGATGTAGGTGCATTGTTTCTTTGTTTCCATTTCAATGGCCCTATCGGAAGCGCAGAAACGGGCCCTGTTTAGATAAGACATGCGCAGAATCAAGCTTGGTTGGACGAAAAACCAGAAGGCTTGAGCTTCGTTCTCGTTTTCCGTTGCATGCATGGAAGCATTTACTCGCAGGGATAAGCCCGTTTGTCGGCCGTTCTGGCAAGGGTGGTCAGGAAACTTCGTTAATCCTTCCCCAAGCCAGCGCGCGCTGCAAGCCGTCAAGAGAGGGGTTGGAAAAGAGCACAAGGATAGGTGCATGAACAAGAATGTCGCGCGGTGAAATTGAGGGACCATGAGATCAGATTTTATCCGCTTTTTCTGTTCTAATCGAGGTAGTTTCTCCATGTGGACCGCAGAAGGTGGTCACATGGTTTCGACGGCTCAAAAGAAGGGGCGTGTGGAGAGCTGAGGTTTTCTTTCCTCGGGTAGCACCAAAGCGGTGAAATTTAAAACTAATCTGGGGGGCCAGGGTTGACGATGATCGAGAGGCCGCCTCTGTTGCACAGACCCTTCGACGGCCTTCTCAAACGCCAGGAGGAGCAGAAGGTAAGCAGGAACACGCCCGAAACCGAGCAAGTTGATCGAGAATGCACACTGGATCACTCGAATGCCGCTGGAAGGAGGCAAAGAGTGTGGGGACTTGGGATCCATGCGTTGCGAATTAACTTCGAAGTGGCTCGAGCACGGCCCTACGGCTGGAGTCTGTGACAATAACAACTGAACTTCCCCGAATAGAAAGACATACGAAAGTTCCGTGATCTTGGTCTTACAGCCCGAGCATGTTCTCATCTTTCTAGAAGTGGTATGGAAGAGTGCACGTGGACCCACAGTCTCCACCTCATCATCGTATCAATTGGTGATATTGGCCAGTGTTGCATGCACATATGTAACTTTTGAGCACAAGCGTCTCCTGTGGTATATATATATTTCGTCATTGAGAATGTAATGTATTTTCGAATAGACCCAAAGTTTTCATCCGGAAACCAAAAGCTATTTCGTAATAGCTTCCGGATAGACCTTAAATTTTGCGCCGCATTCTGGAACCCTTCCAGAAAGACGTGGAGGAGCGGGAAGAAGGCCCGGGCACTCCACTAAGAATTCAACCGTGATCTCAGTTGAACCTCTTGTGTGTCACTCCCACCCTCCTCCTGAACTTCTGAGGCCCGTATTTCTGAATAATGGCGCCACATTCGCGAATGACTTTGGTCACAGAACATTCGATGCATATTCCAGAACCCGGAAGGAAATGAGCAGGAACAACGTTTTCCCTGGTCATCCGACGATACTTCTCGTCGAGGGTCAGTGCGCAGGCACAACCGGAAAGGAGGTTGCAATACGGAGCATTGATGTGACGACTCGTTCAAGTCATCGTTATCGAAATTCATGTCGTCCCTCGATGGCGACTGGTGCTGCCCACCCGTCTGTGACCCTCTAATTTCCGAACAGCTACCTAACCAATGTATATGCGACACGGGTTCCTGTGGCCAATTCATTTTGCATGTGGGATCAATAGCGCATCTACTTGTGAAAATTATCGGAATCGCAACGGAATTGATTCCTCTCCCAGCCTTTCTTTGCAAAGACGCCCAACAAATTATTCAAAATTTGAGAGGGTCGAGGCTTGCGAAAGGCTGTGTGCGTGAGTCGATGTAAATTGGCGCTGGTTTACGAATCATTCAATTCGCGGATGGATCGAAGACTTCGGCTCGGAATACGAAGTACGAGCAGATGTATATACACGAACTCGTCAAGATCCCTCGAAGCCCGTCAACACGATGTGTGGTCTGGGGTCACTTTCGAGAACCGGGATTTTCGCACTAGCGGGATTCTCGGGCCTCAATTCCTTATGCTTGCTCTTGAACAACCACGTATTTTTTCGCCTTTGGTGTCACCAAATTTCGCGAGACCGTAGCCTCGGGTCAAGCCAGTGAGAAAGGCAAAAAAAAAGCTATCAGTCATCTGATCCGAGGAAACAACGGAGGTCTCCCTCTCGATCGTCACCTTCAACTGGTCTTGGAGTGCACTATTTCATTGCTCCTCTCCAATCAAAGAAAGCGCTATTGCTTTTTGTGTCGTAGCATGCTCAAGGCGCATATTCTGTTTGCGAGCCGTGTCCGCTCCCACACGCTAACCTGTTGAATACGCAGATTCATGGATGAAGGTTTTTCCGGACCAGGATCCCGCAGATCGTAACCGCTCTATGACAAGATGTTTGCTGAGGAAGCCCGCCTAAAATTGCAAAGCGACTTCTGTTGGGCCCGGAGCAAGGTGAATAATGTCTTCCCGAGCCGAACTTGACCGCGGTTCCCATTATTCGGTAGAAGAAAACCACAAGGTTCACTATCCGCGATCAATTCTTTCGAAGAAAAAAGTATTAAATTATGACCCAATAAATAAAGCTAAGAAAATCAAGCGTCCCCCAGAAATTACGGAAGCCTTCACGCCCCAAACGCAAGACGGCATGCAAACCCTGACGCTAGTTCAATGTTCCAGTTCGCGGTTCCACTTGTTACAAGACATGAGCCTCGAGAGTGGTGGAGTTCGGATGGCTGTTTCGGGGTAACGCTTGATCGCGCCTTCTTATAATATTACTGCAGAGTTTGGCTAAGGTATTATCACGCATGCATTATGGTCCGTGCATAACCCACACATTTCTGCGATATCGCTCTCTACTACACATTTGACGCGGATAAGCTGGAGTGAAGTGATTTCTGACAAACATTTATCGTTAGAGCATTTTGGACTTGGCAAAGAAACAGAACTTGCACTTGAGCAGATAGGCATCCCAAAGAAGACAGCTTTTATCGAGATTTCTGTACCAAGCTATTTATATATTGTGTTTCAATGTCCTTTGTATAACACGTTGACTATGGGGTAGCTGAAGACATCTTTAACGATGGAAGGCTTTCCGTCTCGCACTATCACATTTGACGTGATTTCCGAATATAGGAAGGTTTGAACTCCAAGGAGTCTCTTCAGGTTAGCTCATGACTTTGATTTTTCCCGGTGTAGGACTAAGATAAGTTGGTTGTCTCTGAAAGTTGTCTAACGGTCTATCAAATTCTTCCTGCACAAAATTCGGGTTCTGAAACAAGCCTTTGGCGTCTTCAGATGCAGGTACGGTACATGAAGGCTACTTCAGTGGTTCCCTATACCTGTATTCGATTTAGGTTGAGGCGGATGGCGTCAAATGGAGATGGGAGGTATATTATCAAACGCATACCAAACTCTGCGGCCGGATATGAAGTGAATTATGCAAAAATTGATGTCACGATGCTCACAAGATATGTCTTGTTTACCCGTAGAATTTTATAGTCTTGATATTGCTTACTCGACAGTTCGTCTCGATGTGCGTCAAAGGCAAGCAGATGGTTGGCGATTAGCGGAGCGAGTACGTGTTTATGCGTATCGCATAGCTCATGCAGTATGTATACAGTGCCGAATTCGCTTCGCTGCAAATGTCCACCCTATAGACCTTGAGATATTTCATTTCCAAACATCGGTCAACGCTGGGCTGAATACTGCAAAATGACAGGTCATCTCACAACCCTGTTTTCAAGCCCAGACACAAACTCGTCAATTCTACGCAATGAGACCAGTTGAAACGCGAAACCCCAGAATAAACACTCTCCGACACATGTACGGCGCCGAAAGAGCGTTAGCCAGGTACAATATGGCGAACTTTTACAAGGGTTGAAAAAAAAAAAAATAAACAAGCAGGATATTCCCGTTTAACCGGTGTGTTGGATTTTGCATATTATTTTAAGATTCTGGCATCAGCTTTTGCGCCTTGACCATCTTGCTCAAGACTGGCTGTTTTCGATCATGGAATGAATATTATACTGTGACGCAGTTTAGATCTGCTTTGAGGAGGGTTGGGGCTTGGTTATGGTGATCTCGATGCAAGGGTGAGCACAGGTATCGATAGTGACCAGCCTTAAACAATCTAGGGCATGAGCGAACAGCTTGGGTGTTATGATATCCACAATGCCAAAATTGGAACTCAAATCCCTCATTTCATTATAGCGCCCAATCTGCAGGATTTTGGCTTGGAAGGAGTGACGAGAGGTGCTGATTATATGAACAAGGGGCTGTATGTCATATCTAGCGCCTTGATCGAGTGAGAATAGATTGTGCGTGTTTAGACCGTTGCAACCTATCTATCATACCATGATGAAGAATGATCAATATATGACAAAACAATTAATATTACACATTAATTAATAAAGAAACAAAGAGATGAAGTTCAAGGGCATCTTGGGTGACCAGTGCGACAAGGTTGAAGTCGTCTCAACCAAGGATACCGTTATGAGGTCTAATTTAGCTCGTGTGCAAAAAGCTCAAATATTTTCCTCTAGCTCCTGTCGAATCAAATGGCGTGATGGGTATGCACGAGTTTCAAACAATCAAGCTCAACGGACGAGATACTTGCTTTTTCATACTGGCTGGCCCGATTTCCAGGCAAAGGAAACAACCTTTTCAGCATGCCAACTCGTCTAGCTTCTTGGACGCGTTTACTGGGTTCGTCCAGGAAACAGGTATACTTGCATGCTTTGAAAGTTTCATCTTGGGGCTGCAATCCCTGGAGGTACCAATGCAATATCGTTGTCAATATTGACGAGCGATTCCCTGGCATCGTCAAATCCACCCAGCGAGACCCTGGCTTCAGTCTTCGGCCACATAGTTATGTTTCGTTTCCAATTTCGTAGGTCTAGGCACAAGGCGGTGCTCTGTTCTGTGCTCATGAATTACATTCTTGCACCTATCGCTTTGCGCCATGTTTTCCCACGGCGTTGAGAAGGGCTGTCACCATTAACTCGGCACTCCTACATGGCATTCCTGGTAGCCACCATCTGACCAAGCCTAGATCAGCAATTCCTTTACCTTGAAATCTCAGACAAATGACACGCGGCAAATGTCAGCTGAAATGTAATTATTTGACACATCTATCGCCACCCACAATTCCATTTCTCACTTTTCCCCGACCTCTCGTCAAAGCGAGCCGTTTCTGCACATAGTCCCATGACCAATCATTATCAGGAGAGAATCTGTCGTCGATGATGGCGGCTTGGCTTGCATGATCGGTCTGGATCTTCCTTTATCCGTTCCGGGTACCCAGCTCCACTTCTCTCGACAAATCGACTGGCCGAGTGATTGGATCTGAATTCATGGGTCCGCAGGGGGTCCGAGGAAAACACCGAATGCTTTCAGACACTAAAAATTTTTCATCTATCCTGGTGTTTGTACGTTAATATGTACCAGAGTATACATGTAGACACGGCAGGAGCAGCTGACCCACTACCTACCTGTCTAGAACGCCAAAGATAAGAAGAAAAAAATGCGGAGAACCTGGTTTGGGATCGGCCGTCTCCACTGCCGTCCTGACGTGAGGTTTTTAGTAACTTCATTCCGTGAAAATGAGCTGCCCATGGTGTTACTTCCTTCGGATCGTTAGGGATTAGCTGGGGATTTTCAGCCTGTGCGAAATCGAAATTTGAACAATATGGATGTTGATCCGTTCAAAGTGCAGGTCTAATCATGCAAGTCAGTGCGGACGTAAAGATGGGAATTGTCTCAAGCGGGTGGCAAGTGACACGATCATGCCCATTTCCCGTGATTAGTCTCTCTGACAGCGAATCAGAAGTTGATTGCCTGGATGGCAGTATTTTTCTTTTGGTGGTTGTCTCCTTGGAGGTGCCTTTACACCAGCCTTTGAAAGAGCTACCGCGCATTGAACCTGCATATTTCTCGCTAAGGTGAATGGCAAACAACGGAGCAAGGTTAACCGATAGGGGGCGACGTTTAGTACTATGTCGCATTTTCTTTGAAAGATTTTCAGGGCTATTGTTGACTTAGAAGTGCTGCCAAGGGCTGAGATCCCGCAACTTCTTGAATGAATAATTATCCAATACACTGCGCATTGGCAGTGGCGATATCCTGAGGTCACCATGACTATCTGCGTTATTATTGGAACATATGGCCAGATTGTGAGGACTATACGGTAATATCCATGTAATTGGTAGTGACCACGATCGTTTGTGATATCCACCAAAACGACATCTAGAAGATATTCATGCGTTTGCAGATGCCATATTACATCTTGTACCATACTACCATTATTAACAAACACTTACTGTCGATGGATTTTAAACCTCCTGCATATCTCCGTGTGTCTATATTTTCTCCTTGCCGTGTATTGAGAGACCTTTGACTGGAAGACATGTTGTAGAATTTGTGTTGTGGGCCTGAAAATGATTATGCGAAGAATTCCTGTTCTGAAATCAATACACTGATTATTATTGACTGTGGTTGTTTCGCCCAAATACACTTATTTGCGCTTCTACGAAATATGCACGTTGGTACGAAAGCTAACAGTATTTAATCAAGAATCTTTAGTTGAAATTCTCATTGTTTACGGTTATATGGCCACTCGAACACTTTAATAATTCTCATGAACCCTTAAGTACCTCCAGTTGATTAAGCTAAATATTCTATAGGATTAGAGTAGTATGAATGCATTTGCTATTCAAATCAGGCATATCGAGACCGGCATCGGTGTAACCCGGCCTATTTGATGCTCCCGAGGGAATCCAAATTTTTACTCTTTTAGGTCTTCCAGGAATATTTAGTTGTTTTGGGAAGGCAACAAGATTGCCAAATGTGGCATTTCCAAGAACAGCGAAACCACGATTCCCCATGCTAGCTGACCTCCGTCGATGATTCAGCTCACCAAATAGTTACTTACTTAAATGACCTTGAGTACCTGTATACCTGAGAAGGATGCTTCATTACAGGTAAATGGTTATCGAGTTAATAATCCCCTGAACATCGGCGTCTTTGTAAGCTTGCAGGTGTCATAGTTATCATAATTAAATCCCTACATTCCCACATGCGACTCTTCAATCGATTGAACCGGAGATTCTGGTGTCGAGCTACGAGCGGGGCAATAGGATCACCTCGATCATATAGCAAACTCCTTGATCGGAAATGGAAGTTAGAATGGTCACCACGAACTCGCACGGCACCTCAATTACCCTCCGGATTCGCTCGAGACTGCATCGAAACCTCGGAAGGACAACTAGAATTATTAAAAACAACGACGCCGGAATCCATTAACACAGACAAACCTGTTCTTTTCTTCCAACACGGCGGATTCGGGTCCGCGGAAGTATATATTCCCTGGATGGAATACTTTGCGAAGAGAGGATATCCTTGTTACGCGTTATCGATCCGAGGACATGGTTATAGCTGGGGTCCCTCGTACTATCGAACGGTGTTTGGAACCACAGCTTCCATGCTCTCACATGATGTCGCTTCTGGTATTAAATATGTAACGGATTTGCATAGAGCAGATAAGGAGATGCGACAGGGTGATGGGTTACCTGTTATCCTCGCACATAGTAACGGAGGGGGACTCAGTCAAATTTTGCTTGATCGAGGTCTTGCGAAAGCCTCCGCGCTAGCTATTCTAGCTGGGACGCCTAATTTCGGAGGGTGAGTGGTAACATGTAGAGATATAACTTTCCGGGGAACTAATCGGTGTCCAGCTGGGGTGTTTATAAAAATTGGGGTTCCTTCGACCCTTGGTTTATACCGAGGATGTATTTTCGAGACTTCTTCCATCCACGCTCTCCGTTATCGAAGACGAGTCTGGTTCATCGCGCTTTCTTCTGTGATGAATTTCCAAGAGATGAAGTGATGAGATTCGAAGAAGGAATGGCACCGTATTTAAGTTACTGGTGGCCAATGGAAATTATGACGAGATTCGTCAAGAGAGAAAATGTTCTTTCTGGCCTGACCGGTTGGGGCGGTGGTAGGGTATTAGTTCTTGCTGCAGAGCTTGATCGTCTTATGAGTATAAAATTAATGGGCCGGATGGCGGATGAGTACCGTGCCCGGCGGGCTTCAATGGCAGAGGAGGGAAGGCTATCTAAAAATGGTATTGAAATACAGCGAAAATGGGACTCTACGGACTCTAATGGGAAAGACTTTGGTGCATTCGAAGGGATTAGAGATGGTATTGCGTACAGGGTAGTCGAAGGATCCGGTCATCACCGTAAGTTTGTCAGAAGATTACCCCTCGGATGAAGCTAATCTCACGAATTCGATGTTACGGTTTAGTTCAAAATGATCTGCAAAGATACACTGCCGCATCTTATATTGAGGAATGGCTGAACGCTCTCCAGAAGTCCTAGAGGCTCGCCCTATTGATTGAATTATACATTACATGTAGATGGAGGAAAGGGGTGACCCGCTAGTTGAAAAGAAAAAGGGGAATAATGAACAAAAGGGATTTCCAAAAATTTCTACATGCGTAGATATCGTACCTCAGACATTTCCTTTTGATGCCGGGACTTAATACGAATGCTCTTAACTGACCATCCAAGCAAGCGTGTCGTGGTCAATAAGTGAATTTTAAAGGTGTGAAAATAGGTTCTCCAGCTCACGTTTGAGCTCCGAAACTCCCATTCTCGACTGTTTCTCGCAAGTCAATCGAAGGATAATGGACTTCAGAGTTCTTATCTCTTCTGGTCCAAGAGATGGCCCATTCTGGAGGCAGAAGTCCTTCGGAAACGGATCCTCTAGTCGTGGATTCTCCCTGAGCTTACTAATCTCAATATGACGTTGAAGAGTAGTTCCGAAGGGTTGAAGGAGCTCGAAAAGCATGATTCCCAGGGCATATGCATCACCTAGGTGAAGTTCGGAGTCGAGGAGACGAGCTGAACCCTTTTTTGCCTTTGGCTTTTCCGCAGTTCCCTCGGCCCAAAGGGGTGGCCTGGTTCAAGAACAGTAAATTAGTCTAATTTATATAAAGTCACAAAGCGGCAGGGTATCTTACATGTAAAAGGCTGTGCCTGCAGCAACCGGAACTGGCAAAGACTTCTTCAAAGTGCTTTTGTCGTTCACCTGTTCAAAGACACGCTTGATATCCGCCGTCAATCCGAAGTCGCCGATTTTGGGGGTAACAGAGCAGAGTTCACCAGGAAGACAACCGCCGTTTTCAGGGCACGGTTGTCCGCGGTGGCGACATCTGCAGCCTGAAATGATCACACTTCCTTGTTGGCCGCCGACTCTACCGGTTTCGACCTTCAGAAAGATATTGGCGGGCTTGAGATCTCGATGAATCAAATGGTAGTGGTGCATGTACTCGACACCGTCGGTAATTCGGAGCATCAATTCAATGGCAATCTTTGGTTGAAATAGATACTCGACACCAATGTCGGGAGGAGGGGCGGTTGTATCAGCGGGTGTTCTGATAAATTCATTCAAAGACAAGGAGTATTTGGCCATTTGGATCGACAAGATATGGACATGAGGATGTTCTGCAACCGGCAAAGGGTCACGGGTGACGATCTCCAAGTCTGAACTGTCGTTGCTGATCTGGGATAAGCTTGATGACCGGTCGAAAAACTTGATCCTAGTCATAGATGTTGGAGGTCTTCTGGCAGTTGAAAGTTCAAGTCGTCCAAAGTTTGTAGCCAAATATGCGGAGTTTGACTCGTAGTGACTGAATTTTGCAGAGTTGTCGTCGTACAAGTTCTCTTCGTCTGCGGATTCATGTTTAGCGTCGTCCGAAGCTTCGTCTAGTGAAGACCCTTCGTCTTCATAGTCAGAATCCGCGACACTATCTTCCTCGTATTCTGTGAGACCGTCAGGACAGATATGCTTCTTGATCTTCTCAAATTCCTCTCGACTCATTCTTTCCATCCATGAACTATAGTATCGAACTATGTTCGGATGGTCGAGCCTGGCAAGAATTTTGACTTCGTGATGGAGCTCCGCGAACGCCTTGTCGCGATCGTTTACGTCCGCGATTTTAGCGACTTTGAGGAATTGCTCAGTGATGATTATTTTCTTGATAGCATAGACCTCGTCGTCAAGGAGATTCTTGCATGCCCAAACACTACCGAAACCGCCTTTTCCGAGGCATTCTACCTCTTCCCATTTCGGGCCAAAGACTGCTGCAGATCCATGGGTTTCAGGTGAATCCAATCCCATCCTAGGGGTTTGGCGTTGAAAGCCCAACGGAGACTCAAGATGGAAGTTGGAGGCGGCTAATAAAGCCATCCATATTAGCTTGATTATACTATTATTATGATTACTTGGAACGAATTGTATCTTACCTGCTTGGAGGGCCTTAGCCTCATTAACATCGCCCGAAACCGCGTCGATAAGGGATCCCATATAAACCCTAACCGCGTTTCTGTGGGTCTCAAATGCTGTACCTCCGTATTCCAGAACCCTAGGATCAAGGGCACCAAAGTCCGCCATCTTCTTAAGTGACTTCTCTACAATGCGCTGTTTCTCCTGAGAGGTACGATGTTGGTACTCGGGTCTATTGAGGTGTTCGCGGATATGATGCTCAGTGGACGTTGCCTGAAGAAGCATTCTCATGTCTTCTTCGTTTCTGAGACCAAACTGCTGACCGGTTCGAGAGGCAGAGGCAAGAACGGAACTCTCTGGTGCAATATCAATGGGACTTTCGGCGTCCAAATCTTTGTCTGACGAGTCGGCATGATCGTGAGTGTTGTCTTCAGACGACCCGGCCCGTGATTCAGTCTCCTCTTCTTCTTCTTCGCTCTCGCTCTCCGAGGAGCTGGAGACGATCTCGTCTTTGGCTTTCGATGCCATTGCGGCTTGTAGGTTCTTGGAAAGGGGAGTTGGGAGTAAGGGGGCACGGATCTCTCGGTTCGATAACGTGGGGTCAGAATAAACGTAACCAGCTATCTGGACCGAGGATCCGGAAGTTGTGCTTTCTTCTCAATTCGAGACAAGGTCCTATAGGCCCCCTGCTCGGTGAGAGGTCGTCGATACTGCGTTGCAGGGTCAAAAATACAACAGAAGACGTCGCAAAAGTAGGAGCAAATGATATGATTGAATCTCAGATGAAGAGCTGAGCAGAGTGTAAGGAAGGTGTAGAAGGAAGGAAGTCAAGAGAATAGCTTTCGCAACGAGCCAGAGTTATAAAGTCAGGCCATCACGCCATGAAAATTGAATATCAGAGCGTTCCAGCTATTGAAGTTGAGGTTGCTTTCGTGAAGACTGTTTCAAATGCGACGAGAGTCTGGCGCTCTGAATCTCAGACCAGCTGCAACACAATTCACAGACACCAAAACCAGGTTTGCGGTTGAAACTTGAAAGGGAAAGAGTGTGAGGAATAAGCTAGCTTGTTTATAAAATCCGTATGTAAGATCTATAGTTGCGAAAGTATAGTTTCAATGTCGCGGGGGTTGAAGGATATCTGTGGGGAAGTGGCCAAAGTCTTCAGCAGGGTTGACGGAAGGCAAAGGCAAGCCTTAGCATCTGCATTGGATCAAAGGAGCAAAAACACAGCGAGAATATCGAATTTTATAATCGACGACGTTCAACTGTAATCCCAGAAAGTCAAAGCACATATATGTTAGCGTGTCCATTGTCTAGTTCGCGGTTCGTCTTAGCCGGCGCGCCATCCAACGCGTAGTTGCGACTGTGTCATTCCTAAAATGTTGGCGGCCGAGCGTGAAGGATCAGTCCGTGGACCCTTCCATTCGCTTCTTGTTTCGAAGCGAATCGAACGTTGTCGAACCGTTTGACAGAACCCGCAGGGGTGGTTCGAATGTTCCATCACCTACAATTTTTAGATTTGATTAAATTCGTCGACGGGTGGCATAATGCTTCTCCGCATTGAGGAAACGAGGGCATTTGATGCCATATCGGAAGACAGCAACTACCGAAAGTGCAATCTCCTTCCCTGGTTGTGATATTGTAGAAAGATTTCAATTGCGACAAGTACTTTCGAACCGCTCAAAAAAAAATATACACAAGCTAGAACGCCTGTTACTGTTTTGCAAATAAATATGTAGGAAGTAGATTTCCGTGACCCATTTTGTTTTAGGAAAAATTGGGAAACACTATCACGACAACGTATCAGTTGTAGAGCTTAGCGTGCTACTCGATGAACTAAAATTGGCCGCGCGAGACGCGCGAGATCTCGAAGACTGGAAAGATGAACGAGAGCTACCGGTATCAGGTTTCCTGCCTCGAACAAAGTAACTAGATATTGTTACGTTAATTTTGATCTTCATTATCGTAATAGCATGGAACTCACAATTTAAAATAGCCGTGGAAAGATTTGTTATTGAGATCGTTTCGGCAGAGAGCAATAAAAGCTTCAACTTCGTCGGGCTAGGATAATGGGCGTGCGCTTAACTTGGCTGTCCATCATCAATTAAGAATTCTCTGGTGATTGCGGCTTACCTTCCACCCAAGTACCCGTGTGAATATTGCCAGAGATAAGGCTTGAAGCCCGTCCGACAAAGCAGCTTTGAGAAATCTTCCATTCTCTTTCTGTCCTCGATTCACCGGCCAATTGCCGAGGGGGCATTTTACAACTTCTTCTTCGACGTCGACGAACCCAGCATCTTCGAACCATCCTTTCAAGTCGGCAGCGATCTCTATAGGGCGTCCTATTTGCTTTGCCGCGTCAACATAGAGCTTCTCCCATTTTTTCCAATTGCAATCCTCAGGTATCGAGCCGTCGTCGCAGTATGCGTGTGTGAGAACTTCCTGTGATTCGAGCCAGCCGCCAGGCGCAAGATTCCTATAGAATATTAGTATATATATTCTTTAGAGCTGGGTGGCGGAGCGAAATTGTGGAACTTACTCGTATGCTTGCTGTATTAAACGAGGCCAGTCCTGCATTTGATTATGTTTAGGATCAATGCAAATGAAATGATAATTGGAAATGAGATAACTTACGGATATGCTGCCCAGCATCATACGCATGTGCACATAGTCGAATGGATTGGTGAAGTTCCATGGTTTCTCTAAATGAACATCATAATGTCAGTCATCCATCTTGAACTCGGCCGTTCACTTGGCTAGAGACAAACCCATGTCATCGATCTCAAAGAACACGTTCTCCGGCACCCATTCAGGCTGAATCGGACTTAAATCAATGCCCTGGATCTAAAAACTCGAAAGAACGTTTATTAGTCCCTGTGCATAGTGAGGCGTAGCTATCGCTGACGCTAGTTCTTAGAAGATATGTACTCACCTTAGCATCGGGATATTCGTCGGCAAAATCAATGGCCCAAATGCCTATTAAGTGTCGAAGTTGTAAACTAGGACGCTGCAGTCTAACTGAAATTCCGTAGAAGCTTACCAGTCCCTGTTCCAACATCCAAGACTTTCCGGAATTTATGATTCGGGATTGTATGTAACGCTCCACCCATCATTAACCGAAAAAGGTGATGTTGGAGATCGAGCCTTTCACTCTCTTTTTCGTCGTTCGGATACATATAAGAGCCATCCTCTCCGAAACTACACCTCGCATGGCGCAAGTGTCAGAGGTATACCATTTCCATCGTAGCCTATCAGGGCCCTGACAGACTTACCCGTGGTAACGCCGGCCATTTTCGTAGGTATAGTCGGTTACAGAAGATGTTAAGGACCACCCGGTGAAGCTATAAAATGATACAAGTCTGCAAGTTAATTTCGCGTCTATTTAAACCGACTTGCGACAAAGATTCTGATCGTTATGAAGAGTGGATAGCGTGGTGTGGGTGGGGGTGCAAGACACTCGCGTTGAGGTGTTGGAGAACCCCAGTTCGGCAGCTTGCAACTAGCTAGGGCGGCTAACCAGGCACCTGAATTGCGGGAAAGAGAGGAACGAAAAGAAGAGAATTTAAGACAGAGACCATGGAAGAACATACCTTTCGGAATCTTCGTCTGACGATGTGGGAGCCGGCTAAGAGAATGTCACGGTAACCGTCAGCCAGAGTCAACAGCGGTGAGATTGATACTTTTGGCTTTTCCCCGTCCTCAACTTTCGGGTGGCCTGAGGATGCTGGTAGAAACCCAGTCCCCATTAGGCTTGAGAGGATGCGGACAGGTGGAAGAAAAGAAAACCGAAAACAACTGAAAAGCTCACATCTGCCTCAATCAGGTCCGAGATCTTGAGTCCTCTGCTCATTGTGAAGGTATATACGAAAGACGGATGGTACAGACGTATTGCGAATCAGAAATTTGGTTCTGCAAGGAGTGGTTTTCCGGAGAACCAGAGCGCTGGGTCGACAAAATGGCGAGGAGATGGCGGAATCTGGATCGTTCGGCGATTTTAGGACCCGATGCAGTGGTCACGCCAACTGGTGCTTGGATCCTGGATTTCAGCAACAGAAAAAAACGGGGACAAGAGATACCGGACCCGAGGTACTACGGGTTTATGTCACGAAGGACGTCGAGTCTATACTTCCAGAAATCAAAAGGATAAAAAGAGGAGAAACTTGAAGCAGGTATTTTGTATCATGTACAGTGGGGCGTTTTCAAGGTCGAAAAAACTCTCTCTTCACTAAGTATTCCACCAGAAGGGGCAACCTATCGAACGGCGCTGCCTTAGACTTATAAAGTGCAGGAGGGAATGGTATGGTATGGTATGGAAAGGGTTGCTTTTTCCAGGGTGGTCCTATCTAGCCTGCGAGATTTGCTCAAGGATAGAATCTGGAACCATCCAGGTGTGGCTGTAGTAGATTTGACCGACAGTGAGGAACCCATTCTCCATCAGCTTAGCGCCAGCCCAGTTGAAGCGGTTGCTTGTTGGGAATAAGCTAGAGGAAGAGCTCGAGAGCTAGAGCTACTGGAGCCGGAAACTGCTCCACATCTTTCGAGGTAAACACATGATGCTGGTGATGTGCTGCGAGTATGTAACTGGTGGAGGGATGCAACAGGCTTGACAGATTCGAAAATGTCAAATCTGTTCAGAAAGCCGAACTAAAGATGGGAAGAACCGGAGTACTGGTTCCGAGGGCTGCAGTTGCTGGTCTATTCCGTGGGAGCCACGACCGCACGCGAGATTGCAATGATTTTTTGTGGCGGGGGAGAAGCATAGTATAGGGGGTACTCGTCACAGCTTCCCAGGCGTCGCAGCCATCTGCAATGGATATATAATCCACCAGTTTAAGAGCCTAAAATCTCTTAATGCTGCCGCTGCGTGATGCTTGCGGACGAGCATTCATCCTGCTCGGGATATGTGTTGCGAATGCTCAGGAATATATGTTGATACAGGGTATGCTTCTCTGCAGTTCGTCTCCTCAAACGCTATTATGGCGGATTGGAAAAGAGGTTTCATCGTGGGAGGAGACGGGATTGGGAAACGGATATATTGCCCGAAGTGCTTTCTCGCCGGCTGGGCCGAAGGCATCATTGTTACGGCAAAGCCAACGTCACAGTGCAGTTGCACCATCAATTTTGCGATATATACATATAAATGCGATGCAATCGCCCCTCATTCTGATTGCGGATCCGAATTCACTTTAAAACAAGGCAGGTGGCGGGGGCGAATGTTCCTGGAAATACAGATACTAAGCGACCGCATTGCGACCTTTATATTTGGGCTTTATCGCGAATGGGCAAAATGTATTTCGATCGTGATAATCCATGCTGAATGTAATCAGCAGGTCAATATTGATACATATCACTGGGGTTCATGGAAGTCCGTAGTATGAAACTAAACTATCATACCTTTCGCCCCTCGGACGAACAGCGGCGGCCAAAATCTCTCAATATCTACCCTCATGGAAAGGCACGGTAATGGATCTCGGTTGTGAATCTGCTAAACTACTATTTGTGCAGTTGCAGGTGGTCACTTCTTCGGATATCAATTCATCCCTCGGCCGATCTCGACTTTCATCGTGAGAAACATAAAAGTCATAAAGTCCGAGAAATCGACATCCTCCCATATTGCCGAAGGAACTCGAGCCGCTCTCGGAGGATGTCATTTCGAAAAGTTAGAAGAGCAATCTCGGGTATAGAATGGGACGGAACACGCGGTCATAAATGCAGTTCGTGCAGATAGGTCGTGAAACCTTTGGGCAGATAGGGTTAATATAAATCATGCGGATCTGGGTCAGAACGCTGTGAGGAGCCTTGTCGGCGATAGTTATTGTTAATTCGGGTATCACCAGATCGGACAGGCATACACGCGGGGTCGATTCCGGAATCGGCTGTCTGGCCGATTGTCATCAGTTGGTTAGTTTAGGAGGGCACATTTGCCGTGCGCATGATGAGTCGGGTTGCTAGTGTACAAATATATATCGCGATCTCGGCTTGATATTTCATGGATTTTTTGTATATCAGACGAGAAGGTTGGTAAAAGTACCGTCATGGTAATATTATGATACGGTGTACTTGCGATATATGACGAGATTCGTACCAGAAATGGACCTTTCGCGGAACTGGTATTTTATATTACTCGCGGAAGCCGTGCCGTGGTCGGAGATGGCAGTTACCCGCCGGAGATATCCATGGTGTATCACAATAATTACGGTGAAAGGAGTGATAGTTATTGCCCATACCGAAGTGCCACGATTGCACACAAATGCGATATCGACATCCTGCCACGATTGCACACAAATGCGATATCGACATCCTTGTCCACAGCTGTGCTCGTATAGCATCGATGGCGGGACAATCGTGTGTCAACATCGCACATATGCCGTGCCCTTGCTCCAGATGGATCTGACGCACCATGCGCCTTCGGGGTATATACACCGTAGCGAGTACATACACGGTGCGAGGGAGAAACCGCAAGAAAAGAGAAAGGGATCGGATCTCGTCGTTGCTGTGTTACCTGCATATGCGAGGGGTACACGTACGAGATGTCAAAGGAGCGAGGCATGCGGCGTAACCTCTGAATCCGGAACTGAACACAATGAGATTCGAAGCGTCGCCGGGTTACGCAAGACGAGCGGCGGTTCGATATCACACGGCAAGCCGTTTCGATGTCATTCACGGAGAGGGTGGGAAGGGGGTTGACGACACTCGATGTCATTGAACGGCTGTCGCACTGTTTCTGCAACTCATTTCGAAGTGTGTTGTTTTGTTGTTGTGTGTGTCAACAACCTCATCTTAGCAGTTGAGATCGGGACATCCCGAGCGGGCAGAAGAGCGTCCACGGTGCTGCGTCGCATGCACACAGCAGCTCAACAGACCCACGCGGCGTATAAAGATCAGGAGCCGGTAGTAGGGGGTGTGGAAGGGAATTGCTGAGACCCTGGGTGCCTACACGATACTTTCGAGCATCTGCAAATAGTGTTAATTACCGGCTCGGAATACCAGCCTCAGCTCCCGAAGCACCTCCCCGGCAAAAAAAGGCATTGGCCATCTTTCCTGAGCATCTCCTCGACCTTATTCGAGGAGTGTTAATTCGGTACATGTACTTGGGTATTTGACGGCTCCCCCTTTCTGAATTCCCACCCCGGTGATGTGATAATAATAATTATAACAGCCATAACAATAACAGCGAAGGATAATAATATCTTGGCTTATCGATATCCACCTCGTACCTTTTAAAAGGGAATCAGACCAGACCAGACCATTCATCGAGTCCTGCGGAACCGTGGCCAGACATCTCCAGGACTGGAAGGAGCAAGCCCGGACGGTCCGACACAAATCACACTATCGAAAACGAGTTCGCCGATAGCGAGCCCCGATAGCCTCCCCACAGAAAGACCAAGAAGGAGGGAAAGAAGGGAGGGAGGGAAAGACGAGGGAGGGAAGAGAAGGCGTTTGGAAGCCGATACTGCCGTAAAGCCGAGACAATTTCCCAAAAGCCCAAGTGCGAGCCGATTCGGCCCAACAGCGCTTTCTTCCCCCCCAGCACACTTGCTCGAGCAGACTGTCGAAAAGAAGACAGGACGCACACGAGAAGGAGAACGAGAAAGAAGGACAGGAAGACCCGAACGAGAGAGGCCGCAGACTGACAGGGCTGGGACACACGGGTCCCGCCTCAGACTCCCAACTGTTGACCAGGCCGGCCGTTAAATATGCACAGAACTTCCCGCCGCTAAATAAAATACATATTACATCAAAACCTTTCCCATCCACCCAGCCCAGTGCAGTTGCAGTGTGCCTTCTCCCTCATCTCATCCCGAGCCATTCATTCACCAAAGCCGGATTGGCTGGTGTTTTGCCCCATCATCGTGCTCGAATTCGTTTGCTCGTTCGTTCGGCATTCCGCCACGGATTCTGGCCGGCGCAAAGAAAAAAAAAACGTAAGAGGTCGTCCTGTCCCGGCAAGGCCACTTTCGACACCGACTTTTCTTTGATTTGAGACGCTCGGGTTTTCATTGGACATATCGCGCATGCTGGTTGACCTCAGTCCACCCCGGGGGTCGTCATCAAAGAACAAGAAATCGACCGAAAAGCCTTGTCCGAAACTTCGAACCTTTCCTTCTATCTAATCCTCTTGGTCTCTCGGCTCATACAAAACTCGACTCGTCCGGCGCCGTACGTTTGACAGCCAAACGATGGAGAAGACCGGGGCTGTCAAAATGCGCAGCTCAATCGCTTGCGCGCGATGTCGAAAGTCCAAGGTCAAATGCCTCAACAACGGTGTGAACACTCCGTGTCGTGCCTGCGAGGCTACCGGTCGTGAATGCACCTATCCGCCTCCTGCGGTCCCTGGTAATACTGACTTTCACACCCAATCCCACTGTTTTGCTTCGAAGGTTCACGCGAAGGGCTCACGTTTGTAATCGTGTAGGCGCATCGCAATCACACGCTAGCGCTGGCTCAGCGACAGGGTCATATTCTTCTCCCACGATCCCGTTACATCACAGTGGCGCCAATGGTTCTCATTCTATCGGAGGTCTTGGAGGTCCCGGACAAGAGGTAATGCGCCACGCTGCTTTATCAAATTTCTCGGGTTTCGCATATCATATATACTTCGAGAGATCGAGCTAATACGTCTTTCTGGTTGCTTTTCATAGCTTAAAGCGAGATCTCGACCTAAGAAACCCGCGACGGGCCCTCAGAGTCAGCATGTGGCGGGGGTAGCTGTCGTAATCCCGCGTGACGGGTCTCAGAGACCCCTCTCGGAGGCATTGGATACAAACATCCTGACGCCGACGGTCTGGTCTGGCATCGTGAGTAGACGTCGCATCACTCGAAATCTACCTTCTTGTCGAGCAAGGCTTCTAACGTCCCCGCCAATGACAGTATGATCTACTTACAATGCATTACCCGCATCTCCCAATCTTAGTAAGAGCTGCAAATTTCGAAATAGTAGAGGAAAGAGGCTGACATTTCTCGCATAGCATCGTCCGACGTTTTTGCGGCCCTTAACAGAAGCTCCAACCGACGCAGAGGCTGCCCATATAGCTACTCCACCGGTTAACAGCACTTCGGCTACACCTCCTCCGTCTCCATCGCCATTAGTCCTCCTCGCTGTCCTCACTCTTACGGCGCGCTTCTCGAATCAATTAATAAAGCACCATAACACATCTGCGATAAATACTTCCGAATACTATGCTACCGCTTTGAAATCAAGGTTGATGATATTGAATCCGAATGCTAGTGATCCGGATGAAGATGGCTTTCTTACCCCTACTGTGGCAAAGGTTCAAAGTCTTATCATGCTAGCTGTGCATGAACTCGGCCAGTCTCACGGTCAAAGTGCATGGCAATGGTTAGGAATCGCATCTAGAATGTGTCAACTGCTTCAGCTACCACCTAGGTCTCCGAATCTCGTCAAAGGTTGGATTGCAGAGGAGTCCGAGAGACGAACATGGTGGGCTGTGGTAATGTTGGATAGGATGCTCAGCAATACAGGCGGTAGCGGGGGCAGGGCGTTTACGTATGGTTGGGATAGAGTACGAGGTGTTCCGCTGCCATGTTCGGAAAGGTCTTGGTTATTCAGCGAAAGAATTACCGCGGGAGTTCTCGACACACCTATTTTGGCTTCCACAAACGCTCCCTTACTCTCTAACTCTGATGCCTCTGCTAACATGAGGAACGGCATCACCGAGGGTGGGGAGGTCATCGAGTTTCCGAAGGAAGAAGAAAGCGTGCACGCGCGGCTTATCCGACTTGTTGACATCTGGGGTCGCGTTACGATATACTTATGCAATCCGCATACGTCATTCTCGACAGCAGAAACGCTGGGACAAGAGCTCGAAAGATGGAAGTCAGAGCTTCCAAAGTCTCTTGCCTACAGTCATAAGAACCTCCTAGCGCATATCGCCGAACGTTCATCCTCCTCGTATGCTCTCCTTCATATCATCTATTTCCTCTCGATACTGCTTCTCCACCGCGAATCCCTTCCCGTGTTACCATCCTCGACCTCCCCACCAACCAACCCGAACAAATGCTTCTCAGCTGCCCGAAAAATCACGGAAATAGCGAGGGAGATGCACACATGGCTTTCGCTTCCATTGACGCCGATAATATGTTTTGCGATATATGCCACCGCATGGGTAGGAACATATGGCCTACATTATCCTCATATGACCGGTCCCCCCGGTAATGGAATGGGCAGTGGAGATGCCCGGTTCCTACTGTGTATCGTTGAAAGCTGGCGATCGAAATGGCGTGTTTCTGATGGATGGGTTCGCGCTCTTGGTTCTCTTCATTCCTTTCTCCGACGGAAGAGGAAAGCTGCCGAGGTTACGGATATGGCATCGAGTCGTAAAAGGCGACGTTCCGTTGGAAGTGACGAAGTGGAACTACGTGATCCGCAAGCCCCGGTACAAGGCGCCGAGGAAGCGACAGCGGCACTCAATGAAGAAATGAAGATTTTCAACAAAACGATCACTGATTTCTTGACTTTGTCTCTCGGAGGTAATGCGAATTCGTCCCGCGACGGCCATCGTCAAACGAAGAGATCGAAGAGCCATGTTGGTTCCTCTGGCGGAGGCGGATCCGATACAGAAATGGTGAATGCGCCTCCCACATCTGCGCCAGTAGCTAGTACGCCTGCAGCGAGCAGCAGCGCCCCAGCTCCAACAGGTGGAGATTCTTGGGTAGCTGTAAATACCGTCAACCGCCAGGATCCCAACCGTGCTTTGCATGGACTACTAGCCGCGGCACAGGCTGGTGAGAATGGTCGCGACCAGCGGTCGGAACCCTCGTCTAACGTGCCCACTCCGCCAACCAACAATCCGACCAGTTGGAGTTCTGCGGAAACGGCAACGCCCCATCGTCCGAACCCTCATTCTCTTTCAGACATAATATCGCCTGAAAACACTCCAGCGAAACCGGAACCAACAACTCCCGCTCAGAATGTCTTACCACACACGGCAACTAAGGCTCTGGAGCTGAATGGGAGCACAACCATATCTGGCCAATCGACGGTTACAACATCAAGTCAGAATACAGAACGCCCGGCTACCGCGCAGGAGACAACGGTTGCGAAAGCGGAGTCTCCTTCGGAATCGTCGGAAATACACGAGAAAGACAACATCGTCTTCGAGGGGTGGGGTTCCCTGGGTTTGGCAAAAGTCGATCTCGTGGGATTCATTGAAGGTAAATCGTGGGAAGACTGGGCTGGCGGCCAGCCTAGTTGGTTTGAAATCGCGTCTGAGCGGTCAGTGGAGGGGGAGACGGAACAGTGATCGGAAAAAGAAATCTAGCAGTTGCTAATTGTTAACATATCCGGTTTGTTTTCTGATTTATTGTGATGGTTTCTTTTTTGGAATGACATGCAGCTTGTTTCTTTCCTTCATCATCGTTGATAATATACCCCTTCTTTTTGAACAACCTTCTATCTGAGTTTCCTATTCTTTCCTTGACATTCTTTCTCAACATTATTACGAATATATCGGATAAACCGTACTGGATGCAAAGAATAATCACGAGTTGATTGGATAAAATGTTCTCCTGTACGATATAGTTGTATGCTTGAGTCTTCAGTGAGGCTTTCAGTGAATCAATATATGGCTATTCACTTTGCGTATACTACTATTACCAGCATTTATATTTGATATCTGACCACCATCGCTGCACTTCAGCGCAGAATGCGTGAACGTCTACCGTGGGCAAACAGGGTGATCGGGTAGAGGTGGGACTCTATCCAATAATTGTGCCTGAGGATGTTGAGTGCGTGCAGGAGAGCATATAGCAGAGCAATCTATAATTCCGAGCGTTGGCCCACCAAACCAATCTGCCGGCATATTCAACGCACCTATTCGACGCGAAGCAAGTTGGGAAAACATGCCACCATCAAAATAGTCCTCCCTTCTACGCCGCTACCCCGTATGATGTCGAGGGATGATATTGCCTACGCCGCGCCGAGGCGATTTGTCCATGGGAGCGGATATTATACCAGGAAAAAGGAAGTTGAAATGCAAAGCCCCTTTGATGAATTAGAGCGTGCGCTTATCTGATATCAACTTCTACCAGTTCTTGCAAAAGAAGCACAGATCCCATCTTCGACACCTTGATATCTCAGCGCCCGTGCCTTTCAAATGTCCAAGGCTGGGGAACGGGAAGCTCTCAAGTTTCGGTCGAAAGTCACGTTTCATGAGAAAGGCGAATACCTGCATATGCAGGGCGGACTAGCCTTCGCTTTTGGAGCACGTTCGCCCTTCCCAAAACGACTGGCGAACGGTCCGAATTGATAAGGGAAAAATCTACGAATCCCTGACCGTTGAAAAAGGCCGTGAAAGATGGGATTGAGAGGTTCTTTTATATGAAGCCCAGCGTAAGCGCCGGCGCACCTTCTTTCGGTTTGGTGGTGTCGAAACCAACCAAGCCTCTCCGAAACATGGTTGGTCAGACGTGACCGGGCCTAGCTCCACCTCGCCCGCTTCTCTCGAAAAAACTGTTAGTAGGCGGATCCGCCCTTTTAAGGTGCCCCCTTCTACCGTGAATTCTCTCCGCTGTCGACATGCCTTTGGGAAAGTTAGAGAGAGGAGGAGCATTTGGCTTGAGATAATAATAATAATAATACTCTGCCGGTGGACGCGATTAATTCCTCTCTCCTGCACACCACCTTTTTTCCCGACATTGTTCTCCATTCGCATCCCATTGCGGCGCACTGGGGGTTGACGTCTTCCGTCCGAGTTCTCTTGTTTTTGTCTTAACGGTATCGATTTTGGGTACCTGATCTCAAACAATCCTCAGCTTTGTTTCGGCTCCACCTTTATGCATTGTCGGTACTTGAAAGTTGTCCAGATTTCATGCTCTCACATATTCCCCATCGCTCCTCTCCGCTAATACCTCGTTCACCCTAGGTTGAAGCCTCTACTCATAATACTTCAACGCTCTTCATACTCTCCTCACCGTAACTAAAGATTCCCGAGTCGGTCTCCAACCTCATTTTTCGTCCTACAGGCTAGGGCTACAGGCGATACCGAAGGCGACCTCGTAAGCGTGGGCTCTAAACCCCTTTCTCAGCCGGTTGAGCTTTATAATCCGGATTCAATTCGCGCCCTCGTTTAGCTATTGTTCTTGGTCAAAGGTTCTCGCGAAACGCTTCGCAAGAGGAAACACCGATCTCATTGCGGGGCGATAAGATCTATATAAACTCGTAATAAAATCATGGATGCTACATCTATCAAGATCAGGGCGGTCTCGCGGCCTTCAAACCTCAGCCGGAAGGTCATCACACCAAAACCCCTAAACTTGAAAGCTTCAGCCATCAAGCTAAAGAAGAAGAATGGTGGGGGAGTGCAACCATACTCCCTTCAAGATGAGGATTTTGACGCTCGGCCATTTTCATTCCTTGAGAACGATCCGGTCACCCCGGGATTCGAACCGATAACCCCATTCGAGATTACGCCTCCCCACTCAGCGGGCGATACCGAGGAAGACCACGACGACGATAGCGTTATAATCGATAGCCCCGGTCCTACCGCTGATTTCCACAATGCTAAGTCTAGGATGGCGGTAGCCAGGGATGATGAGATTGACGACGACGAGGATGAACGGTTGAGACAAGAAGAGGCGGAATACGTTGCGCGAAATCTTGGGTTCTCGCAAGCACAACCAGTATCCTCCGGTATTCGTAACGTCTTAATGAAGGCAAAGAAGAAGGCGAGCAAGCAATCTCTAAAGCACCGGGAAAGTCGGGAAACGATGTTCTCGGAAGATAGCGTATTCTCTGAAGAAAGTCAATCAACGGCGCGACACAAGTCCAGATTTTCTGTCTCTACGACAAACGATACGGAATTTGATCCTACCACGCCGTTTATGGATACCGGATTCGATGATTACTTTGATAATTCAAAGACCCCGCAGGCGAATACGAGCCGCAACCTGCTTTTTAGAAGCATGGCGCCCCAATCTACTACTCGTGCGAAGTTCGTGTCCACCGAGCTTGTCATGCCGATGCCACAGCATCCGACGCCTTTATCCCCCACCATGGAGCGGTTCTTATCGAGAATGTCAGAGGTTGTTACGTCTCCGATAAGCGCGACCTTTCCCGAGGAAATCACAGAGACTCCGCTCGATCTGACAATTCCCTCCCAACCCCAGAGAGCGGACTTTAAAATACCTTCCCATGTCATTGATGTCAACTTGGTATCCGTTGTGGCAATGGACTTTAGTCCTCAGACCATGATTGATATATCTCCCAATGTTCCACTGGTGCAACAAGAATGTGATCCTATCGCTGAGCCGAAGCAGAGTGGTAGCAATTCTCAGCAGATAATGTACATCATACCCATCCTTCTCAACGACCCAGCAAGCTTTTGCGCTTGCGATAAGGCACATGTGGACAGTGATACTGCTTCGATAGCGTCTGTCACAAGGTCGGCTCTGCATCCGAACAACATTTTACGGTTCGAAAATGTGATTGTGCAGATGAGATTAGCACCTCGACCTCGTATCCGTCGGCACGGCTGGACGTTCCTCAATATAGGTATTCCCACACGTATCGTCGTGGGAATTCTCGATCACTTGGAGAAGGATCTCATCAGCGTGGGCAAGTGCAAGATGGTTTTACATGGAGACTATTACTGGATCTACACCCCAGTACGAGCGTTCACCAAAATCTACAAGCGTGAATATGTCACGTCGCCGAAATCAGGAGAAGTACCCTCTCGGTCGAATTCGAAAACGCCAAAGACAGTAGCAGATCTCAATTCCCTTGATGACGACGACGATAGTGTCATCGATGACTCCGGCGATGAAGAGGAGGAAGAGCGCCAGACAATCTACAACGAGTTACCGGACTCGAGGTTCTATTCGCTTCTGGAGACGAGATCTTTATCTGTTGATTTGTATACCGAGATATACGCAAAGTCCACAGCCGATTATCCATTCGATTCGCCGGCTCAAGGCGACTTTTCGCTCGGCTTTTCGATACGAGAGATAATAGTAACATCTGAGAGCAACGTCCGCGGACCGGACTGGCATCACGTCAAATCTCAACGCACTAAATGTCTTGCGAGAGGTCACCCGCTCGAGATGATGAGCCCAGTCAACGGACTGAACAGAAGCGTCGTTGGATCTCCCTTCAATCCCGGTTCGGTGAACACCCAAGCCATCAACCATTGGAACAACAATGTCACAAATGGATCGATACGCAGTGCGAGCAATCTGGGCAATCCTATCGACCGTTGGGATCCAAACTCTACACCAGTCAACCGAACAGACCCGAACGCAACACCGGTTGCTCGCTCCGTTGCCAACGGAAGTATCGTGAGCGGACAAGAATACGCTTCGATGCACCGGTATGGCTCCCGAGGCGCGACCGCGACTCCAGGCGCTTGCAGTCACTGCGGTAGCCATGTTCCCGACGTTGTCGCAAGCCCACTTTCGTCACACACCATGAGTCCCAGCCGATTTGAACAACGCAGTAATTCATCCCTTAGTCAAACATACCGTAGCCAAAGTCTCGGTAGGATTCGTGAAGACGGTAGACAAAGCAGCCGTGGCCACCGAGTAGTAGACAACGAAGGACAATATAGCCGTTCGCAGAGCAGAAACACCCACACCAAGGAAGTGGAACCTCGAAGCGGTGACAAAGTCAGAAGTAAAAGTCAGTTGAGTCGTCGGGAGAAAGACGGGCGTAGTAGCGCCGCGAGACGAAGAGAAGATAGGAGTCAGAGTCGGGATCGAACCGTGGAACGAGACGCCGCGTCAACTCCAAAAGCCCCGCAAACAACATCTACCACCTACGACAGCGATAACTGGGTCGTGAAGGATAAATTAACTTCTCTGGATGAGGAGGCAACACCAGAGAAATCTAGAAAACGATGGGGTCGGAAGAAGAAGTACGTTGATTAGGCTACTGAAGGCAATTTACCTATTATATAATTTTCATTCATCTATGAAGCAGCACATGAGCGATGGAGCACACTCGTCACATTTTCCTTTTTGGTTATTCTTTGTAAAAAGATTATACAGTCGAGCATTCGTATCTACCTTATGTGTATTGGAGTTGTATCTTGATGGTCAGGATGCCATGTTGAAGTTTTTTTTCCCTTCATTAGCATTATCAAACGCAAATATTAATGAAAATCTAGACGGTTGTTTTATTTTGTGGAATTTGGTTTTATTCCAGGAATCGCGTACATATAATGTCCACGATTACCTAGGCTATCTAATGTAGTGCCTCATGCAATTTAACAGTACAGGATAAAACCCGTGCAATCTAGCTAAGAATCTAGCTAATTGATGAGAGTAATATGCCTTTGATGGGCCAAGGAATGGCCGGGCAAAAGGAAATCTCACAAGAGATGAGCCAGGAAAGAGGTACCCAAAAGCCGAATCCTAAGAGATCAAAACCGGACCTCAAGAGGATATACCCAAAAGAAAGACAGAAAGACCCAGAAAACCAGTCCCGAAGGACAATATCGAAACCCGTAAAGAAGAGACCCAAAAGAAAAAGGATAGCCTTAAAACAGTTTATCCGAAGGGGAGGAGAACTCATACCGTGCACCGATTCCTGACCAAATTTCAATCGAAGAATAGGTGAAATCCTCCATTTAGTGTAGAGGTTGAAACTCATATCCACTCTTTCGCCTTTCCGGCCGACATCCAACAGCTAAACGCTGTCAAACAAACGCCAATAGCCAAATCCAAACGATGACGAATACTCCCATAGGATAACCCATCTCAAAGCAATCGTATAATTCAATCAAAACCCCCTCCTAAAATCCTCTGACCTGCAATAGAAAAAGCCCATCTCCAAACCCCATCGTGTACTTCAATAGACTCTACCTCCAAAAGCTTCATATAATCCAACAAAAAAACTCGTGCCCCAAAATGTCGTGTACTCCATAGAAAACCATATTTAGAAAAACCTCTGATACTCCGTTAGAAATTCTCTCCTCATCTCAGCGTGTGATCCAAACGAAACCACTACTTCAAATCCGTCGTATTGTTCAATAGAAAACCCATTCGCAAGGTATCATACCCAATAGAAAAATGGGCCAAAAGTGTCTTGTACTCCAGTAGTAAACGCATCCAATAAAAGCGGTTTGTAATTAGCCCAAAAGAAAAGTTATGTCGAAAAGAAAAGTTGTGTCGATAAGAAAAGTTGTGTCGAAAAGAAAGTTGTGTCGGAAAGAAAAGTTGTAGCGAAAAGAAAAGCGTGTTCATAAAAGGTAATATTCACCCTTTAATATTTCAACTTAAACCAAAGGATAGAGTTGGCGATGATGAAGATGGGAGCGACGCTGACAGCCTCACCGATACCAGCGAATTGTGGTTCGATTCTCCAGGAGATTATACCCGCAGAAAGAAAAATCGCGACGAGGTTGTATTTTAGTGCCCAAACAAAATTGCACTTGATAAGAGACATAGCTCTGCGACTCAAAGTAAGGAAGGCGTTGACACCAGTGAGAGAGGACGAAAGGATTCCAACGTCTGCGGATCCAGCTGCGATGTCGGTACAATTGCTCATCGTGATTCCAATATCCGCCTGCGTGAGAGCCGGCGCATCGTTGGTTCCGTCTCCTACAAACATGACAAAATTTCGACCAGTGCGGAAGCGGCGGATAAAACGAGTGATGACACATCCGCGAAGCTTCATGAATTCATATTCCGTGGTGGCCACAGTCTGGAGATTTCGAATCCTGCGGGCCTTTTCCTCTGGTGAACATTCTGAGAAAACGTGGCTTGGTTCAAGTCCGACTTGTTCAGCAACCTGCATACAGACAGCCCTTGAGTCTCCGCTGAGCATGTAACACTCGATGTTCTGGAGGAGAAGACTTCGTATGACTATAGCTGCTTCTGGGCGTACGGTGTCTGACAAGCCGAAAATTGCAAGTACGGTATTCGCTTTCACGTCAACAACGACGAAGGGCGTGCGGGACATATCCTCAACGATTTCGTTGAAGATACGCTTGTTAAAATTCTTGATACCTTCTTGAAGGACCCAAGAAGGTTTGCCTGCCCTAATACGTCGTCCGCCGATGGTGCCTTCGATGCCTTTGCCTATGATTGACCGAATATGCTTGTCATTATCTGGCAAGACCAGTTCTCGAGTGTGACGCTGCTTTAGATTTCGTAGAATGGCTTTGGCTACTGGATGGCGATCGCGTGCGATTAATTTGTGTATGAGGAGCTGAGTTTCCTGAACCTCCTTGTCCTTAATGTCTTCTACCCAGTGTGCTCCGCGTATCCAGTATTTTGCTCCTGCGACTTGAAGTTGGCCAGTGGTGAGTGTTCCAGTCTTGTCGGCGACGAAGCACTTAACCTTAGTTCCCATTTCTAGTGCCTCCGGCGACTTAATGACGATTCCATTCTTAAGACTGAACTGAGAAGTGAATATCAATACTGTTGGAACAGCTAGTGCAATGGCACATGGACACGAGATAGCTAGAATTGTGATCGCGACGGTCAATGCCTTGGCGATTGCAGACTTGGTATCCTCTGTATGTGCTTTAGCCGTTTTATAGTATACGATCCAACCGATAAAGGCAGCGAGAGCTAGTATGAGGACTGCGGGGGTCAATAATGTGGCGACCTTGTCAGCGTACTTTTGGAGCTTTGGTTTTTTTCCAGATGCTGAGACGACTAGTTTCTTCATGGTGGATATGGTATTCTCAGACATCAACCTGGTGACTCGATATTCCAATTTCCCTTCTATAACCTTTGATCCAGCAGTGATTGTGGCGTTTGGTTGAAGTTGAATCGATTGCGCTTCTCCAGTCAAGTGACTCTCGTCGACATATCCATCGCCATTGATAACGACGCCGTCCGTAACAACTACCTCTCCAGTTTTTGCAAGAAGAACGTCACCGTAGTGCAACAATCTCACATCTTCAGTCTTCCAGCGGCGGTTGCGAATGGGGCGAAATGTACTCTGTACACCTCTTTGACAAAACTTGGCTTGGATTGTATCGATTGACATTCTGTTAGCAGCCCAATGTCGTATGTATCCTGTCAGAAGGCGCCCCGCAAATATAAGTGTGATGAGAAGAGAACTGGCTTCAAATATAGGATCATGGCGATCCAATTCGAGTTCCTGAGGTAGTTCCCCAGTACTTAGCTTCACCCCTTCGCGTGCGATATTCATTACAAAGTAGGCTGCCGAATACAAAATAGCCGCCCAGGTAGAGATCGTGATGAGGCAGTCCATATCGATGCGACGCTGGTGGATTAAGGTTCGATAGGCGTTCTTGTAAATATCTTGACCTATCGCAAAGACAGTACACCCGAGAAGGAAAATGATAGACTGCAAAATAATAAAGGTGATGAGACGTTTAGGGTCCATGTCAGACGGGTCAGGGATTTGTGTCTTGATACTCGGAGTCCAGGTAAGAATCAGAATCGGCAAGGTAAATAATGCTGAAGCGATTGTTTGCACAAGTAGTAAGTAAAGCTCTATGCGAGACTCTCTTGCCATGGCTGATTCTGTTTCTGTGACATCTACTAATTCGACTTCGATCTTCGGCCCAGCGCGAGAGAACGTTTGGATGTATTGCAGGAGGTTTCGAACGGGGAGGGATTTCTGGTCGTATTTAATGTCGTACATCTTCCAAGTTCTGTTCCCCATACCTTTCTCTGGATCTTCTGTCAAGGTCTTTCGTCCGAATCTAAACATGCCCAAAAATTTCTCCCAAAGCGATTGGTCTGGTTCCGGAATGGGGACTTCCTTGACGTCTTGTACGCCTTTCAAGAGAACGATATGCTTCGAGATTGCCTCGAATGATAGATTGTCCGGGATACTGACCTTGAGGCGAATTTTCTGATGGCTAGATATACCGCCCCCAGTTGTGTCACGCATAATCTTGCATTTAAATCCAGTTTGTTTCTGAACAGGGCGACATATTTCCTCGCGGGGGTCTTTGATGACTTCAGAGTCGTACCAGATCTCAACTCGGCCTAGCATGAAATTTGTCTTGATACCTTTGGGACCTTTTGCGATTACCCCGTTAATGCTCTGAAGGGCTCTGGATAATTTGTTCTCGCAACTGGTGCAAGTCATTCCCGTGACTCCGAGGATGACATATTTCAGAGCTTTCCCTGGTACGATGGGCTGTTGCTCGGAAGGTAGAGACTCAACGGAATCTTCGAGCTCAGCCTCCAAGTTGTGGTCTTCGATGCAGCAAGTACGAACTGTGATACAGCCTTCCGTGTCGATTTTGCAACAAGAGTGCGCGACCTGAGAGCGCGGAAAGATAAGAAGGAGCAGTGCCTTAATCCAGGCACAAGCGCATTGAGAGTTATTTTTAGTACTTTTGATAGTGGCATACTCTCGGTGAAAGTCACAGTAGTTATTGACCTTTTGAATGGAGTAGTGGTGATGGTGTTTTGTGACATAGGTGTGGGGTAATTCGAGTAAGACTGGTTTGAGGGTCTCCGGGACTAAGGTGTCGGATGAGTCGTCATGCTCGTGTTTCTCGTCAATATCAGAGTTCGAGGAAGAAGAATCATGGCTATTCGTAGACCCATGATGGTCATGATGGTGTCCATGAGGATTATTGGAATCTTGGAAGACGACGTTTTATAATGAGTTAAAAATCTAAAAGAAAATAAGGGGGTAAAGAAAAGCACAAGTGATACTTACGGCCATTCGAGCATGAGCCATGGCTGTCGTGACTATGGCCACTATTGCTGCTGCAATGGCTGCTGCTCTTCTCGCTGTGGAAGCTAAGCTCACTAGAAGAGTCCGCATTCGCAGTCTTGAGGTACTCAAACTCCTTGTGTATGCTGAATGTTGTTTCCATCTCCTCTGCATTGTCATGGATCCTATACTTGCAGAGTAGCGCGGTGAAGGTATTCCAACAAGCATCTTAAAGCACCGTCAGCCTCCATTTAACCCTGTGATTACAGCTGATTATAGAACTAGAAGTACTGGTTGACCTACCCGTACAACCGCATTCCTTTTCATCATCGTCGTAGTCATCAGGTTTATGGCAACATTGAATCTTGTTAATATCCACCTTTGCGGTCTTCAACGCGACGGCTTCAAGAGAGGACAACGCCAAGTTCCAGCGAAGCTATATGGAGAAAGTCCATGTCAGTTCAGCCGAACATGAGGCACTACCGTGAAAGGAATATCAAGCGAAGTGTAACTATTGCTTACTCGTAAGACAGCACGGTTGAAGTCATCTTTGTCTCTCTGCTTAGCAGCCATTTTAGAAAGCGCAGCCCCAGCAGGGGCCGAATAAAACGGCATTTCGGTAACTTTGCGTGAGGTATCTGTGGAGATGAAGGGGATGAGGGTCTCCAGCAAATGCCAACCGGTCGACCAGAAACGCTTTATGGGCTGCCGTGGGGCCATGTTGGCATTTGGGCCCGGTTGTTTGGTGGTTACGTCAATATATTGCAATACGGTCGAGTTAATGGCTGTCTCTCGCTGGGGATTATCCCAGGCACATCGTATCTTGATCTTCTGTCCCTGTGGATCTGTTGATATGTATATATGCGAGTATTGTTCGTGTCTCCGGCCCGGCTATCAGGACTATCGTGTATATAAGTATAAATATATACTATGTTCTGACATTGCGCTAGGATCTAGCACCAAACTGTTTGCTAGGTTCTTTCAAGATCCAGATCTGTATGCATATCGTAGGATATCTCCCAGGGCTAAGCACATCGGTGCGCACACATCTGTACGAGTGCGGGTGACTGCACTCAGCCGCTCATTGTCCTGATCATTGTGTCATTGAGTACATTGCCTCGCAATTACGACTCATGGCTACTGAGATCGCATATTTAAAAGCCTATGTATTTTGTTTTTAGCGATAACCGCAAAATAACAAGCATCGGATTCTCTAGAAAATATCTAGAAGCCTATCCGCTTTGCTTACCAGAAGCATGTGCTCCCATGCGCATGCATCTTACCGCGCTGTGTGCCGGTTTCAGTTTCTACGTTACACCAAATCGGAATCTTTCCTAGCTAGGATCCGGCAGCTAGCGCCATATACCCCACATGTGAATCGAATATTTTCCGATTTCGACATATCGATATACCGCGTAGATAACTTGCCTAGGATGTGTGTCACAGAGTCGCACACTGCCAGGCAATGTAAGAAAGACCCGGGCGAGGCGTTTAGTATGCTCAACAGTCTGAAATGTACTACAATGGCATATCATACGCCTGCGCAACGTTTTCTCGTCTACAGCAAAAGGAAATGTTCCCCCAAACATGGTCAAACTCGAACCTCAAACATCACCTTTGGGCATATCAAAAGCCTCTTTTGGTCAGTCGTCTCATGTGTGGTATGTGGTATTTTATATACCCATGTCCAGCGGTTCCCAAATTAGAACTTCTTCAAACGTCAAACGTCAAACCGACCAACGAAAGGCTGCAACAAGGTCAACTCATAAAAATGGTCAACTCAGGGACTAAGAATCTCCAATACAAATCTATCTCGATGCTTGTATATGGTCTCGCGCGATTCTTTTTTATGCGTTTGAAAGGGTTTGGGACCTGGGACTCAGACGACGAGTCGTTTCAATCCCGTTGTCTTGTGGTCCTGAATACTCGGCGCAAATATGGAACTTCGAAACATATCGGTCTAGGCAAATTTATAGCTGCGCAGAATGCTCCCCACAAATTCCTGCAGGTTTACAGACGATAGGGTCTGAGAAACACAAACTTGGGCATCGAAACATGCAGCAATCTCATTTCAAAGAGCTGAGAGATAGCGACAGCTTCTATTTACAACGATGTTTCGATATCACCTTTCCATCAGCCCCGGTGGAAATATATAGTGCTATTTCCGCAGCGGCCAGCTCAGAAGTCGTCTCATAGCACACTCAACCTGCCCTCCATTCCGTATCATTTGAGTCTATTGCATTGCCTAAATCTTTGCTAGATCTCGCCGCCGCAATAGTATAGCTTTCCGCCTAGCAGGTCTAGCAGTATTCTAAAATCATATACCATCACTATCTTCAACCCGGTACAAACTCACGCGAATATCAGAACCTGTCCCGCCCAAAATGGCCACCAGCATCAAATCCACAGAGGGGGGTGCGAAGAAGCCCCGTCAATCACATAACAATAAGGTCCCGCCAGATGCTCCCCGGAGAAACTTGAGCTCCTTTGTAATGTTTGCAAATTCAAGACGGCGAGAATTGAAGGAGCAGTTCCCGGAGCGCGCGTATCCTCAAATACAATCGGACATATCCTACGAATGGGAAAAAATGGACGAGGAAAGCAAGAAGCCTTGGAGGAAGGCCATGACGGATGACAAGGAGAGGTATCGGAAAGAGATGGATCTATACCGCAGGTTTGGTCCTGGCTGGGTCTGGGTAATTGGACATAGGATGAGGCAAGACTTGGGGCTTACAGATGAGGATTGTACCCAACTAGAGCCCGCAAGCTCAAAAGCCGCCTACGAACCAGGTCTTAGACCCATCCAAAGTCAGCCTAGAAATCAAGTTGAGCATTCCCCAAAAGGGAATAACGGCAACCCTCATCCGATCTTTCATCAAAGTCATTCTCGCAGATCGAATGCTGGTGAAGTGATCTCAAAGTCAACGATATCACGACCCACGCTCTCGGGATATACTACTCCAAGCGACCTTTACATCACCACGGCGAATAAGGAAAGTTTTGCATCGGTACCTCTTCCTAGGGATATACCGAGAATAGATCCCGTTCTCCCTTCCATAGGTTCGAGGACCAACTCGCCAGAAGTCCTGCATAGATACGACAAGCCAAGGATCCAAAGACAAAACCACAAGACACCTGCTTTCGAGGATGAGATCTTCCCACAAGGACATAAAGTAGACATCTTGTCTCCTAGCGTGTTCGATGGCTTTGGCTTCGAAACTCCTTGGGCGGATAGCTATGATTGGGAAAGCTAGCATTTAGATACCTCGGAGGTGCCCCGTTTTTATTTCGCGACATTCTTTACTTTTGTTATAATTATACCCTTAATGATGTATTGTATTTTGGGGAAGCCCCACCCCCGTTGAGAATATTGTGACATGGGTTAACACTTTCACAAGTTCGACCTAGTAAAACAATATCTATATCTAGATAGCACATGCACGGGCTATGTATTTTCCCATGCGGCACTAGAGACTTACCAGAAAGTTCGGACTCGCCGTAGTTGGTCGCTCTAACAAAGAAACTGCTCTCAGTTGGGCGCGAGTTGTTTTACTTGCGAAACACCACCAACTCGCAATGCGTATCCTTTGTTGCACAGGTTGCTCATTTTATTGTTTTCTCCCATGGACCGCGATGTAGGCTGTAATCGCATGAAATGGAAGGAGTTCTCTATTTGATTACTTACTTTCGATCGATGGCTGATTGGTAACGGAATCTTCACGGGCGGATATTTTACTACACGCAATCGACTTTATCGAAATGGAGACGTCACTACAGACAACAATAACTCGCTCCTCTTCATGTCCAGATCTCCCAAGCGCAAGAGCCACACGAGGCTCTTCAAATCGAAAAGAACAAGGAGACTGGTCCGGATTAGCAATACAGAGTACTGGGGACCTGGAAGACGTCGTAAACGAAGACTCTGAGAGAAATGACGGCTTAGATACAAAAAAATCCTGGACTGAGCTTCGAGCACAGCTGTCCGAGCTATTTGCTGAAGACGCAGAAGAATTCGAAAGATCGAGACTGCCATGGAAGCCTTCTGTATGGGACCCAAGATTCCTTGGGTTTCGACCGAAGGTCATTGATTTCATGGAACAAACGAGCTATGTAACTGAGCCAAATACGACTCCAAGCCCGCCACAGGATTTGTCTCTAGAATCTTGGGCATGGGACATCGACCATGAATTTTCACCGACACGAGCATACTCGATAGCGGCATCCATATCTTCTATTGAAGATTCTCCCGATGAGCTGATTTCTTCAGTCGAGGGTCAAATACCTATGCGAGGTATGCCCGGGCCCACTCTCAGAGCCATATTCCCCGACAGAGTGCGTGGGCGTCCTCATCACAGCGATGAAAATCCTCTTGAGACAAGCAATACTGAAGGCGCGACCGAACCTTTGGATGATGCCGCTGTACCGCCGATAGGGATGCAAGAGAAGATCCGGGGTGCGAGCAGAATATTGAGGGTTCGGTTCAGCCAAGCCAAGGAGTGGATTCTCAGTGTAGGAAGTCGAATAAAAATTGGGAAACTTCGACGATGGGTCAACAGGAATCTTGAAATCTCAATATTCATCTTGATCAGTTGGTTCCTGCTTTTATTACTCGCCCAGACAAACGTTCTGAGAGTTAGCAGTTGGGAGTTTTTGGATCCGCATTTAAAGTGGAGGAATAATCGGTATTACGCTACCAGAGGTCTGTAAACCAAAAGTTCTCCGAGTCCATTGAATAATTTTAGAAATAGACGTACTAAGAATGCGAAACCAACTTTTACTATTCTAGAAGCATAGATGATGATTGGAGACCTGATCCTAGAGACATTGTCAGACTTATGTTTTCCAAAAACTCGACTCAGACCATTATGGACTCAAAGATCCTGTATCATCTACGAAGCATCGAAGAGAGGCAAGGGCAGTTGAACAATCAGATGCAAAAACAACTCGACGATACAGCAGGCTTATTGGATGCGATGACCAGGGAGCTCAGAGGCCTTCGGGCGGACGTTGGTCGGGCAAGGGTATCCGAAAAGAGGAAGCTGGAGAGGGAAAGTGTCAAATTACAAGAGGAAGTAAGATATTGTAACGACCGGCGAACAGCAGAGTCGCAGCGAGGTCCAAAAATCATTACTCAAGCTCCTCGACCGACTGTTATAATGATAACTCGGACAAAAACACTCCACAGACCGATCTTTACAACTGCGAGATACGCATCACCCAATAAAGCTCAACCATTTCAAGTGCCAGATCTAGACTTGTTGGTTCGTCGTATCGAAGGCAAAGTTACAGATAGGCTCATAGACAAACTGCACTTGGATAAATTGCACTTGCAGGCAAATTTCAATCGAGGCTCTGGGTGCACGTGTGCAGACACGAGAGATTCAGGACGCAAGGTAAACACTGCCGTATCTACCCTACAACACTCGCAATTGGTAATATGCTAAAGTGAATGATAGCAATGCTCTCCCATTCCGGGTCTACACAACACCGTTGACGAATATTCGGACGCCCTTCCACCTGTTACAATCTCGATCCTAGCCGGATTGCTCCTCATCTATTATGCGAGACCGATAGCCGCTTGGATCTTGATATGGCGGGATAGAGTTCAAACACAAGAGAGGATGGGTAAAATATCCGCAGTAGCGCTTGTAATTTTGATCTATCCCATCAAGCTCGTTTGGAATTGGCTTGGAGATGAGGGAAGCTCATTTTCGATACGTGGACCTCTTCCATGGACCTATCGGGCCTGGTCAACAGTGGCTAAAAAGTCCACGGATGTGCCAGAGCAGCTTAATGTACGAAAGTGGTATTTTCTTGGTTCAACTCCCAGCTTGGTCAAGCAACAGATGCCCGATACTACCTGGGACAAATTCCAGGGCTTCTTTGGAGGCGTTGGAAAGAATCTTGATCTCAAGACGGCGAAAGATGGAATGGCGGTGTTTCCAATCAAATCTTCAACGGCCTCAGGATTGGTGGCTATTTGCGGGTTAGTGGCAGTGGTCGTCCTAGGAGTTAAAAGATGGAGAGGTCGGGGTAAAGGTGGCATTAAAGAAACCCAAGTTCTATAAACGCTAGTACATGTATTTTTTCCAAAAAGCTGGTGTGTACGTCTTTTCATAATTTTCTTTTGGTGAAGTTTTTTATTGCCAGAATTGCTACATGTACCATTGGTATGGCTGGGAAGATTGAGATATCGCGCTAGATATCTACCCGTTGACGGGTACGGGGTGGACAAAATAAATGAATCAACGCTAGTACAACACACTTAAAGCGCTGATTCATTTATTTTGTCCACCCCGTAACGGGGTGGAGCGAAAGCGGGAAGATAGACTAGGTTTTAGTAGGAGGCAGTACACCGCTTTGGGCCATGGTGTTCACACAAGGTTTTCTAGATTAAAGTGGTCCCATATGTAAATATAATGTACTGCGAGGCCTCGCGAGGGCATCTAGGATAAATAAGAACAGCTGGAAACGAATGCGAGAATTCCTCAACCTCGTCTAATTGCAATTGCGAATCTGGAAATGCTTCCGGATAAAATGGTCGCACGAAGATGGAAAACCGTGGGGAGATTTAATTAATATCTGCATGAAGACAATCTCTTCAGGATTGCAATATAACAGACCCGGCATCCTGTTGCTGGGACTCGGCTTCGCTTTGAATGGCTGGCCGACCTCCCGGAAAACGAGAAAATGCGAGTCTCTGCTCACAGCTGTCACAGGGCACATGTTTGGCTGCTTATGGTCTAGCTATTCGCACCCGTTCCATGGTCCTGGAAATTGAGGTGAGCAGGGAGGCTTCTGGTTGGCTCCGGCATATGAAGAGGCTGCCTAATTTTAGACTTGATCGCGCGCGCTTACGAGAGAGCACGCTAGTGGTGGGTCACAGCACCGGAACATCGACCTCGGAATCGAAAGCCAACAGAACATTAACATCCACCCGTTGAGCCTCCGGGTAGCAATCCAACCAGTCAGATGTCGTCGTCACAATGGATCCCGTTCCTTCAGCGCAAATACCCCGCTCTGCCGTCTCTCTGACACTCAGGGGCAGGCAGGCCTCACCAGTAGATCCATATAGATATCTGCATGTCGAATCCGCAGGTAGCGCTCCATAGCAATACCTTACTGCTGGTACTTTGCTGGCCCACGTCTTCTTAACTCTTCGAATCCGGCACGCGTGCGCGGGCCTTGCAAAGATGCGCCGTCCTGCCTTGCTGATACCAAATAAAGGACCTGATGTCCAGTTGCGTACCCTGAAGCACTCACCACTGCTACTATTATACCTTGTCTCGCACAGGTAGTAGCGCCTGGGGGCTGGTCAACGACAAGCAAAAATACCTGCCCATTCTACACGCATATACATGGCACGGTCGCGAATTTTTAGAAGCGAAAAGGCCAGCTCAGATATCCTCGATCAAACGGCGCAGCAAGCCCCACAGATATATTGGTGCTTATAAAAAAGTGAGGCCGTCCACCTTGCGAAGTTTGGGTTTTGGGTTCGTTTCTTGTCCTTGCAGCACCTCTGACAACGACCTGCCACCCCTTCTGCGACTTGCGTTATGCAGGTTTTGGAGTTTAGCGGAGACAAACGCAGCCGCTGATATCACTCGACTGTTAATTGGTCTGCTGTTCTCTAAGCTCGATAACAAGCTGTAACAAGAGTCGGGGAAGGGAGCTGTCAGAATGGCCCGCCCGTTACTATCCAACACTCCAACTGCCGTCAATCCGTTCAACGTTTCGTCACTTACGTTCGATGTGGGCCCGTTGACCGACTTTTCTAACGATTGGGCTTTGCGACAGAAAGAATGGCCGAATTTCTTGCCCAATATCCCAAGCTCCCCTCCCAAGAAGTTTGCATTCTACAAGGAAATTAGCGTCGACAGCAACCCTTATCTATGTTTTCAAAATGTCATAATTCAGAGGGCCCCTAACCAGGCTGCCCTTACTGGATCTGCGGATGTATCTGAAAGTATAGGGGCTAGGAGCGGTTCTAGATATGGGTGGGTGTATTGTACAACCCCGTATTAAAACACTGCTAATATGCATACAGACGCGATTTTTTCAGTCTCGGAATACCCATCCGGGTAATGGTCGAGCTCGCTCATCAATTGACTAAAATGCATTCGATACCACTAGGATCTTGTCGGTCTACGCTCAAGGGAGATCATTTTTGGATAATAGCCCGACCCCCACCTGCCTACCCGCCCCAGCTTGTTGATGTATGTCCGACTTTGTTCCGTCCTCTTGTACAATTCTTTCCTAACGCACAATGTAGGAAGACATGGAAAGCTTTTTCTTACAATGGGACGAGTTTGTTAAAACCGATCTGAAGAGCGCCAGTTGGATGTGTCATGTTATTGGTCAGGCCCGTGTGAAAAGTGAGAGCAACCACGACTTTGAAAAAGAGGGCAACGGAGATGAGTCTGTGAAAGGAAAGAGTAACGGCTTGTCATCTAGACGTAGGAAAGGACCTCCGAGTCCTCTCTCTCACGGTGACTTTTCTTTAGGCATAACGGTTCACAAGATAGTGCTTCTCGAAAAGGTGCTTGTGGAGGCTCCGACAGTAGCTGAAATGGAGGAGCAAAGGCACGCTTGCTTTCTTAAGGGGCACGAAGAATCAGCGCCAAAGTCGCCCACGGGTACGAGCAGTAGCCAGGAATCCTTTGCCTCGCGGTTCAGCCAGGCTACAAAGAGCAGGTTAGCGACGTATAATTGCACTTTCCATGAGTGACAGTTTCACTAATATATTATAATATAACGCAGATGGCAATCGATTCGACGGTCGATATCGCGATCGAGCTCCAGAGCTTCGCGTATTTTTACACAGAACAGAGCGGGCTCAAGACAGAGTAGACGTCACTCGATTATAACGCCTTTACATTAGGTTACCATTTTTTATAAACAATATTTAAATTTTTAACTTTATTCTTTAGCTATTTATGAAGAAGTGGTCGGTCCCTGGTCACACTCATGAGAGTTTGCTCAAGCTAGTGTCTACGACGGGAAGAACCGACATGGATACGAGAACGAGCTATAGAAGTAGTCTATACTCATAAGGCGACTGTTTCAAGGCGTTGGTAGGAGTTGGATATTCGATTCTACCAATCACTGAACACTGTAGATAAAATGTGCTGTTTCAATAATACTTGTATATATTTGTCGTTCGACATCTTCATATGAACAATTTCTAGATGCGATGCATTACATAGGAAGCATCTTAAGTTCGTCTATGGTCCAATATTTTCTCATGTTTTCTGCTCCGAGCTGCTCTACCTCTTGATCAAGATGCTCCCACAGAACCTTCTCGAAGGACTCCATTATTTCCAACATCTCCGATGCCACAAAGTCCTTTTCACCGCCTTTGACAGAATCGACGTATTCTTCAAATTTGTCAAGACCCTACACGCGATTTTATTAATATGGAAGTTGTATAAGAAGCTGTGGGTTCGGGGGACATACTTTGTGTATCTGGCGGTGGTGTTTGATCATTTCACCATGTTCTTTATTGTGTTTTTGGAAAGCAGGCACTGGAAGGGTATTAGAGGTGGTATGAGAATGCACCGGAAAAAAAAGCTTACTTTTCTTTGCAAGGATTGGGAAAAAATAGGATTCCTCAATATTGTGGTGTGTATCTAGCTAATTGTCAGTATGCTCAAGGCGATACGAACGAGTCCAGAGCATGTATGCATACCGAGCATCCTGCAGAATCCCTGTGCGATACTGAGGAATTGCCGTAGCGACTAGGAAAAACAAAGTCAGAGTCGCTGTAAGTGGATCGCCGTTTTAATAACTTACCTGGTTCTTCGGTCGTGATTTCCTCAGACCAGTTACGAGCTCCGTCCAGGTTGCTCGAAAGTGATTATGCTGGTATGTATTAGAGGCATTTAAGTGATGATAGGAGCTAAGGTCATACGTATTGATCCATGACAACCGCCAGACGGTTATATGCCTTGAATTCTGCGGGAGTCAACTTTGGTAAAGGCTGCTCTTCCGGTTCGCTACTCGGTTCTCCTTGGAGCGGGGATTGCATCTCCTGGCTGTCTTTTGCCCCCACTGCATTGTTGAGCATCCGTGCATTATCCTCAGCGACCACCTTTACTTGCTCGCATAGCTCGTCGTTGTCGGCCATGTTGGATTTCAATCGAATAGCTGTGATTTGTCTAGTACTGGCAACTAATTGGGGAGAAATAATTGGAGTCGGGGAAAGGCGAGGACTGTTGTATTTTAGGTGTTGTCGAAATAGACTTGGTATTACTCTCTTTGATCCTAAATATACCCGACCAAGCATTTGTCTGACACCGTATTACACAATGGTAGTGAGTATGAGAATAAAAGAGACTTCTCGCCCTATATATGTAGTATTCGGCTTTACCGGTTTTCCGTTAAGCCAAATTCTCGTGCGGTAGGAACAATCCCGTGACGGCGTGTTGATACGAGTCGGCCGAAACGAGATAATATCGGGTCAGCTCTCGGTCTATCCCACGAATGAGCATGCCCTTATTTAATGAAAAATGGCCAAAAGCGACCAGGGTCTTGATAGCTATCAGCGATAATACCTGCTAGACCTTAAACTCTTTTTCCAGACACTTGATCATCCGAACCGCAGGAGTGGAATTCTTAGCTTGGGGGGTGTCTACCAAGAGACCTTCGAGCTGATTAGAGATACTTTATATTGGCAAAATTTATTGTTACCTTCATCAATTAGGGGATATAGCTCAGTTGGTAGAGCGCTTGCTTAGCGACATCTAGAATTCACTTCTTAGGTTCAAATGCATGAGGTCCCGGGTTCAACTCCCTGTGTCTCCAATTGAATAGCGTTAAAAGCGCTATTTCTTTTTGATTTTTTGTTCTCGGGCTATCCCAGTCGTCTATCGCTGGTGTTTGTCGACACTCTTTTACTTGATGTGGCGCTGTGTTGACGGATAACTAGACTCATAATCTTATTTTGCGACTACAAGGAACATAGCAAATGTAATAATATATGCTAGGTATCTTCCTAATATAAAGATGGGGGAGTGAATACTCGTTTTCTATAGCGTGAAGAAACCGGTCGACATATGTGATCACGAGTGTCATGACTTGCGTGGAACGTTGCACAATCGAAGGGAAAATCCAACATGCAACAACAATACCTGTATCCGGGTTGTTGAAACTGTCGCAATTAATTAGCTTTATGCATAGGAGATCTCCATTAGATTCTGAGATGCTCAATATCGAGGGTCCAAAATATACCAGTCAGATATCTTCACCTCACCGATTGGGATTTTACGTAATGATGTTTCTGTCTCACGAAGATAAAAAAATTTCGCTCCGGAATATGAGTTTTCGGGATCTCGAGATCTTTCCCGGAAAGATCTTGTATAAGGGAGATCGCATCTTGTGCACCTGCAGGAGGAACTGCGCCATGCATGCAAGAATCGAGATTTTTTAGCTGAGGAAATCCAATTGAAGTATAGATCAGAGGCCCCTGGGGATAAAACCTGGGTGCCGAGGTAATTGGTGACTTTTCTGCCTTGTATTTAAGATTTCGGACCTTTGTCCAATAGGCTATGACATAAAGCTAGGTAGCCATCGAGATCTATCATGTTCTTGAATATAATCTTTAGATCCTGTAAATAGCGGCAAGAAACAGAGTAAACTGGTCTCGTACCCAGACTCTCCCAGTGGTGCTGAGCACAACAGAGAGAGTAAACCGATAAGCTCCCACATAATCAAAACCAAGATACTTGATACAAGGCGTTTTCAAATGCCTCCACGAGACATCTAGGTTTCTACACTCTGGACATATACTTACTTATATGTTCCGAGCGTAGAAATCGACCTCTTGGGGTTCCCGCGACAACACCTATATGCACTTTCATCTTATATCAGCCGGTATCCCCCAAAATACGCTCCTTCCTAATCCCGCGGCTGTTTTAAAACAAAAAACCACTGCCATCGACCGATAAGAGATTATACTTACAGGGTGGCCAGCAAGCTAGAGCTATCACGGCAGCGTGGTGTTTCAGGCAGCGGTGTGGGAAGAGCCAAGCTTTATGCAACAGACACACAACGCATCTTCAAATTGCACGGACGCTGCGTCTCGCGAAATTTACTTCAACCGGCGCGAGATCTGGATCGGCATTTTATACCACCCCCCGCGGACGCATCTGCTCGCATGTCTGGGCGCACAGTCGCGTGCGGGCTTGCCATGGTATTAATCCCGTTCCTCTAATTTTCTCCCTGAAAAGGGCTGAGCTGCATATCAACGAGCAGCTACACATGACCCAATATGCGTACCACCATCATGGCAATACCCACTAGCTCCTTGGTGGAGCTCACTTTCCCCCAGAGCATTCGCTTATTACCTTACCATATTTCACGGCCTTGATATTCTTAATTATTCTAGTTCGTTCCTCGTGCAGGTACCGTCGGGAGCAGCCCCACAAGTTTATGCCAATTGTTTGGGTGTAACATCGGAGACTAAATCTCGTGAGTTTTATTGAACATGACGAAAAGGCAGTAGAATTTGAGCCACGAGCGAGCATTGATCATCAAATACCCGCACCTGCCTGATTACGATCTCTGAGATTGCATGGATAGAACTTTCGCCGCCAATCGGATTCCTTGTGAAAATCCAAAAAGGAGTCTGGAATTGTCGACTCTATTATGGGATCAATGCAAAATAAAAATTCAAAATGAGTATCATTCCCAACAAAGCTTCGATAATTGATTCTTCTCTCAGCGAAGGCCAAGGCTAAGAAGCTTTTTGATTCAACTTGAACCAAAGTATCGGAAAATATTGAAAACAGCTCGGGTAGCATATCCAATACGGGGGAAAGTAAGGAAGGTATGCAAAGACCGGATCCTCAACTCCTGCATATTTATCGTGACCGTTGGGACGGCCATGTGGGCTTGTTTCAACTTTGATTTCGAGCCTAGCTTCTACTCCCCCCCGATAATATCTTGAAACCCGGTTCGATCTCACGAATACTGGGTCTTCCACTTCTTTTTTCTGACTTGCATCGAGACACTCTACACAAGCTGACAACCAAGACATCAAGGCAACCTCGAGGATTGCCGGTTTAGAAGAAAGATTCTCGCACGCCGAAAGATCTGCAGTGCAAGATTCTCCTCGGTGCGGTGATTCCAGAGATTGAATCCGGATATCCGTACCCCGACTTCGACGAAATATCTTTCTATATAAAGTTTAGCAGACTTCGCAAGGTCGAAAAATCATATTCCCGCTCATCAGCCTTCTTTACTTTCTTTCTTTCTTTATTCTTCTTTCTTATATATCACTTTATCATTATTATTTATCTATAATCGTTTCTACTTCTAATAGCTCACGCTCGTTTTATTTGCTCATCTTCATTAATTATTATTCAACTTTTCAAAATTAAAATTTCAAAGCATCATGACTTGGAAAACCATTTTTGCCTTCTCTGCTCTGATCGCTGGACCCACTTTTGCCCTACCACGGGCCAATATCCTTGCAAGGGTCGAAAGTCAGATTTCCACCGCTCCAATGGCTTCTGCTTCAGTTCTCCCTGGCTCCCTTCTCGGAAAAATCCAAGACCCGAAGATTGAAATGGTAAATATGGGTACGATCACTGAGGCAGAGATCGAGAAACTCGGAGAGTCTTCAAGCTTGGTCTCAAAGCGCCAATCCAATATCTCAGATGCTCAAGGTGCATTTGCCGATGTTCCTACCTTATATGGAGACACCGAGTCAGATGGCGAGAAGTTCTCGGTAGATGGCCCTTTCTCTTCTATTGAAGCATTTGTTGGAGACAAGGCGCTTCGCGGACTTATCCTCAAAGATCTCGATGGAAATGAAACCATCATCGGAACAGTAAGTGACGGTTGATCTGTTAGAATTTTTGTTTCTAATGTAAAAGCTGACGAGGGATCAGGTTGAGAATTCCAAAAATGCCAAGCGTCCTGGTTCTTTCGAGTTTGACGAGGAAGAGGTCGTTACCGACTGCAGAATTGTATGGAAGAAACACTTCTTCGGGGGCGACAAATACATCACCGGATTCCAGTTCGGAACCAGCAAAGATCATCAGTACAATGCTACCAGTAAAAGCGGTGGCGGCGAGGTTGTAGAAAAATCGGTGGGCTCAGGATACCCTGTTCGCTTCCACGGTATCCTAAAGAAAATCGATAAAGAGCCCAATGCAGCCTCTTCCATTGTCGCTTTGGGTATCGAGTTTTTGGATGACCTTAGATCCATTGAAATGGTAAGTTTTCATAAAGCTACAGGGTCGTAGTAAGTTCTAACAAGTACTAATTTATTTGCTTCAGGTCACTGCAGATTACTCTGGTTTCGAAGATGGAGTTCAAGGCATACCCAATGACGGTGGGAAAAGGTATTTAACCCCAATACTATCAGTCCACTAAGCCAATTCTAACGATACGATAGCTTGATTCTCGGAACTCAGATCCTGGACAACAGGAACTCCACTATCAACCAGACCTTCCACTTGACTAATACCAAGGTTTGTACTTTAGCAAGATTTAACTATCAAAATATTTCGAGATATCCGCTAACTGAGCTGTGAAGGCGGTTGCGAAAACCTATGCGTTCACCTTCGGTATCTCGGTTATGACAGGCGCCAGCATAGCCCTATCCACGAAATTTAAAATCCCATTGATCAATGAGGTTTCTGCCACTGCCACTATGCAGTGGTCCCTAACAGTCACCGCAGTAAGTATCAAGAGAACTTCGTTACGTGACCTCATATCCGAGCTAATAATAATCAATTATAGTCAACGACATTATCATATTCCGAAACCATTTCACAAGGTTCCGTTTTCGTATTGACATGCCCAGCGTCGAAGTTCTGTCAGGGCAAGTCTGTCTTCCAAACTTACGACCTCGAAGTCCCCTTTGATGGTGTCTTCCAGGCTACGACCCGCCGAGGTGACAAGTTCGGTTGGAACCGAAAGGGCATTTTCAAGTCCTCTGATGTATCCAACATGAAGCTGCAAGTCAACATCTACGACGCTCCTCCCACCTCAAACGTCGGAGGCATCTAAATTCCGCCGTTGTCGATTCTATGCGATTACCCCATATGATAATTCTATATAGATGATGTATAGAGATTATGGGATTGATTAAGTCAACGATAACAAACTTCAAAGCTTGATGCTCTTGCGTTTTCTCTTGATAACTATATTTTAATCTGCATTTATCAGCGGTCTGGAAAGAGATTAGATCTATATGCTTGTTCATTAATGAATGGTGTTTGGGTGGGCGCACAGGATGCTTCGATGGGACTAGCTTTACGACTCATGCTACAGAATCGCATATTCATTTCTCGAAACCTTTGAAATTCTGCGTGACACTAACCCATCAAATGAGGATATATCCTCATTTGATGGGTGAACAAGCAAATTAGATGTGGTAAATTGCGGTGTAAATGGAAGTTTCATATGGAATAACGAGGAAACATCTGGAACGAATCTAAGTTCCATCATGAGAAGTATATACAGGCGTGAAAATCGCGTATTTGAATAAGCTTTATGAGTCAATAGCCATATAAGTTTGGATATGTTTTGTCTAGATGGCTGCAAAGTCGCTTCTTATGCTATATTTTGGGTAGCGGCTGGCATATGAAAAGAAAGATTGATTTCTCTCATCCAATCCTTCTCAACGTTGACCGAATAGCTTTCTGTGAGAGGGACAACCGTCACTTTTAGGTTCGCTACTTTCGCTTCATTTTCGTCTTGTAGAGGTACGACAATATCATCACGCATCAATTTGACCATCTCTCCATCTTCTTGTATCCTGTATTTATCTTTCATAGCGTAATACCGGACTTGCTTTAAGATACTTTTAGGGACCCAAGTCATAGAGCCACCTTCATAGTGTTTAACCTTTACGGAGGCGATTCCGTTGTCAAATCGTTCTATAGAGATGATTATTAACATAAGACACTCAAGTTATTTCGTAGGGTAAATTTCATCGTTGTTTACTTACTGGCTAAGCCATCAGACTCGTCCACCCAGACGATTGTGCCCTGGGTAAGTTTACTGTCGACATCGGCAGTGAGTCGATATGCTCTCACGCGATGATCAATAGCAAGTATCGGAACCGAGGAACCTCGACCAAGATGAGGTCGGCCGTCCGCAACTTCAGTCGTTTCAACAGAAGTCTTACCAAGACTACTTTCTGTTTCAATTACACTTAAAGAGGGTGTACTTTGGCTCGGGGTTGAGCTTGATCTTGTTGGTTCTTCTCCATTGGATGACATCCGATCATCGATAGATTCCAGGGCTTCAGCGTTTTTATCTGCATTATATGTTTCTGGTGACTGAATTATGGGCATGTCCGATATGGCTTCGCTAGGTGCAACACTCAGCTCTGAAGTCTTCGCTACCAACGATGGAATGCTCTGGGAAGAATGCGGGCTACTGATTGAAAGAGAAGGCGGGTGTTTTGTATTTGCTGGCTCTGGGAACAGAAATCCAATTCCTGTTGCATTGGGCGGGATGAGAACTTTTTCTGATACTCTTTCCGAACGGAGTGTATCAAATGACGCCGGCCGCTTGAGTAAAAACTTGGTATCCTTTTCCGGAGATAGCATCCCTGGTGTGGTTTTGGCAGTCTGAGGAGTCTTGCGCGTTTGATCCTGCTCCCACGCACTGTCTGAATCTATCTCTTCACCGAATATATTAAGAGACCTAGGTTTCCTCGCGGGGCTAGTGCCCCCTCTTTGCCTGTCTTTCTTTCGGCGGGTTAGGTCGTCCGCAGTCCATTCACTTGGTTGCGAAGGCGCCATGATGTTGTCTTGGTCCGATTCTTCAATCTTAGGGAAGACATTGGGGTCCTGCATATTGTAGAGAAGTTTCTCTTCCGTTTGGTTCAACAAGTCTAGAAGTTCCTCCGCATCCAACGGCCTCGTGAGATTTTGCTTCGGAAGAGCGTCCTCTATAGCAGCAGTCTCAGTGAGTGTTTTCTTATAACGCTCCGAGGATTTTTTGTTCTTCGGCTTTTCCATCTGACTAACCCGCCTTTGCAGAATTGGGCGATCATCAGAGCTCTGCCGTTGAGTCTTTGGCATTTCTGTTTTCTTTTTCGGCTCCGTAACGAATCCAAAGCGCTTCGCGGACTCCGTCAACCTAGCATAAAACATATCGTCGGCTAGAGAAAAATGATTAGCCAAAATCGGATCCTATGGACAGTCGGCCCACTTACTTGTACTGTCTTTGAATTGGATCCTACCCACTCCAGCAGGATATTTTTTAACCTTTTCAGTGGGTTTGTTTGCTGGCCTGTAGAATTCTGCCGAGCCATCGAAAAGGTCGCCTCGCGACAATTCTGCAAACCGGTTGAAGACATCCGCATGCACTTTTGGAATCATTGTTAATATACTGCCATATATAGGTTCATCGCCCGCTAAACTTACGTGTTTGTGAGAGGTAGCAGCTTCCATCTCGAGAACGAGCGAGAATTCTACCTCTGTTTCGTCTCTCATCCCACACAACGACAATTTCAACTTGACTCATGAAAACTTCATTCGCAGCAGCCACAATCTGTTCCGCAAATAATTTAAGCATGACGTGCTCATTCCGCTTCGCATGCTGAATCTTCAGCCAGTGCAGTTCATCACTCATATTCTTCTGACGGAGAACGAATTCGTTTGCAGCTACCACACATTAGCTAGATGTATAATTTAGGACAACAGCATATTCCTACCTTTCGAGTTTGCGAATTTGAATTCTGCAACACCGGTGACCTTCTCTTGTTTTTGACTTCTGCTGGGAAATGTAGCCTCACCCCTAGCCATTGTCAAAGTTACAATACAATCGTCGTGGCTGTCGTTACTTTCGAGATTCACCTCATCCACTGGACAAGATATTTGTTAGAACTGGAAATATGCTAGTATAGGAAGTAGGTGAGAGTTACAGTGGAGCTTTAGCAAGCTTACGTGATCGTTTCCACCGGAGGGAGGAAAATGTACCAGCATCTCGACATATTCGGAGTATTTGAGCGCATCTCGTTTCCATGTTCCACTTTGAGCGACTTCTCTCACTCCAATCATCTTGTAATGAAGAATATTTGTGTGTTTGATATTCCGTTTGGTGATTTTCTCGATGGATCCATCTGCTTCGTTCTCGAGAGTAAAAGTGACGGTTTCGAGATAAGCGGTGAAAGAATCATCGCTATAGATGAAGATGTGTCAGCTTGTAATTCAAGCAGAAACGGCGTAGTTTTTAGTCTAGACATACGCCATTGAGTTTAAGATTGCAACTTGATTACCCTCCACCTCGTCTCGTATCTCGTATGCGAAATAAGTACCTGACTCTCCCTTTACAATAGCCTTCGCGGTTTCAAGGGCTATCGGTTCGATAAAAGACCTTTCAAATTTCATTTCGTCTGCAGTCATGAATTAGCATTCGATTTCCTCAATAAATCGAACTTCAGAAAACCTGGAATGATATATACTTTGGGTGCTAAGATTTTTAATTCCAAGGGTCACGGGGATTTTATTGTTGAAATCGCCAACATTATGCAATATCCATTGCACTTGCCCATGGTAATGACATCCTACGGTAGCGTTTGTTACTGAAAGATTGAGAAGTAAGCACATTGTATCGTTAAAGGTAAGGTCCTTTTGAAGTTGTACGTACGATGATACGATTCAAGTAATTTTGCGTGTGGCTCGAAATCTTCATCTTCGTGCTCAAAGGGAGCACATAGACAAGCGAAAAGACCTTCGTTATATTCTCCAGTCTCGACTGTTGCCTTAGTCCAGTTTCCATGAAATCGTGCATTAGCGCACAAAGTCTTGAACTCGGCTATCCCGTCTTTGACTCGTGTCTCCAGGCAGAGTTCAAATACACTAATCGAGGTTAGCCAGTCTTATCTATGCACGAAGCTTTTCACATGAAAATACAAGACCTACATATCCGTTCTTGTCCGTTTTCTCGAAGTCCGTGTCAGCAAGTCTTCTTCGGGCTGTAACCCAATTTCAACGGGGTCGTCATTTACAGGAGTTATCCGCTGGACTGGTTCAGCAGGCAGTTCGCTAGATAACGAGCTTACACGGCCCTTACGGGTTGGCGTACGGGTAGGTAATTCAGCTATCGTGATGCTGGCAGCTGCATATTGTGTAACATTCCTAGCTTGAGTAACGCCATAATCCGAAACCCCATGGCGATTTTGAAAAGTCGGCATCGAGGAGTTCGATGACTGGTAGAACGCAGCCGCGACAGACCGGCCGTAAGGTTGAGGCATACCATCGTCAAGTGGATACGGGAGCAGACTAGGAGCGCTCGCGGATGGTGGGGGGCATGGTTGGGCCTGGGCTGGCATAACCTCCAACTGCTCTATTTTGGCCAAGAGATTCGATAACTGTTGCTGGAGGCCCTGTGCTGGCATATCCCGTTGCTGCCATAGCATTACTGCTTCCAGTTTTTGGTTTAAAGACTGGATATCCTGTTGAACCATATATAGATCGGATGAGACACGTTGAATCTGCGAATTCGCCGCAGATACGCCCATGTGAACGCCGTGTATTTCCGCTCGGGCACCCTGTAGATCCACGCGGTGTCCCTCAGCATATCGGTGGAGATTTTGCACGTCCGCATGAGTGGCTTTTGTAGTATGTCTAAGTTGGAACGGTGTTAATGAGAAGCAAATATTGTGGAAGCATTGATGCAAGACATACGTATTGACAATCGAGACAACGGCAGTGATACTTTGAACGTGAATACTGATTTGATCTCTGATTCCTTGTATATTAGAAGCCTCCGCAACCCATTGAATCCTTTTCCAATTGAGGAGAAGTTTCTGGCGGGAGGTTGAATTAAGCTTCCTGATCCGAACTCCGGATTCATCTTCAATAAATTGTACACCTCCCAATGGCGCGTATTTTCTAGCGAATTCCTTCAGATGGCCGACGGTTGATTGACAATTTTCCAGCATACGCGCTATAGAATGTGAAGCCTGGTGAGTCGGAGAGACAAAGCCAGTGTGCATCTGGGATGCATTCAGAGCACCGCTTTCAACAGATTTTTTTAATAAATCGAGCATATTCCCAAGGTCATATAACTCGTTCTGAACTTCCCGGAACTCTACCGGGGCTGCTTTACGCCCAGAACCGAAGGCCTGCGCTATGCCATAGCACATGTTCGCGAGGGCGATTACATCGCCAATCTGTATGGGCATAGCCATCTTAGTAAGGTCAAGCGCTCGCAGGCTAAAAACGCTTGATCAAGTATTTCTGTCTCAGGTCGACCTCGAATTGGAAGCAGGGACTCCCATATTTCCCTGGTATATACCCCGGCTGACCGGCGGTGTCCTATGCGCCGGCTTTCTTTGCTTGAAAGTATACTGTGATCCTTGGTACAACGTATCGTGTGAAGGTGGGGTCGGGTGTTGTTCTTGGTAGATTAGGATCGGACCGAACGAACATGTTCCTGCCAGATATTGACGGCTCTCGATTTTTCGCCGGGCTCTAAAAGACCCAAAATGCAAATGTAGAGTCAAGGAGAAATCGGAACTACCAAAGTAGAGCGCTTCAGCTTTATCTTAAACCAGAAGACGGTGCAGCGGAGAGGCACAGAGTCGGTGCTGACAACGACGGTTTGCTGGCTACTCCTATCCATTTGGAGGCTAGCTCAGCTTCAGCCTCGGTTGGCCCCAGCTCCAAGGACCCACTTTCGCAGAGCCGCATCATGGGATTGAGTCCTTCACTTTATAATCTTTCGAGGTCTGTAAAAGGTCACCCGTTCGCGGCGGGGAAACGGTATATTTGTGGTGTAGGAACTAACTGTACGGAGCTTCAAAACTATGCCTCGCCAACTTGGCGTAGTCGTCTGAACGACGTGGGAGACTCTCTCCGCCCATGTCACACATGTCAGCTGTCGAGTTGGACTGGCGAGCCCCGCTCCATGCTCCTGAAAGTTGGTGAACAGCACACCCGGAAAGCGAATTCGAAAGAGGAGTGGTTCACAAGGGCCATTTTCGGCGCCCCTCGTGGACCGCATATCTTCAGCCATGGCAGCTCTCTCCGATAAAGGCTAATCTTCGGCCGCAAAACATTCTGGTCTAACTTTTCACCAGCTTCTTGTTGCGGTTCAGCTTGCTTTGTCAAGAATTCTGCGTCGAAGGAGCTCGACTTTGCTTGTGCGGGGCAGAGGGGTAACGGTCCGTCTCTCGAATTTCAGTCCTCATACAAGAACGCCGGCGCCGGCGGACCGCTTGTCGAAAACGTCTGGATTTATCTTCTCGAGCTTCATCTGGGCACGGTAAATGAAGAAGAAAGTATTTCTCCGAACCAGCCAAACGGCTTCGCTTCCCATCGGCTGGCATCGATGGTTTCTAGGGCTTTTCTTTGGCGACAAGAAAGGTGTATACACGAACTGGCCTGGACCAGTGCCCGACGCCTATGCATGCCTCAGTTTCCTCGGATTAACGTTTATAAGGGTCCAGTCGAAAGATGACGGGCCTGGCTGGGCCGAGAACTTGCGAGTACCAGGAAGAGATCATAGCTGGACAGGTCCAACCTTTGATTCCCACACGGACGATGAGATATCGGATCCAAAGTCGACGGTAATCAAGAGATCGGACGAAAAGACAACCCCTCCTCCTCCGCCTCCACCTCGTACTCCTCCTCGTACTCCTCCTCCCGAAAGAGCGAATGATGAAAAGCTTAAAGCCCGTCGACGAAATACAGTGGGAATCAAACCAGACGAAGTCGTCGAACCTTCAGAATGGTCAATCCCAAAGGAGCAAGAACAAACCCGATATAACAACGACGAGCATCCGACCCCCCGAGATGAATTCCAAGACCACCGCAATGAAAAGCCGAAGAGACGAGCGAGACACTCGACCAGCAGCGTACCGGGCTGGAACCAACGCCAGTTTTTCATGGAAACTACAATTACAGACGAACTACCTGATGCCAGCGTATTTGACGAAACTGCATCCGAATTTATCCCAACTCATCCTGAGAAACCGCGATACAAGGCCCGCAAACCAAATAGACGAAGCTCTATGAATTCGGCGCCACCCACTCCATCAGTACATTCACAAACAGACGGTCTACCAAGAGCGCCATCTCCACCGCGCGAGGAGTTTCCGGAGCCTCCCGTGACACCATCCCCCCGCAAGACCAGACGAAGAACCAGTGGGCCAACAAGTCCAGCATCTTCCACTAGATTTCGAAATCTCTCGCCAATCGCCGATTACCACTCGAGATCGGAATCCCCAGACTCGTATATTCCAACTCCAGATTCATCATCGCACGCGTCGTGGTCCGGTTATCCGTCGCCCCCACTCCCGCCCATGCCATCATCTCCAGGAAGCACCCTCTCATATTCGTCCAGGCATAGTTTCGTGCCGACACCAGCGTCCATGTTGGAAGACGTGGTTGAGAATCTAAATGGCGAATTCACAGTTCAGGCAATACGGTCCGTTTCCGATACACCTGAAGCGCGATACTATAAGGTTCGATGGGCGAACACTTGGGAAAGCAAGGCATCGATGCGGGCTGCGACAGAATCCGGCAAGTACTCGGTGAAGGAGATCTTAGAATCAACGTACTGTAACGGCAAGGGGCTTTATCATGTAAGGTGGAAGGACACTTGGGAATCGGAGCAGGACCTCGGAGACATTGAACCGGTGCGGGTGTTTTGGAGCGAATCAGCATCGGGGCGTGTTAATCAGAGTCCTTTCGTCTAATATCGATTGTTTTTTTTTTTTTTTTTGTTTTTGGGAAGTTGGGTTCTTGGTGTGTCTTGGAATACTATTGTATATTATAAGTATAAGTATAAAATATGGGTATCATCCTCAAGTTCGCATGTTAGTGCGCTCAATCGTCATCAGAGTCGGATCCATAAGCAACAAGACCGCCTAGACCGGCGCTTGGTTTTGTTGCCTCCTGAACAGGTTTATCCTTTGAGCCTTTCAACTCTTCGCTAGAGCTCTCGGATGGTTTTGATTGTGATGATGCAGTCTTTGTTGTAACGGAAACGAGGTCCTTTGAGACCTCGACCTTGGGACTTGGATCGCTACTTGATTTTGAAGCATTGCCGATGACCGGGTTACTCTCTTTTCTTGAACCGTCACTCATCTTTCGAAGTTTGAGGTTAGCTGCGAGGGGGTTATCCTTTTCTTTGTCCTTCTTCCGTTTCCTGCGAGCCGATACAGCCCAAGTGCTTGCGCCTTCCTCCGCAATCCCGGCATCTGCGACATTTGGATCGTGGTCCGCTTCGTACTGTAGCTTTCGAAAATCGTCCAGTCGTGCTTCAAGCTCTTTCTTTTTGGCTGCCTCCTCCGCGCGTTGCTCGCTAACTATCGAGTCGAGAAATTCGAGTTCGCCGTCGTCCAGAGAGCGAAATTGGTTTTTGAACTTCAATTTTTCCTCAAATTCCTCCTGTTTACGCGCTAGAAAATAGTATTAGGAGAAAGAACATTAGCTCTAATGATGGATTGCGGAAACACCAACCTTTGTTTGCCTGGAGGACTTCAAACAGCGATTTCCCGTCCTCCTGGCTTCCCATCAAACCGGACGAATTCGCCGCACGTTCCTTCGCGAGCTTTATGGCGACATCAGCGGCAGCCCACGCATCGACCCCGGTCGGCTCTTCAGCGTCCTTGCCAGCATCGATTCTCGGCTTTTCGGTGGCATCCGCGGGGTCCAGCTGCCCCGAAGACACGAAACCCGAAGACATCACAGCGGGCTGGAAGATCTGGATGGTTGATGTAGTTGCATTGGGCTGCGCGAGGTTGATTGGCGCGTGCGAATTCAGGCTCGGATGGCCAACGCGGGATGACATCAACTGCAACAATTCTGTCAACGACAATTTTGGCGGGCCAGTTATCGCTAGTCGCAAGGAACGCCAATTCTGTTGTGTATACCTATACATATTCAGTGCCTGTGCCCTCGATTACTTTCTATCAAGCCCGCTCTCTGGCATAGATCAGATTAGCAGCCGCTCAGTTATTACTATTAGACGTTGGACCTTGTTTAACACCCGTACGTACAACCAATGCGCATCGAGATACCCCACGACAGAAAGAAGACACGATCGATTACAATCTAAACGGAACCGAGTCACTAGATTATCTTCTTTCGCTCGAAGGATTATGCATTGAACTAGGCAGTGAGGCGATATTAGCACGATTATTCTGTGCATGCTGTGTATGCGCATATACACATATCTCTGCATCAATGTCACACGCAGATGTCATAATAGTAAAACCCAAACCGACGGAGAAGGTGCGGGAGAAAAGTAGGCTAATGATTATCTATCTCGCTGCTGCTTCTAGGCAGGCGCTACAGCGGCCTTCACAATTGACTTGATAATATACCCGTTGGATACAGTCAAAACCCGCATCCAATCAGCGTCTGAATGGCCCGGTGGTACTAGAGGTCTCTTCAAGGGCGCATATCAAGGTGTGGGTAGTATCATTCTGGCCACGCTCCCCTCATGTGAGCAACCCCCCTCAGATTTCACCTATTTCCCCCTTCATTGACTAGGAAAGAAGGTCGCTGACGTGAAATAAAACGGTGAATGAACATGTGTATTATGATACCTATAGCTGCAGCATTCTTCCTGACCTATAACTTCCTCGTGAAGAATATATCTACGGCGCTGTTGACTCGGGAGAATGATCGGTCTCCGCATTTACATGCCCTCCGGTCCGCCATCCATTCAGTCTCGTCTGCAATAGCGGAAACAGCATCCTGCGCAATCCTAACGCCCGCAGAAGTAATTAAACAAAATGCGCAGGTCGTATCCCCGACATCCCAAGCCACCGCAGGTACCACCTCTTCGTCATCACTAGTCGCTCTCCGGCTGCTGCTCAAACAGCCAAAAAGCTTGTTCAGGGGTTACTCAGCATTGGTATCTCGAAACCTCCCGTTCACAGCCATGCAGTTCCCAATCTATGAAGAAATCCGACGAAGAATTCACGAGCGTAGAGGCGTTAAAAATCCATCTTTGGCTGAAGTAGGATTGGTAACTGCGGTTTCTGCGGGCTTCGCTGGTGCGATCGCGGCTACATTAACGACTCCTCTGGATGTGATCAAGACTCGAATGATGCTGTTGAGAAAGGATGGTAATACCAGCTCTGCCGGGATGATTGAGACCGCGAAGTCGATAGTTAAATCCGAAGGTGGCAGGGCAATCTGGAGAGGAGGGCTGCTTAGGGTCGTGTGGACGGCAGTTGGTAGCAGCTTGTATCTTGGGACGTTCGAAAGCTCAAAGATTTACCTATCACGGAGACGAGAGGCAGCTGAATCGCGAACCATCTAGCGGCTTGATGATTAATGAAACGTAACTAAAATCACACAAATACGTCTGCTACCATTGTTCATGCAATCTAAATATAGTCGTATTAATTTCTTAAGCTTGAAAATTCATTTAATTTTACTCGGGCTTATTCGAGCAAGCGAATGTTTAATTTGGAGAAAGAGAAAAAAAAAAAAGAAGAATTAGAGCCTTAAGCACGACCTGGTTTCTCTTTTCATGATGGTAACAATAAGCTTAAAACTGGTCGCTAACTAAGACAACAATCTACATTGTGCGTCGGTGTTCGGGTGCAAACTATATCTCCGACCTACCGTGCTTTCTTCTCTTGCCCTGCGCGACTGTGGGGCCGTTATATAACCATTCCCAAAACCACAAGCTCTTTGAGAGGCAGTGCAAAAAAAAAAACAACAACGGGGCAATTTTATATGGGCGAATACGTAAGCTTTCCTTGACTGGTGGGGTTTTTTTCCTCCAAAGTCCAATGAGGGGATAGTCAGATAGCAAGCAATCCTCGGACAAGATATAGTCTGTGCCTAGACTAAGGCGGGCGCAGTCAATGGGAATGCCCAAGAGAAATGCTCAAAGGGATCCCGGAAAGATAACCGTTGAAAGCATTCGGAGTGCGCGCTGTGCTTTTCCATCGTGTCAGTCGTCCCGATTTGGTCGGATAAGGTCTCGGCCAACCAATCACAGGGCTAGGCGGGTCTGAAACGCTTGGGAAGAACGGATACCGGACCTCCCGAGCACCGATGTTGCATATTGGCTTTTCTCTCGCTGGGTGAGATAATCCGACGCAAAGAGGAAAGGAAAACCCTATGGAGCGTATGTGTGGGGACGGAGTATAATAACAGGCCAAATTATGATTAATAACAAACCATACCGTTGACAAGAAGCTCTATAGGAGACTATTTTTCTTCCTCCTGCAACGGAGATCAAAGCCTCAATTTTCTAGACTTTATTTCGGTAGTGATATTGTATATATATCGCCTGTCGAGGTTTTTCGATCCTTCTCTCCCTTTTTTTTTTCTTGTCCAGCATCGAAAGCTAGTGCAATCCTCGGCCAATTTTCTCGCGATTGTTGTATTTTCCCGAGCCAAAATTTTGGACACTAGCACAAGGGGGTCGTCGCTTGCTTACACACAGTGATGATGGATACACTGGAAGCCACAATCCTGGAGACCCGCCAGAACCGAAGTGCGTTTTATATTCTGAGTTCTAGAATTCAGAGCGAATTCTTTTATATCTCTACAAATCTTTTATCTTGTTTTATAGCTTAGCTAACAGAGCCGCTTAATCATTCTGATGTAGACGGAGGAGCACGATCATACTATCACTATGACCCGAGTGAGGTCCTCGCCATAATCGCGTTGGTCCTTTACGTAAGTTTCATACTCACTTTTTTTGACTGGGATCCGCTTCACAACCCGATCATTGTCGATTCGATAAGGTTTACAAAGTATGATGAAACTGATCAACAAATTTTGGACGGTCGCAGGGTCTTACCACCTTCGCTCACTTTTACCAATACTTCCGCTACCGAGCATGGTATCTCACGGTGCTGCTGCTAGCGGGTATAATGCAGACATTCGGGTACCTCGCCCGTCTGTTTTCCGCCAGAGATGTCAGGAATCGGGGTCTTTACATCGCTCAATTCGTCTTGGTTGTTCTGGCGCCGGTGTTCACAGCGGCGGGTGATTATATTATTCTCGGACAGTTGTTGGAGAGAGTGCTCCCGGGCGGCCGACGTGCGAAGACTCTGGGGCTACCTGCCAGATGGATCACTTGGATCTTTGTTTCGAGTGATCTGATCAGTTTCGTGATGCAAGGTCTCGGGGCTGCGTGAGTGACAACCAACGAGAATGCACAGAGTCACGATAGTGCTAATGATGGTGTCTATCAGGATTATCTCCGCAAACACCGACGGCAGGAACCCAGCTGCCCAGGAGAGAGGTACACACATCATCATGGCCGGTCTCGCCGTTCAGATTGCGTTTTTTAGTTTCTTCATTGCCGCTGTGGTTCGCTTCGACCTCAAGACCAGGGAAGGTTTCCCGGGTGCTAGATGGAGGGTTCTGTTGTACAGTCTCTACCTCAGCTGCAGTCTTATTCTCGTAAGCTTACCCCACGACTCCGCATCCGCCCTCGTGTCACAATCGTGCATTGCACAATACACACGCGTTCACTTGTAACCATATGTATTGAAACCGACTAACCGTGAACCTTGCGCAACACACAGATCCGTTCGATTTACAGAACCGTTGAATTCGCACAAGGTTGGAACGGATACCTGATGGGCCACGAGGTGTACTTCTACGTCCTGGAAGCTTTACCTATGCTTCCTTGTCTGCTCATCTTCAACATTTTCCACCCGTCCAAGTACCTGCCGGAACCCAAGCCTACGGAACAGCAAGATGTCGCCATGGAGGCCCAGGTGCCGTACCAGCAAAGCGATAGTCGGGATAGGATTCTGAACACAAATTCGAACTATCAGCAGTTTTGATGAGGAACGGATTGAACCCTGAGAATGGATGAAGGAAAAGTTAATCCTCTCTTGGACTTTTTTTTTTGGTGTTTTCCTATTTGATAAAAGGTTGCCTTGGTTGATTTACGCGGACAGGTCTTACCTGTATAAAATATTTCCTTTGATACTTTTTATTTTAGAAGGGTGCTCGGGGCAGATCTACTTATTATTTTATACATACACATATGATTCGTTTCTTTGATTTAGCCTTACGTTGGCATTCGCGAATACCGAATGAATAAACAGGGTTACAATGGCTTGTTTCTCTTCTAAATATAAAGAAAACGGTGCGGCTAGCCCGTGTTTAGGTAAACGGTATACACGCGCACGCAATATGACGGGCGGAGTAGCTCCTAGCAGGAGCTGGGGGATTTTCGACTGTCAGATAAATTGCCCGACATGCAGGAGGGAAACATGTATGCGACAGCGGGATTCGTTTAGCTCGAGGGCATCTGCCGTGCTCACCCAACAACAACGTGGATCTAACTTGGATCGAGAGTGTGATTACAATTCACTCTGAACTTAAAAAAAAAAAAGAGAAAGAAAAGAGAAAGAAAAGAGAAAAGGCTAGCGTGGAATGGTGAGCACCCCTAATAATAGAACGACGGGAATCGCCACAGCGGTGAAAGTCAAAGGAGAGCGTGTGGGCGCATCACTTGCCCGGGTCGGATCCGCTGCCATTACGTCGACGGGGCGCGGCAGCCGCTTTCATCGAGCGAGAGAAGATCGAGCGATGACAGTTTCTCAGCACCGCGTCTGCCTGCGAGCGCTGACACAGCCCCCCCTGAGCAACGACACGATCGCTGTCGGGAGTAAATGAGTGCTGTTTCACCAGCCAAGACATTCGCCTGTGCGCACCGGGGTCGCTCAGTAGTAGTTAGAAGAAGGTCGACTGCTCGGTAGAACCCAGTCGGGGCTTCGGCACTTCGAGGGCACTAGGCTGCTTCTGGCGGTCCCCAATCTGATCACGGAATGCATCTTGGAATTTGTCTGACTGAGAGAGAGAGAGAGAGAGCGTGTTAATGGGGGATATATAATAGGTAGGCTTCTCGCTCCCCCTTGATCTCGCCATCTTCACTTCTCCATCACCCGTCGCAATTGAACAAACCCACGCTCTCCAACACCATATACCATATCATATACCACCACCATATACCACTCGAGTATACACTTCTGATCAACCAGCCAAAATGCAAATCAAGAAGGCTGTCCTCATTGCTACACTCGCCACCGCTGGCCAGGCCGCGATGGTTGAGAAGAGACAGTAAGCAGTTCTTCCCGAGTAGCTCATCCGCGTGTGTTCCCCGTCTAATGATTCCTAGAAACATCATCTCGGAAATTGCCTCCAACCTCGAGTCCCAGATCCCAGACGCTATCCTAACCCAACTCCCATCCAACATCCAACAAATCTACTCCCAGGTCACCGCATTCCTCCCAGCCCTCACCGCTCTGCCGCCCTCCCTCATCTCGGAGATCGAGAGCGTCGTCCAAACCCTTTCCCCAGCCGATTACGAGTCCTTCATCTCATCCGTCATCACTCAATTGCCACCGGATCTCCAGTCCTCTATCGGCGGCCTAGTAGGTTCCCTCACCAGTGAGGTTGCCGGTCTTACTTCGGATCTTACCCTTCCAACCGCTGGTGCAACCATCACTACCACTGGCCCGGCTGCTACCGAGGCCACCACCGGCTCCATCGTCACCGAAACTTCCGCTTCCGAGACCTCCATGGGTACTCAAACTGGTTCGCAGACCACCACCATGGGCACAGAGACCAGCTCGCGGTCCTCCTCTGCTCCCGGCACCAGCTCCACTCCAAGCTCCGGCTCGAGAACCTTCGTCGGCCTCGGTGTATTGGGAGTCGCCGGTATCTTGGGTCTTGCTCTTGCCTTGTAAACTGTATTTATATAAAAAGTATCCTTTGGGAAGTAATAATGTCTTCCTACACACCATCGAAAAAGGTTCTAGGAAAAACGCTTGCTATCATTTACGAAAATACGGATTGGGTTTCTGGGAGGATCGGATCTCGGGCGTTCTTGCCTTTCGGCCCTGCGGCCTTTTTATTATCATTATTATTCGTCTCCTGTATTAATTAACAGAAAATAAAAATTAGAAATAATCAATGCAGACTACATCGTTGCACGCGAACGCGCCCTGTGTTGGAGGTGTGGTATTTCCTGCGACTCCACCGAGCCTCCTTGCAAATAGCCGGTCGTGTAGATAATAGCTCGCGAGAAAGAGACTTAACTACTTAGTAGTAATTATAATTCTCCTGCGACTGAGAATCCCAGGGAGCAAACCAGCAATAGCAGACCGCAAGTAAGAAGGAGCGCTGCTCGATTCGGAGGTCGCTTGCCCTTCGCACCAAGTGGATCCCACGCGAGAAGCAGATGTAGGTACGTCTGTTTTCTTGCGCAATAGCAATCAACCCCGTCGTTAGTGTCATGCCGGGAATTTTGCCCACGAAGAGTTAGGCGTCTGCTGGCTATTTCGCCCGGCCCCGAGTACCTGCCTAACTCAGGCGCTAAACTAAGGTACATGCTAAGCTGGGGGTCCAGCTTTGCTAGCAAAATGAGAGTAAAAATGAGAGTAAAGTAATATTATTATTTGTACGTGCGTCCTCGATAGCTCGACGAGATTCCCATTCACACCCGCCCCGAGAGGACCCTTTCTTAGTTCCCTTTTTTGTTTTTCCTTCCTTCCTTTCCTCTTTCTCTCGCTCGCTGCGGCTTCTCAAGCTCTCTACCTGGAACGTCATTATATTAAAACCGCAAGCTGGGCATGTCGAAGGTGTTTCTCAATCGAGTCTCCTTAATGTAATCGGATCGCTCGTCCTCATCTCTTCGTTCCTCTCTTTTCTCCTCTCCGCGCTATAGCTCCCCTCCCACCACCACCCTCCTCTAATACGTCGTCGCCCGCTGCCGGCTCTCTCTCTTCAAGCGCCTTACAAGCTCACCTTCCCTCCGCATCGCCCTCCCTCGCATCGCCTAAGGATTCCGCCGGCGACGCTGTTTTCGTAGTTCATTCTACTCCGTTTTTCACTCGCTCTCCGCTTTTGGATAGTTTTAGTGTTTTCTGTTAGACATGGCGTCAGGCAACGGCGAACGACTGGAATCCCCGCCTCTCTCTCAGCGGATACCAATCGCACGACTGGAACTCTCGTCAAAGAATGGTACCCCGGTAAACGACGAGCTAGATGGTAAGCTAGTGCCTATCGCCGCTCCTCGCATTTTCTCATCCGTATGCCATATTTACACACTCTTGGATTTATAATATACCGTTCACCTTCTGTCACAAAAAAAAAAAGTCGTTCGCCAGGCTAATGTGTTGAATTCTTCTGGAACAAAAAAACAGCATACTCCAAAGCCTTGCTCGTCGAGTTCTCATGGTCCGACCTCTCGCCCCCGCCGCCCCCAAACCGGGTGACGACATACACTCTCGAGTGGGACGAAAAACCCATAGTACTACCCATCCTCGAAGAACAGCGCTGGGAATGGGACGCTCCCATCGAGGTACCCCAAGAAATCACCTATGACGGCAGGAACATCAACAGCCTGCCCACCCCGACGGAAGACGAAGACACCGTCATGCTCATCGCGTTAATACCTGGAACCGTACCGCATATTCCAAAAGTATATCTGCGGCAGAAGCGGGTAGCGATCGCACCGCCGCTTGCCGCTGCTGATACTGCTGAATTGATCGAAGAGGAGCTACATGCGCCGCTTGAGATTCCCGTCAAGACGTTACCGCAGACGTATCCGTTGTCGTCGGAGTTTTTGGGCGCAAATTACAGATATATAGCGGATTTGATATTATCCGATGTGGAGACGTCGGCGACGAAGACTAGGGGTAGCAAACGCGGGATCTTACACACCGTCTTTGCGGTTCGACGGTTGGAAGATATCGATGCGAGGGTCAAGTCCGCCGCTGGAGAGAGCGGGTTGAAACATCTGAAGGAGGAGAAGGCTTGGTTGGAAGAAGAATTTAATATCACTTTGGAGAGAATCGCTCAGGCGAGGCCTATGGGTGCGCCGGCAGAGGTTCCCGCGAACGATTTTACGATCAGGTCCGCGGTTACCGATACGCCGACTTCGCCGACGGCCACCGCTAAGGAGTGGACGTCGCAGGCGACGTTGGCTTCGGCTGGGTTGGAGCACCGTTATGATGATGCTGTGCCGTGGTTGAGCTCGCCGAATCCAAAGTATCTAAGTAACAGAGGTGCGGCAACGGCTTCCTCGCCTGCCGATGGTGGAATCAAAGCGATCCCTCCACCGAGTGGCGTCTCAGGACTGGGTCTTGTTGGCAAATTCGACGGCCTGAGCATGGATGATCAAAGTAGCAGGGTCACAAACTCCGCTGATGATGACGATGATGCGGATGACGACTTGTTCCAGTTGCCCATCAGCCCGAGAGCTACCAATCAGTTTTAGCGCGCCGCGGCATATATTTTTTTTTGTTTCCCTTTCCACCTTCACAAGTCGGAGTCTAATGAAAGAGCCCCGTTGATTTATTAATGATGCGCGTGGGATACCAAAAACTTTGTTTATTTTTGGAATTTTAATGAATCGATGATGGTTCGAAAGATAGAAAGAAAAAGAAATCTGAATCAGAAAAAAAAAAAAATTTAGCGACATCTTATTAATAATATTGTATGTATCGAGCGGAATACTGGAGGGAGGTTTAGCATTGTGAGTTTATTGCCGGCCGTAACTATGAGAACGATGTATTTAAAGCACGGCTGGTGGATCATACTACAAATCTTCAAGGGTAAAATTTCTAGACTATAAAATAGGAGTATCTAAGGGTCTTTGAGATATCTAGAATGTGAGTTGAGTATCAAGATATCAGAGGGACCAGGTTTCGGATTGTTCATAAAAAATTTAGCTATAAGTGCAGATGACAAAGGGAAGCGCTATTGTATGAAAGAGAGTGATTTTAGAACAAATGGAATATTGTCGTAATCGTAACGAGCGTAGTGACTTTAAAAGTAGCTTCAGATTTTGCTTTTGAAGCCTTGAGCTGAGGGAGTTTGGGCAAATTCACACGCCTCTCCTCTTCAGGTATGAAGAAATTCTTGGTGTTCCGTATACCTAGGTAGATTGATCGTAACTCTACGGGTGCGAGTCAATCGTAGCTAGATTCTCAGATCATGTCGTCGTAATACGTTGTATCTTGCAACACTGTTATTGCAATCTCGTGAATCATGTCAAATGTTGGATCCGGGAGCAGAGATCGATGCTGTAAACGGTCCTCGAATATTGTTTGACCGAACGAAGCGAAAGGAATTCCCATTGACGTAAACTTCGCCGTATCTGGGCCGGGCTGATTTCGAGATAGCTATAGATCCCGGAGCCATTGGCCCTGTAAGTTTGAAAATCTGCGAATTTTCAGGTTCTTTAGCTCTCAAGCTTTGAAGATTGTTTTCATTTTTCACAAGGAAGGCATACATTTTTCGAAAGCGAGAGGGAGCTAGGAGGCTGTCTCAATAGTAGTCGTAGACGTCGTTATCTTCGTCGTCTTCCTGGCGAACGGAGCAAGCGCACAAGAGGCAGGAAAAGATTGCCAAGGCAAACAAAGTCAATCCCTTTGCGCGTCGGCTGGACTTGGAACCCCAAGAGCGAACACTTCGGCCGCTGGATGAAGGTCTGAAGCTCTTAGTCTCTTCCATAATGATTGCAGGTAAGTTGTATTTTAATACAAGAAAGGTTCTGTAAAGGCAGAATGCTAGGTCTTGAGGTAATAAGAAGGCGGGTTTTATATGTTTGCTGCGATCTAGAGCAAACAGGAAGGGAAAGGGGGAGTGGATCTGGCATCTGTAGACGGACGGACGAGCCAAGTTATATACGAAAGAACGATAAGGATGCGGAGAGAAGAACCTGTTTAGGTAGCCTGATGCCATTCTGTAATTGCTTTTCAATGCAAGGCACGGGCTCTCATTTCGAGCAAGCTCAGAAGGTAGGCTACCCCGCCCTATGGGCCATCGAGTGGGTATCGCATGAGAGCACCTGCAGGAGGGAAGCCGCGACGAGATACGACAGAAGACCATCGAGTCGGCCACCGCTAACCGTGACGTCCACCTCAGCAGCCGGGCCAATGCTGAGCAATTCGGACGACACACGTCTGCTAGAGAGCGCCCATCCCAATTGCAATTGCAATCGCAACAGCCGGCCTGGTCTCTCAGCTGATATCACGATCAGGTACCCGGAGGGTGGCCGCTCTGTGTGTTGCATGTTGCGTTGGCAAGGTCTCACCCGGTCGCAGCCAATCAGCAGCGCCCGATTTCGGCCAGGGAGCAAATGGCCAGTCGCCACGCACAAGCTAAACTTCTTCAGCATGTCTCTCGCTTTCCCAATTACTAAGGCAGGCACCTCTTCCTCCTACTACCTTCGAGAAACGAAATGCACGAGCTGTGCCCTCGCAAGATTCCCACACGACCAGGACGAGGACGAGCAAGACGGCGGATAGCACGCATACGTGGTGGATCACTGTCGTGGCCAGCTCGCCTCACATACACCGCCTGCGATCCTTCGCCGACGGCAGCCGTTAGATAATTCAAGGTATCTTTGATAAGAAGAAAAAAATTTACAGCTTTTCGTATACTGCATCGCCTGCAAGTATGAGCGCAATCCTCAGCGCAGACGACCTAAACGACTTTATCAGTCCTGGAGTCGCTTGTATCAAACCGGTCGAGACCCTCCCGGCCGCATCTCAATCCGAGGTATGGCTCCCTGCTCTGCTCCGCGCTGATAATCCCGCCGGACCAATCGCTGGAGTCAGCCTGCTACGTGGTCCACCCACATTTACCATACGCACACAAACACATTCGAGGCTAACCGTCGCATGGCACTTCCCCGTTTTAGAACCCTTACGAGGTAACCACAGAAGATCAGGTTGCGGCGACAGAAGCGAAACTACAGGCCGCCCAAATATCGCTCACGGACTGCCTGGCATGCTCCGGTTGCGTCACATCTGCTGAAGCTGTCCTCGTGTCCTTACAATCTCACCAGGAAGTCCTTAGCGTTCTGGATTCGGACCCGGATTCGTCTGCAGGTGTTCGGCAGGATGCAGAAATCGGGTCTGTTGCTGCTGCTGCAGCCGCAGCACATACCGACTTTACAGCGGCTCCGAGGACACGGAAACGGGTATTTATCGCCTCTATTTCCCCGCAGACGAGAGCTTCATTGGCGGCAGCTATGGGCAAATCTGTTAGGGAAATAGGGCATATGATCGATAGGCTCCTGCTTGAAGCTATAACAGCTAATGGCAGACGAGGGTTCGATTATGTCCTTGACACTGATCCTTTGCTCTCTGTCTGTTTACATCTTGCTGCGCGTGAGGTCGAGGCTTCGTTAGCAAATGGCACTGGAACAGCTGGCTCGTCACATCCTAAACTTCCAATCCTGACATCCGAATGCCCGGGGTTCGTGTGTTATTTGGAGAAGACACATCCCGCCGTTCTCCCGCATCTATCACGCCTAAAATCACCGCAAGCTCTACTAGGAACGCTCATCAAATCACTTTTGCCAAAGTATCTCGGCGAGGGTATAGATGTATACCATGTTGCGGTGATGCCGTGTTTTGATAAAAAGCTGGAGGCGAGTCGCGCTGAGCTCACTGATGCGACATGGAGGGATGCGGAAGATATCACACCGACAAGGGATGTCGACTGTGTAATCACCACCCGAGAATTACTTCAGCTAGCTGCAGCTAGAGACGTTGAATTCAGCACTTTATCATCGGAGCCGCTGAAATCAAAGAGCGCACTTCCGATACCCACCCTTCAGAAGCTGCTTTCGAGTGCTAGCTGCATCAATCCAAGAAGGAGCTCGGAAATGCAGAGCGGAACTTCTGGTGGATACCTCGTCAGCATTATCCAGGAACTACAGTTGAAACACCCTGGAAGCACGATAGTAGAGAAGCGAGGGAGGAACTCTGATGTAGTCGACTTTGTGTTAGTTGCTTCGGATGGCGAGACGGAAATCCTCAAGATGGCACGTTTCTACGGTTTTCGCAATATACAAAATCTTGTTCGGAAACTGAAGCCGGCGAAGCTGCGAATGCTGCCTGGCGCCGCTGCTAAGAAAGTTGTTTCAAGAACCGCACGGACACCAACATCTAGAGCTGGAGGATCAACAACATCTGGCAGCGACTATTGCTATACAGAGGTGATGGCTTGTCCAGGTGGGTGTACCAACGGTGGGGGTCAGCTTAAATCGGATGATTCGTTCATCCTCGACTCGGTAGCGCAGGAGACAGCAAAGGCTGCCGTTGCCGTCAGGTCCGAAGCCAAAGCTTGGCTTGCTAAAGTCGACGAAGCTTATTTCTCTGCTGATGAAGAGCCATCGGACACCAAAAATAGAACTTTTAAGGCGAACGGTTCGGAGTCGGGACTGAGGATTCTTCGAGTGGAGGACTTTTTACAAGAGTGGGTGGAAGAATCGGGGGTGAACTTGGATAAACTTGCGTACACAACGTATAGAGCCGTGGAGAGCGACGTGGGCAAAGTGTCTGGTGAGATGAGCACCCTCCAGGCAGCGGAGCTGGCACAGAAAGTTGGTGGAGGATGGTAAGGTCAGGAGTGAAGGATCAGGTATGGCATTGCACGTGGCGTTAGTGAGTTCTCGGAATAGATTGTCAAGCTTTAGACAGTATGAATTTATAATTATCCCACCAGCGTGGAGATCAGTAATAGCAATAATCGAGTTACTATAATGTATCATCATGATAGCACGTAAAATAGAATGGCCACAATGCGCCTCGAGACTGTGGCGTGGCTGTGGCGGGTGACAAATCGGGCTTTTGCTGGTCCACCCAGACCAACTAACCCTCCTCCTCCACAAAACACCACAAACACCACCACCATCACCTCCTCCACCTCCCAAAAGCACTCCCACCTCACCCGTGCTCCCATCTACGTCCTTCATCTTAGCCAGTCTCTGCGGACGGCAGCTAGCACAACCCTCCGTAAACTACATATTCCCGGTACCATCAAACAGAGAAGATACGTCGCATCTTGGACGCACAGTTTTGGCCCTCGTTCTGCTCGCTTCGACGAAAGAATGGCGTCCATGTTCCGAGCTACCGACATCCGATTTGAGTGCTGTTCCATTGTTCCTTCTTGATAGCTCTGCCGCTCCACGTTTTCTCGCTCGATCGCTTCACCCACACGCCCCGCTGGTTTCTCCCGTCGTTACATTTTTACGGGAACACTTGCATTTTCGTGGCAAAGCTACGACACGGCGGACCCAACGCCGAGGAGCTGACCGACAGGATCCAGGCCCATCCGGCGGTGCTGAGCCCAGACAGACCCCAAAAAGTCCTGAATAATAACTGACGACAGTTGTTCCCCCTCTTCAGACCCCCATTGAATAGCATCCTCAAGGCCCCCGGGTAATCTCTGTCGTTTTTCGCATCACATTCTCGAAGGACAGGGCAACAGTTCATCAACCACGAGTTAAAGAGATTGCGAACGATTACTTGCACCATCCAATCCACCTTGCTTCCATCGAAATGGCGGCCAACGGAACAAGCTCCGTACCTGCTCGCGTACATGACGCTTGGAATGATGATGATTGGGGCACCTCTCACGTAAGTCGTACTCAATGGCCCAAATATCAATATATCGTTCCACACATGTCTTGCTAAACTTTCTTTTGTTGTTGGACAGCAGAAGCAACCCACAAGCGATACTATTGATAAACTCGAAGACTCGAAGAAATCTCCGCTTTCAGCCTCCGGGAAGCCACCTACAATCGTTCTTGCAAAAAAGCCTACGGCTAACCCCAATCCGACGTCGACGGAGGATATCACTATGCATATGCAAAACATGAAAATATGGAATGCTGCCAATGAGGGTGGCTCCTTTGAGGTTGTCGGGAGCGCTGTTCAGCCGACAAAAACGCTATATCGCCCGGAAATGAAAATCCTCAAACGCGCCACTAACACCAATTCCCCAGAACGGGATCCGAATAAACCTGGGAGCGGAACTCCTAAGAGCGATGCGGGATCTGATGTGGAGGCGAAGAAGGAAACGCCTCAGGAAAAGATGGAGAGAGAACGCAAAGAAAAGGAGGAGCGGTATGCGAAAGCACGAGAGAGGCTATTCGGTCCTGACAGTGCTGCAGCTGCCGGTGGTGATGCTATGGAGAAGAACCCATCATCAAACGGGAAGAATAGTGGTACCGCGACACCACTAGGTGCTAAACCCCAAAACAGCCAGCAGAACAAGAATACACCTTCAAGGAAAACATCACCTTCAGCGAGAAACCGGAGAAGAGAGCGGATAGATGATGATTTTGTCCCTCGCAGCGCAATGGTTGCTGGAACCGTTGAAAGTTACCAGCTAGATCAACAACTTCAAGCTGAAGCTCAAATGAGAGAAATGCAGGGCCGACAGCATTTCTCGCAGAATATTCCTCAACCTCCATATATGGGTTATCCACCGGCGCAATTTACAACAAGTCCACCTTCAATGCCTGGGGGTTTTGGTTACAATAATCAATCGACATATTCGCAACAGGGCCAACAGCATACATACAATGGTTCCCAAAATATCCCTTTCCCACAAAGGCAACCTCATAACAGCGGAACAGGTGCCTGGAACAACTACCACCCTTCCGGGCTGCCGCCGCAACCGCAACCGCAGCCACCCCGTCAATTCAATCAGTTCCAGGGACAGAATCCGAATCCCTATCAGACGCAACAGCAGCAGCAACTCAACTCACAAAACTATCAAGGGCAATACGGACCTCCTTTCCCTTCAGGGCCGAGTGGGCCAGGGAACATGCCGAATCAAAATATGCCGCCGCACCAGCAGCAGCCCCAAGGTTTATTTGATCAGAATTACAGTCAGAAACCGCCCGGTCATTCGCAGTTTTACAACCAAAATGCTCAAAATGGTAGCAACACCCAGTTTCCTGTTCGAGAGCCCAAAGCTCCGGATGGTACTGGGCGAGGTGGATTTGGATTTGCGGCACGCGGAGGTGGTAATGGTATGGGAACCAACATTATGCCACACCATGGCCCCGGTTCAATGCCGCAAGGAAGGGTGTTCCCCACTCCGATGTTTCCTTCCAACAACAACCAGCCGAATTTACAGGGTGGGCAGAGCGGTGGTTTCAATAGTCCTGCTGCTGCAGCTCCTTGGGGGGTGACAAATCCGATCGGGTCTCAGCGGCCAGGACCTATTTGGAGCAACATGCCCAATGGCAATAATATGAACGGAGAGCAGGCGTACTCGGGACAGCAGCCGCTTATGGGTTCGACGTATTCTGGTCTCGGGCAGAATAATGTATGGGGGAATCCTGGGACTTGGAATAACGCTGGAGGACAAGGTGCCGGTCGAGGGAAGCGGTAGCACACTTTCCCGAAATCGCAGCAATTTGTCCTGCCGCACGGATTTTGACGGCGCTGTAAGGAGTTTGAGAGACAGCAGGATTTGGCTCTGCTTTTCTGAGTGCTATTCGTTCTTTTTAACCCTGATATCATGGCCCAGGCCTCGATTAGTATCTCTTGGTGTCTTCATTCATTCACTTTTTTTTACGCCTTTTCTGCTTTAGCCATTGAGCCTCTGGCATCTGCAGCCATGCGACATTGTGCTTCTTAATATTTATCTATTGCCCTTTTCTTGTTTCATTGTAGTCTGCAAGATAAATTACAATCCAAGATATACGTCTTATCCGTGCCCTATCTTCTAACGTAGAAATGGTTTACGAGGTAACATGATGATTATGGTAAAGGTCCGGGGTGTGCCTTTTTGCCGTGAGGTGTGTAATGTGTTGGTTGGCCTCATTAACCCTCAGTTGGTCATTCAAGTTTTCACAACCTCCAACTTTACACCATCGCCGTCACCTGGTGCCCACAACCGCGTTTCGCTGCCACCGCGCCTTTATCGCCCATCTATCTCCCGCATCATAACCTGCGCCTGGTGTAGACCCTCCGAAGCAGCCATGTCCTTGGCGGACGAGTTTCTCGCCGATTTGGAGGATCAGTCGGAAGGGGAGGAGGAAGTTGATTCGTTGAACAGGACACTCGATCTTTATTCGCACAAGCTAAACGGCAACTCCAGCACGAGAAATGGTATGGACATCGACGGGGATGATGAAGAGGATGACGAGGATGAAGAGATGGGTGATGCTGGAGGAGTAAATGACGATGGCGAAGACCCGGCGCAGACGAAAGCGCGGATAGAGAAGATGCAGCTTGGCAAGGTGGACGATGTCCGAAGCATCGCCAAATTGATGAAGGTTCTTGAACCCGTACTAGAGGTGAGATTCATCTATCCCGTAGATTCATCCATTTCTTTCTTGTACTAATGGATAGGGCTAGAAAATCGCGTTTTATCAATCCCAGCCGAGACCGACTTCGATCATTGGTTCCGTGGAACAAAACCCGGAATACCATCTCATCGTCGAATCCAACAAACATTCCGTTGAAATCGATTCAGAAATAATCCTCGTTCACAAATTCATCCGCGATCATTACTCTCCACGATTCCCCGAACTCGAAAACCTCGTCACGAATCCTCTAGACTACGCCAAAACTGTCGCCATCATAAAGAATGAACTCCATTTACAGCCTATGCAGTCACAGCTTCGGTCCGTCCTGGATAGCGCCACCGTCATGGTTGTCACCGTGGAAGCTACTACCTCGAAAGGACAACCCCTCTCCGAAAAGGAACTCGCGACTGTTATTCCGGCGTGCGAAATGACTATTGCATTAGACAAAGCGAAACACATTATCATCAGCTACGTCTCGTCCAGGATGACGCTATTTGCACCAAACACATCAGCAATTGTTGGTTCTACAACCGCAGCGCAGATGATCGGTTTCGCAGGTGGTCTTTCAGGACTTGCAAAGATGCCCGCTTGCAACATATCCGCTCTCGGTTCAAAACGTAGGACCGCCGTGACTCTTGCCACGAACGTCGGGATCCGACAGCAAGGTTTTCTATATAATTCGCCTATCATCCGACAGATTCCGACAGATCTAAAGATAAAAGCGATGCGAGTAGTCTCTAGTAAGATAGTACTTGCCGTGAGAGTTGACTTCGCGCACGAACATACGGACGGCTCTGTGGGGGAAAATCTCAAACAAGAAATCTTGGAACGTCTCGAGAAACTTACCGAGCCGCCACCAAACAAAGGTCCCAAAGCATTACCGGCCCCCGACGACAAACCTGCCCGGAAACGCGGAGGTAGAAGAGCAAGAAATGCGAAGCAGGCTACCGCTATGACGGAACTACGTAAACAACAGAATAGATTGGTATTCGGTGAAGCTGAAAGAGAAGTTTCCTACGGTGATAGCACGAAGGGGATGGGTATGATGGGTATGCAGGATAGCGGGAAGGTTCGAGCTACTAAAGTCGACCCTCGAACTAGAGCGAAGCTTAGCAAGAATAATCTCGGATGGGGTACGCCAGCTGGCGGTGGACAGTCTGTTGTCAATCCGTTCAAGAGCTCACCTGGTCTCATGAGTTCTTTTGGTGCGCGTAGTACCGCGGGCGTGAGCGGTACCGCCAGTAGTTTGGCATTTACACCGGTGCAAGGTATCGAGCTCGTTGATCCAAAGGTTAAACAAGAGCTTGAAAGGAAGCGAAAAGCGGAATCGGATAAATGGTTCCAGAGCGGGACGTTTACGCAAGTTGGAGATCAATCGAAATTCGGAAACAAGAGGGTGGACACCGGGGAAGGCAAGCAAACTGGCTTGATGTTACCGCCTCCTGCACCGCTCAAGAAAAAGATTTAACTTCTCCTTGGAAAGCGCAATCATTCGTTGACCTTTTTTTTCTGTTCGAGAAACTTGGGAGGTATTCTTTGTGGGCGCGTGGGATCTCTCCGAAGCTCTTTGAGTCATTCAATTTTCTCAAAAAGGTCAGAACTATCCCTCCTAAACCTTTCGAGTTCGAAAAGAACTAGTTCTGCAAAATCCTAGCTGTTCTTTGTTAACAAAATTGCGAGCGGATGAGGGTAGTTTTCGACGGGAGGGTAGATTCTACGCCTACTCCTTGAACGCCAGTATCAGGGCGGAGTTTGGGCGTTTTCAAGGATAATGTATACTAGCCTACCATTTTGTGCATATTTCATGTTTTTTTTTCTCTTGCTCTATTGCCCGTAGTGGCTATAACATTTGTCAGTAGGAGATATTGATTAATGCTCAAGCATCAAAATTGATAGTACAAGGGATATCTACATCATGCAAAATCGTTTATATTGCAAAGTGAGCTCGCTGCCAACTTTTTCGATATCGGTGCTGAGGATTCAATAATTCTCATTCAATAATTCTCATGTGTAGATAATTTAGAGTATGCATGTTCCAGGAAGCTTTGCGAAGGTCGTACAAACAAATAGAAGACCGGAAAACACCTATACACTCCAAAAAAGAATAGAAATCTACACCGCTCTAAGAAAAATCAAGCAAATTAGGACCACCAGGACTTCCGGTCCTCGAAGCACTGAGCGGGCTCAGAGTGTCCCGACTGCTCGCCGCGGACATGCCGGGAAGCTCCAATCGCCTCGCGCTTTCAAACATAAAACTCTTTTCTTCATCATTACCCGGACTTCTCAATTCCACCAACTCCAACGCCTCTTTAAGCGTTTTACCGCTATTATCCAAAGCAGTTAAAAATCTAGCTAATTCTTTGCAAAGATCCCAATCTTCCTCCGCGACAGCTCTTGAGAAAAGCCTTACCATATCCTGTGAAGACGACGATAATTTCTCCATAGTATGAAGAATTAAGAGATATCCACCGGCCGTTTTAAGCAAGCCCCGCGATAGAGACTCTTCAAATAGCACTTGAGGTGAGCCTACAACTGAAAATAGGTGAGACCATGACGCGACTTCTGTTTTCCTCGTGCATTGCACAATCACGTTCAAGTATTCGGGGAAATTTGACAGAAATCGTACGACCAAGGGGAGAACTGCGACTGTGAAGGGGTCAATATATTTGAAAGAATAAAATGGCTGCGTGTAGATAAATACGAACCTTCTTGTTCCGGCTGTGTATCTGCCTCGTCATCCAATACATCGTGCAACAGTATTTCGAGAGCATGTTCGAAATAAGACACTCCTTCGTATTGTTTAGCAAGGCCAATTGCAGCAGCTTCATCACGATTTTGAAGATGGTGGCGTAGCAAATAGTTAAAAAACAGATGTGTCTGATCAAAAAGTTAGTGGACGGAATCTAGAGAATTCTTCTATGGGTGCGACTCACCCGAGAACCAAGGCGAAAGAAGGAGAATGCGACGTCTCTTCTTTCGACAATTTCTACTTCAACCCCACTGATAATTCCCTTCGAAAGGAGAATAGAAAGTGGATAGAAGTCAACGGGAACTTTGACGGCGGGCGGAAGTTCCTTAGACTCAACCGAACCCGCCAACAAATCCTTGACATCCATCCAAACACGTAGATCCTGCCCTTCAAAAACCCATAACGAATCGTTGAGATCCTGCTGTGGGAATCCGTTCAACTCCTCCGGTGATAAGATGTATTGCCTCTGGGCGACTGGGAGATCTCTCATGAGCATATAATACTCCACGTTCTGGAAGAGAACCCTCATTTCGTATTTCAGCTCTCCACCCTCGGTCGTAGAAGGTTGAAGCACTACTAGCTTGCCATCAACTAAGAATAAAACCGTGGCCATAGCGACATCCTGAGACGGGTCTCCTTCTCTTAGCTGCTCCTCGGGCAGAACCCAGCTAATGGCCCTGACTCTGGCGGGCGCTCGGACAATTCCATGAAATGTGATTTGGCCCACTAATCTCAGCAAAACAGCATCCCTAGTTGTCGTGAATATGAAGTGGTAGAGCACATTATCATGTGTATAGGCGAGAAGGCCATCGTCTCCCGTCAAAGTCACAAGAACAACCGGGCTTGGTAGTGTTTCGATGTGGAATATCAACGTATTATCCAGTTGCAGCTCTCGCGAGTAAAGTCTCAACTCGTACATATCATCGCATTCGACAGCGGCGACAAGGATATGATGATACCAACACATCCCACCTCGGACTACGAAGTCATTTTCCATAGTATCGTTGACAAATGTCTTCCACCGTCCCGAGTGTACTGAATAGTGAGCAAGTCCTCGCCGACCAGCAATGGCGATGTATCTGCCATCAGGGGATATCGATACTTGTCGGATTGGGTAATTATCGACCAAGTAGGTCGGAGGCATGGGTACATGATGCCACAAAGTTTGCTCCGTGGATAGTGTTTGGAGGTCTGATTGGTCGTATCCTCGATAAACCAATAGCTTAGACGGCGTTTGGAGCACCGTTCTTGCGATATTTTGCTAATCATATTGTTAGCGATATCATACAACTCAGGATCGGATCGGTTCACTTACCGGACTAAACATGCCCGTCACCGAGCTACGGGCAAGCTCCATGATGTATACATTTTCGCTCTTTCGTGTAGTATCATCCGATATTCTCTTCTCGCTTATCAATACTATTTCTACGCCGCCTGGAAGCCAAGCTCCATCCAATAGCCCATCAAGATATGCATCATTAAATCTTTCCTTTTCCACGTTGTCGGCTGAAAAGGTGCTCCCGATCAACTTGCCGTATGTAGTCCATAATGCCCAGCCACTTTCAAACCCAGCAAACAAAGCATATCCATCTGGTGACCAGGCAAGGAAAGTCAATTTGCCCGCAGACCATTTTGAGGCTGGAGGTATGATTGTGTGCGATAGTGGAATGTTTCCAACGTAATCTCTTGCGTTATAAACATGTAATTGGCCGCTTAGATAAGTTAGCCAGAGTTTACTCGATGTGATGACTAGGGGATAACGCACCTAGTGGTTCCTAATGCGATAAGAGAGAACCTAGCATTTATTGACGCCTTTATTGCCATAGAGTCTTCGGACTGCGGCTGGTGGAAACAATAGCCTTTGAATAGTTTCCCAGATGCCTCTGCTTCCTATAAAAGTGTCAAGATAGGGTGCTTAGGCCTTCAAGGCGAGATTTGGCGCTTACGGATGATGGCAGTCTCTGAACAGCGTATGCTCTCCCATCGGTGGTCACCCAGGTACTCAGGTTCATCGGTCGATCGTGTACCATTTCCGTGATTGTGACCTTTTTGCCTTGTATCCAGCTCATCCGACCAAGGGTTTCTGTGCTTGTCTGACCAGTACTTGGGTCAGGTATCCACCGAATACATTGGATCGCCGGAGGCCGAAGTGTGGCCACTATTAACTCGTCATCCCATGCTAAAGCTCTTCAGGCACAGTTAGGGCACAGTCCCAATTGGCCTTGTGGATGGATATAAAGATACATACTTGCTGATACCGGCATCAATCTTGATTACCATCCGGAATCGGATTGCATATTCCTTTATCCCACCGCCATCTGTAACGCTATTCAAAAGACTAGAATAATTTCCCATCGCATTTTGGGTGTGATTTCTATTCGGGAACGTCTGTTTATAGAGTTTGCTCGAGGGGTCCGATTGCAGAGTATACGTGATGAGATATCCCTCAGTGGTCTGGACCACGAGGACCTGCGAGTCCGGCCGTATCAAGACATCGACGTTTGTGCCGTACAGTTTGACGGAAGACTTTGACCGTAATACTTGGGCGACTACAGCGGTAGGCTAGAGTTTACGGGCACTTTGGTCAATCAACTTAGCTGATCGGTATAGATGAGGAAGTCGTGCAAGCTCATATGAAGAGCGGACGCCCTCGTAATCAGAACAGAACTCACCCGTGTTTGCCAGACCACAAGCTCAGCAGCGCTTATTGTCGCGAACAATAACCCAGTCCGAGAAACTTTGACAGCTAAGACATCACGGCTAGGGAGACTAGCAGGATCCGCATGTCCCATCCCATCCTCACTATCTCCTAACGAATACTTGTCGTATCTATCAACCAATACCGGCTCATCATCACCCTCTTCGATCAAAGCGTCTTTCTCTGACGGCCCCGGAGCATCATTTAACTCCAAACTCTCGATTTCGGGAACAGTCTCGAGGGGTTTTGGCAGATCACCGACGTACGGCTCCCCGATATCATCGTCCAAGTCGCCATTGGGACCTACTCCAGGAGTACCGGTAGAAAACGCGAGCGGCGAGGATGGCACCGTGTCCCGAGCAAAGTCATCCAGAGCGTGCTGGGGAAGCTTTGAGGTGTACACCCGGGGGACATTGAGCGGCCAGTACATTTTGGAAAGGCCGGATCGTAGGGTCTCTGATTGCCTGGAAGTCTACGGCGGCGACATTGCGGGTCCCATATGAAGTTGAGTCTGAGAATACGGGGAGGGTGGATGTTTGGGAGGTGTTTGTCGCGTAGTAGTTAGTTCAGTTGGCGAGGCCTGGTTACTTGCTTGGTGGGAGACACATCGCCAAATCGTCGCAGCAGCCAACGTCATTCGCATCCCCCAAAGCATTCCTCCTTCTCCTCTCTTCCAACCTCATCGCCATCCTCCGTCTCCGCTCCGTCTTCTGGCCTTCCCCGCAGTTGCTACTGGGATCGCACATTTATACGCCATACGCCTAGCTCGCAATCATCCTTCGTTTCTCCCCGTGTTGCAGTGGTGGTCCGTTAGCTTGAAGGCCTCTCCAAGATGGCACACCAGAGACCCGCCTTCACGGCCGCATCTCCCCCTCTTCTCCACCATCCCGTGAGTCCAGATGCCCATAAACACTCTTGTAACTCTTCTAACTAGTCCTGTTCATTTTTGTAGGTTCCTCAGCACCCTATCCCTCACCATACAATGCGGTCTCCGCCGCCTCTTCAGCAAGGAGGCTCCACCGGATCAGCCTACGCTTCGTCACCATACCAGCAGCAACCATCGGTACCCATGCACCAAGGAACACTTCACCCCGCCTATGGCGGCTTCTTTAGTGATCCGGCCGCCCAGATCGGCTTTCAAATGGGTGCCTCAGCTGTGAAGAATAGCCGAGAGCTCCTTGAGGCAAATGTAAACCCATAAGATCACTCGGACTTGAAGTAGACAGGCATACTAATATCTAATTTAGATGAACCGTTATGTCAACTATACCGCCTTAAAACACTACTTTAACGTCTCGAACTCCTACGTGCTTAATAAGCTACGGCTCGTGATATTCCCTTGGAGACACCGTCCGTGGTCTAGGACCCCGAAAGGCGTTGGCCCTGGCCAAGCAGAGGGGCTGTTCCTACCGCCCAGAGACGATTTAAACAGTCCGGATATGTACATACCCGTCATGGCGTTTGTGACGTATATTCTTCTGTACACCATGCTCGCTGGTATCAGAGGCCATTTCCACCCAGAACTTCTCGGAAAACTCGCTTCAACGGCTTTTGCAATTGTGGTTCTCGAAATCGTCGGGTTGAAGTTCGGATGCTATCTTTTGAATATAAATAATGAATCGCAGCTGCTGGATCTGGTTGCGTATAGCGGTTATAAATTCGTCGGGATCATTGCCACCATGTTGGTCCAGGAAATATTTGTTCTAGGCTGGCTCAAATGGCTCGGATTTGGTTATTTTTTCATGGCGAACGCATTCTTTTTGGTAAGTGTCTTCCGTTATACGCTTTAGGCCGGGGTTCAACTATAATTTTAACTGAATGTTCGTCACAAATAGCTACGAAGCCTTAAGTATGTTCTCTTACCAGAGAACCAGACCGACAATCCGAGAGGAACAGTCCACGCAGTCGCGAGAGCGCAGCGAAACCGAAGGACCCAATTCTTGTTTGTATACTCTTACGTCGTGCAACTCGTTTTCATGTGGATCCTCAGTAGCAATTGAGCGAAAGTTTGGAGTTTTTTTTATCTGAAGAGCCACACACACACACATAGCCATCGTTACCAAAGCCCCCGGATCCAGTCCAACCTTTTGGTCTTTTGAACTATGGTATCTACATAATACTTTTTCTGTTCGCTTCTCCAGCAGGCAGATTACTTGGGCCCAAAGTAATAAAAAAAAGATGAGAATCAAAACGGCATTTTTAAAAAAAAATGTACATAGTATTTAGAAGAAAAAATATTTACAAGTCTTCAACGGTCCATGATCCCCTCTGAAGGGTATAAACCACCAAAGCAAGGCCCCTAAGAGTCGAGATTTCAACTTGCTGCAAATCTGAGCTGAGTTAATGCCGACTGCATGAAGAAGTGATGAGAGAACCACGTAAAACTAAAAAAGCAAAAGAATCAACGCCGAAAGAAGATGCAAATCCTGAGATATTAGAGCGGAAATGCTAAGCAGGTGAGGAGGAATTGATACTAGGGTTCAGTATCGACAATTAGAACCGAAGGATTTATTTCTTCTTCCTATCCTTGTCCTTTGCAGAATCAAATTCTTCCAGAAGAACGTCTTTGAAGTTGGTCTCCTTCTTTTTCTTGTCTTCCTTCTCTTTCCACTTGAATTCCTCTTCGGTAGCCGCCGTGTTCATCACCAATTGGTTCCTGACCTGCTGTTCCGAAACCTTGCTATAAATACCCATCGCACCAGCAATCATCCCACCCACGTCACCCATCTGGCTCGGGATAACGATAGTGTTACTCTCCTTCGCAAGCTTACCGAACGCATCGACGTACTTCTCCGCGACGGATAAACTGACGGCGTTCTGGGCATTCTGAGCCCCTGCTTCAATAGCGGCAGCGACCTTTTCAATTCCTAAGGCTGTGGCTTCGGCTCGTAATTTGATAGCTTCAGCCTCACCAGCTGCTCTGTTGATTTGCTCCGCTTTCAGAGCCTCAGATGCCAGAATAACACTCTGTTTCTTTCCCTCCGCGATATTGATCGCAGCTTGCCTCTGACCCTCGGATTCCAGAATCTCGGCTCGTTTTGATCGCTCTGCGGAAACCTGTCTGTGCATAGCGTGCAAGACGGCTTCCGGGGCATGAATGTCCCTGATCTCGTATCTGAGTACCTTGACACCCCAGTCCTGAGAAGCCTCATTGATCGCCATGGTGATATTCGTGTTGAGATTCGCGCGTTCCTTGAGAACGTGGTCGAGCGTTAATTGGCCGATCTCGGAGCGCATTGTCGTTTGGGCGAGTTGGGAGATAGCGTATTCGGCGTCCTCGACACCGTAGGAAGCTTTGTATGCGTCGAATATACGGATGTAAAGTACACCATCGAGCTCGAGTGTCACGTTATCGGCCGTCTACGATGGGATAAATGTTAGCTAGTAAACTAAAAAAACGAAATAGGATGCGAGCACTGACGATGGCGGATTGTGACGGGATACCAATCGCAACTTCTTTGAGAGTTTTGACATATCTGATTTTATCGATGATGGGGATTAAAATGGCGAGACCGGGTTCCAGAATCCTATAACAAGATGAGCTTCATCCACACTTTAAATGAGCTAGAGCGTGGTATATTCGCACCTATGGAATTTGCCCATACGTTCAACCACCCATGCCGTCTGCTGCGGTACAAACCTGCCAACAGTCGTTAGTGAATATATACTACTAGTGGTGACGGGCCCAAAACGAACCGAATGATGGTGTTCGCTGGCAATGTCGGAGCACTGAAATAGGACGGGCCTGCGCCGCTATGCGACACGTATGAAGAAACATTGCGGGTAGTCGATAAGCTAAGGTGGTTCGAAGACCGAGATGTCGTTTGGGGTGATCTCAGTGCGGTGACGGGGTTTTGGTCTCTCGAGGGTAGGGTGCTAAGGTGTCTTGCTATTGATATCGAGGTCGCTCTGGGAAGAGTGGAAAGTATCGCGCGTGAGGGCCCTGCGCGGTAGACAAGCACCCGGCTGACAGAGCGTACGAGCGACGACATTGTGCACACGTGCGGATTCGAGGAAGTCTTGCGAGAGACACGGGGGAGTAGATGGGGGTCGGATGGGAAGCAATTGGCGGGGACGTTGTCGTTTTTTATATCGACGCAGTTGGGCCGGGCGACGCGCAAAGGCCGGCTGAGTCAGGCAGCAACACAACCAACACAAAGAAAATGCTTCTGGCTTGCGGAAGCGGACGTTTGGACAAGTTTAGACAAGGATGGATAGGTATCTATAATGCATTAATCACTTTTATGTCGGTTACATTAGACAGGACATGCACATTATATAAGAAACTCCCAGACGCCAGAAGGGTATATCCTCTAAAACCAAATCTTCAACAGTTCTTCGCTTACAGAGCTGTCGAGTTGCGAATAACCATGGTTAGCACAGTCTATTAAGGGCGGTTGGGTGGGCGAGATTTACCTTGGGGTGAGAACGCCCGCCTCGGTAATGATAGCGGTGAGCAGCGTAGGCGGTGTAAAGTCAACGAAGCGATCATTACCGATACGCTCCGCCTCTTCTATCGTATCCTTTTCGGCCGGCTTGCGGTCGTTCGCGTCCTCTGTGGAAAAGTTGACGACAGTTTGCGTGATAGGTAAATCGAACGCTAGTCACCGGCGTTCTATTAGTTGCTGCTATACAGTGATTTTAGGTTACGGAGCTTGCCTACCATTAATTGGATATAGCCGTACAAATTTGTGGGTTTCACAAACTGCGTATATGCTCTTTCCAGCAGCTTTAGCAAGAGTCGCCATTTGGAATGTACCGAGAACTGTTGCCGGGACCGTTAGGTTAGCTTCTTCCTAAGAATCTTTGAACACCACAAATTCTTCCTCAAATACTTACCATTAATAATGCCTCCATTCTCAACCACACCCTCAGCTCCAATCAAAACAATATCAACCGTACTCATCGCGTATCCCACCGCACCCTCCGGAATTATTGCCACAGGCACGCCCTTGGCTCTCAGAATCGATGCGAGCTTCTTTCCACCGGCACCTTCCGTAACGATGACCTTGAATCTGATGTGCTTTTTGAGAGCATCCATCATCATACCGAGGACTATCCTGCTGAACGAAATCGTAAGAACCGTACAGCCATCGGTAATGAAACTAGAGCCTAGTTTAGCTATCTTCGTCCTGGAGTCCTTAGCTCGCAAGTCGAACAGCTTGTAGCTCTGTTTGAGATGGGTCACCAGTCTTGGAAGTGACTGGGAATGTCGGAGAAACCGAACGATGAAGCGCAGAAAGAGGTCGCAGCCGGCAGAGAGAGAGATTGGGTTACGAATGGAATCCTTCAGGGCGTTTATGCCCTTATCCAGGGCATCGAGGAACTCGGCAGTCGTCTGTGCGTTTATACGTTCGACAAGATCTACGAGGGACTTTATAGCTGCGACGGGCATAGCTGTTCCGTGGTAGTACCATCGGTTAGTATCTCTGTTACAAAATCTCGATCAGAAAGCCATCGAAGCGCATACTGAGATCATGGTCGTTCCGCAAGTAGGCCAAATAGACGGAGCGGATGCTGGAGAGTGACGGTCAGTCTGAGGATTCTTCGATTTGAGTTTAGGCGAGGTATACGCACTCGAATTCACCGGTATTGAGCTCGACGACGCCGGGTTTGGATGGGGGATCCTGGGAAGTAGAGTCTCCGTCGCCCAGAGCGGGTATATGGAGCTTTGGCGCTTCTGAAGGATTAACGGAGAGATCATCAGCACGAGGTTCCTTCCGGAGGGAACGACTGTGTTCGTAACTCACCGGCCACGGCAACAGCAGCCATTGTGATACGTGTGCCCTTCTCTGCGCCCGAGTCGTTGCAGGAATCCGAGGTGTGCGACGAGTATGCGAAGAGTATTCGACGGAGCGTGGACGTAGAATGTTGGCGGTTGCAACTTGGAGGTTGAATGAAGGGTGACTATTTAGTAGTACTTAGTCTACCTTCTTTGTGCCTTGCAGATGTGTTGACGTTTGTCACTTATCGATAAAAACGACGTCGGCGGCAACACATCTCGCCCTCGAACCGCTGCACCTCCGCCGTCGCCTCTGCATTTCAGGCTTGCTGGAGAGGACTGTTGGGTGTCTGATACGAGTCTGAGATATGGAACGGGCGTCTGTTCCTGTTCATATCATCGATTGAATAGATCCGGGAAAAGCGGATGGCCCTCTCTCTTCTAAGAGCGCACAGATGATGACCCGGTGTAGTGCTGAGCTACCCCGCCACCCCTCCTTCTCCTTCTCCTCCTCCTCCTCGTCGTCTCCCTCCCCTGGCGAAGATTGCATTGGACCCCCGGACCTGCGACCAATCACAGGAATAGTGCCAGCACTTGCATGCTGGGTTGCATTGTTGGGTCCTAGCTAACGAGACTAGCACCTGTAATAGCTTCGAGAGTATGTGTATGTCCTCACTTTACAGCTCCCGAATCACATTCCCATTCCTTCTACCATGCTTCTTCCGTCGCCGTCGCAATCTTGATCGGACTCTTCGTTGAACCGCGAATGCGATAATCTCACGTTGCCGCCATGGCCGACGAAAAGATCGAAAACGTCCTCTTCCTCGGCAAGGTCCACTGTTACGCCGTCCCTCCTCTGACCGCGAACAAGGGCTATAAGGCTGCCGAATGGCACATCGACGACCCGAAATCCGTTATCTTCACCGCCAGGATCCGTGTCATCGAAACCTCCGATATCGATGGCAATAATGTCAAAACGGATATCAAGCTCGAGGACCTAAATTCCGGGGAACTGTTCGCCAATGGCCCGTACGAGGTGAGCCTTTTACTTCTCTTGACATTTTTTTTCTCTCCGTCGACCATATTCTCTGTCGAGAAAATAGAATGCACTTGTGAATGGTCATTTCTGATCACGAAGACTGCCAGGGCTCATACTGTGTCACTCCGGTGACCGACTCCTCTCGCTTCTTTGCTCTTCGCGTTGTCGACGGTCCCCGCCGCGCTTTCCTCGGAATCGGTTTCGAAGAACGGTCCGATGCATTCGATTTCAATGTCTGTCTCCAGGAAGTACGCCGTCACCACAACATGGAAGACCCGGCTGCCGGACCAGCTGTAGCCGGGAAGACTTCATACGGAACGGGGAGGACCGCCGCCGGCCAGCCAGAGAAATCTTCAGCTCAAGCTGCGTTATTGAATACCCCCGCCAAGGATTATTCGTTAAAAGAGGGCGAGACGATAAATATAACCATCGGGGTATGTTATGATCCGATTCTCAATTATTTGCATAACAATTTTGGTAGGTTACAAACTCACCCTGTCGATATATAGAACAAGGGACGGAGAAGACCGCCTGCAACGTCCCCACCGGCCTCTCTGGATTCAGGCAACGGATTTCCATTACCTTTCTTACCCCCACCACCAAGCGCCGATGATGTAAAGAAAAAGAGACAGAGTATGACCGAGAACGAACTTGTATCCGAGACTGCATTCACAGGGATTCCGGCACCTCCCACATCCTCCCGATCGTCCGGCTTTGACGACGAATTTGGTGACTTTGTCTAGAATAGCGGGGATTTAATTCATAGCGGACACCTGGGCAACTGCCTGCTACTGTAATATAATATCTATAACAGAGTCTTTTTTTTTTTTGATGGGCGATAGAACAATGCATTAGCATCTGCATTAATTTGCTCTTCAGGTCTCAACAGACTTGAATTGGGGTTTTACATGCACTGACAATTTCGCCTGCATAAGGCTTGTCGAGATTTGCTCAACTAATAATGTGTCACGCCAATAAAAGTATCTCAGACCGCTAAAAGCTTTGAGATGTAGGGGATGTATCGCGACAGTGAAGAGTCTCTTAGTAGCTAATCAAAGTCAAAGTCATCGCTATCCACCTCATGTTCCTTCTCCTCCTGTATTTCCAAAAAGTTTGAACACATGACACCAGTCATTTCATCAAAATAGATAAACCCGTTGTCCAATTCGTGCAAAGTGCAAGAAAAATGCATCTTGGGATATACGTATTGCGTGATTTGTTTTTCACAATATAGCGTGATTCCGTCTGGCCCGTTCCACTTTGACTCAATAGGCGAAGTCCCTTCCGCTGTCCATGGTTGACATTGAATTTTGCCCATTTTTAGGGAGCTCCCAGGCTCCGGTAGCCAAGTGGAGATGACTTCAAGGCTTGCATATTCCTGATGAACCTCTTTTGGTTTATCTCCGGTGTGAGACTTAAGTGGCAGCTCCCCAACAACGGTGTTGTATACTTCCAGAGCTGCCTCTTCACTATACCCGGGATCAGCCTTTTTGGGTCTTTCTCCTTCTGGTTCCTCCCATGTCTGAGGAGTGATCCTGCTCCAATAGCCACCGTACAAGGTTGAGCACGCTTTATTCAAATCACCAGGAAACTTGTCGGAAAGTAAGGAACAAATGGGCAACTCCTCTGAAGCTGTTTCGCAAGTTCTGATAGCAAGTTTGAGATTGTCGGTGTATTCGGGACAAACATTGTGGTAGAGTATCCAATTCAGAAAATTGCGAATTGTGCTGACGGCGACATCGATATCTTCTGTTTTCTTCATCCCAAAACAGAAGGGGACTCTGTACGTTCTTTCATCATATGGCATGTTAGCAACGCTCAAGAGCGCACCCGGGGATATAGTGTTCAAAAAAAACTTACAAGAATCCACGGACAACATAATTGAAGTCGACATCATATTCGAGATCTTCTTCTTCGTAGTCATCATCTAACTCCTCCACTCGATCCAGCCCAATTTTATTCATCTTTTCGGGCACGTAATCGGTAGCTTTAAACGTTGCAATCTCCTCGGCGTCATGCTCCCGAATGAACTTTTGATCCACGCCGCCAAACATCTTTTGAGCTGTATTGATCCCCCCGATGAAAAGATAGTCTCTCAACAGTTGGTCTCTGATCGTGTTTGTGCCCGAGAATTTACGTTTTGCTTTGTATTTCTGGACAGCGGTCTCGATACGTTCGGCGACACTTTTGCTCGTATCGTACAGCTGTTTGTTTTCGTTGAACTGGGCCGGCGTTAAAGGTGCCTCTACGAAATTCTCTTCGAAGCCAGTTGGTAGGGTCTTCCCTTTGTTCGCCTTCTTCCTTCTCTTCTTCTTTTTGGCGGGAGCCGCAGCTGCATCGGCAGGGGTCTCAGTAACAGATTCCTTCGTTGCAGAGCTAGCCGCTGCCGCTGCCGCCGCTTCTGCGTGGGTTAGTGCATCTAGCTGGTCGACAATCGCATCGATGGGATCAGAGGAGTCCATGGTGTCCAATCTGATTATGTGAAGCTTGACTTGTTATAAAGATCGATATACAGATAGATCCTATGCAATGCGGGAATGCAAATATTAGTGAAGGGCAGCTGTAAGGCGTCTGCTGCGATATGCGTGTCAATAAGAAGAGCTATGGGTGAGAAGAAGAGCAGGAAGGAGAAGGATGAAGAGATGGTGGCATAAGGGACATTAAATAGGCCGACGGGGCACCCGTTATGTTGCCTGGAGTGTGCAAATATCCAACAATCGAGCCCGCCGCCTGTGTTGGCGGATCGCCCGCTGTGCGACCATCCAACGTCGCTGCAACTCATCCCCAGCTGATCCCTCAACACCCCACTCCCATCACCGTGTTCACCGCTTTCACTATCTACATTAACATTCCTATCAGACCAGTTCAAGACGGCACCATGTCTGCACCCGGCACCTCCCAGTTCATCGCCCCTCCACTCATTAAGCGCTTCAGTCATGCTGCCGCCGGCCAGTGAGTTAAACAATGTCATGCATCTCCCCGCGTATCCATCAATATCCACAGCTGAACATAATACCACGATACTAGTGACGGCGTCTTGCGTGACGAATCCGGTGCTCTCCTGATCAAACCATGTCTTCCGAAAGAAGTCGCCTTTTATGAAACCGCCGCCTCGCATCCAGAATTCGCCAAATGGATGCCGACTTTTATGGGTACCCTCCAGTTAGGGCCTCAAACAGCCGCTGAACCTCTTCCTCCAGTGCCGGAGACCGGTGAAGGCAGTGCGGCTCCAACCGCTCCGCCCAAGAAGCCTCTCGAGATATCAATCGTCTTATCCAACCTGACCTTCGGCTTTGTGAAGCCGTGCGTTATGGATGTCAAACTCGGCGCCCAGTTGTGGGATGACGAAGCTCCGTTAGAAAAACGTGCACGGTTAGACGAAGTTGCCAACAAGACCACATCTCGCCCGCTCGGTATGCGTATCGCTGGTATGAAAGTCTGGAAAGGTAGTTCACAGGATGGCTACCAGACCTACGACAAGAACTACGGTAGGCAGTTCTCCATCGATACTGCTGTTGACGGCTTCAAAGAATTCTTGTTTTCCGGTGATCTCTCGGAAGAACAATCCAAGCTGTTGGCGAAAAGGTTTGCCAACAAGGTGGAAGAAATCCAGAAGGTTCTGGAGAATCAAGAGAGCAGAATGTATTCCGCTAGCATCCTTTTCGTGTATGAAGGCGATGTCGATGCCCTGGATCATGCCCTTCAAATAGAAAAGGAAAAGAAGCCTGGAAAGGGAACTCTAGCGGAAGGTGAAGAAGACGAATACGAAGAAGACGACGACGACGATGATGACGATGATGAGAACAAACCGAGTGTTAAAAAGGTCGAAGACCTTAAACTCATTGACTTTGCACATGCGAGCTGGACCCCTGGACAGGGCCCAGATCTCAACTCTATACACGGTGTCAAGAGCGTCCTTTCTTTATTTAGACAACTAGAATAACATGCAAGCATGAATTTTGGATGGTTCCATCGGAACCTTTGGTGTGACAATCCAATATATTCTACACGTACTTAGAGGATCAAAACATCTGATCTCGAACAAGTTTAGACAGAACAATCAGAAGCTGCCATAGACCAGCCTGAGTACATTTTCGAAAATTTGGGTTGCATCACGCAAGAACAAAGAGGAAGAATTGCACAAGCAAATAACATCACTGATACCCATACCCGTGACTTTGAGACTGCCCACCACCGCTGTAGCTACCATACCCACCAGAGATGTAACCAAAGTCTTGATTCGGCGCTGGAGGGGGAGCTCCGTAAGAAGATTCATCAGGGTAATCGAAATCCCTTCCAGCCGAATAATCGTGATCGTAGCCCCTGTCACGTCCGACTGTCCCATCCGACCCAATAACGTAGCCGCTGCCTGTGTTGTATGGTTGAGCATTTCCAGTGGGATACGGGGCGTTGTGATACCCGGGTTCGCCTGGGAAGCCTCCTGGAATGGATCCATATTGGTCTTGTTCGTACTGTCCATGAGACGCATATGGATCACGAGCCCCAGACTCTCCACCATAGTAACCTGTCTGGGCAGGTGGCTGTTGTCCTTGGTAGCCATACCCACCTCCGTATTGATCTTGAGGTTGCTGGTACCCATGATGAGACGGGTAGCCCTCTGGCTGAACGTCCCTACTCGATTTGTAAGGATCATCATGACCCCTGTGCTTAGACGACTTATAATCTTTTTTGGAATCGTAACCAGGATCAGAGTCCTCGCTATCATCATCGTCGTCGTCGTCATCATCTAAATCTCGGGACTTTTGCTTGTGTCTATGCTTCCTATTCGTGCGATTTACGGTCAGTAGAACTAATAAAATGCACGGTATGATTGTGCACACTCACCTCTCACTGTCTCGTTCCCCATATCCTTCGGCACGCTCCCGCTCCTTCCTAGCCTTCCTCTCAGCCTTGCGTCGATAATAGTCATCATCTTTGACCTTCTCTTTCTTATCCTTTGACTTATGTTTTTTCTCAGATTTCTCATAATCATAATCCTTCGACTTCCTTCGTTCGCGTTTATCATAGTCGTCATACTTGTCGTATTTATCCTTCTTCTCCTTCTTCTTATCGTAACGGTCATAGCCGCCATACTCGTCCTTCTCTTTATATTTATCCTTCTTGCTCGACTTTCCAGAGTATTCGGAAGCGGCACCCGCACCTGCAGCTCCACCGAGCAGGGTTCCAATGATGCTTTGCAAAGGTTGCCCACCAATGGCGCCGGCAATTTGTGCAAATGGATCAAGGTTGGCAGTATCGCCCTTCTTCTTCCTCTTTACGCGGCCTTGAGCCTTGTCAAGATCGCTACCTTTGACCTTACCATGGCCGCCTTCATGGCCGCCTCCGACAACACCATCCGTGTGGTTTTTACCAGTACGGACACCTTCAGAGCTTAGCATGACACTAAGTTTATGTCCTCTATCGGGTAATCTATTAACCCAATCCTGAACTGCTTTGAACATGTTGTTATGAAGCTCAAGATGTGGATCTCGAGCAGCTGGATGATGGAAAATCCGAATGACATCGTCAAGAACCATCTGAGAAGGAGTATTTGGATTCTCCCATGCGAAGACAATCCGTGGGACAACATATCTCACTACTGCTTGCGCAATGAGACCACAGGGCTCATTTAAGCGGTTCGAAAAATGGTCTTTGGAGAGAAGAGAGTGTGTTGGGTCGGTGCACATGGGGTCGTTCCAGGGTTCAAATTGAGTGTGCTATCAAAGGTTAGACCTCAATAAATAAGATTCCACTGAAGCATATAGACTTACGGCAGATGAAGAAAGGACCCCACTTGAACCCTTTTTGAGCTCAAGCGCTACTTGCTCGATGACGGGGCGTAAGATTGGAGCAAGCAAGCTGAATATGAAGACGGAAAGCAACTCAGAAATCTTTTCCACAACATCGATCAGTCCAGGAACTTTTTCGATGGCGGCCTCTATAGCTCGGAAGACTCTATCTCTGAATTGTAGAATCGGCCACACACGTTGCATCAATTGTTCTGGGTTGTAAGCACTGATACGGTCCCCAATGCCACCTCCTCCTCCCGCACCGCCATGAGGGGCGCCTCCGTGGGTAGGCGCTCCATAAGCGGCACGAGTGCCACCGCCAATGTCCATATTTGCGAAAGATTGCGCATCCGCATCGGCTTGCAAGCGAGAACATTCTTCCCCAAGCCCTTGAGTACCAGGCAATTGCGAAAGGAGAGCCTTGAGGATTTCGCTATCACTGCCACCACTTCCGCTTCCTCCAAACCCTCTGCTGCTGGAAGTACGCTTCTTATCTTCTTCCTCAGCCTCTGCCATTGCTAAATCTAGTTCTTCAAGCTCATTTTGTGTCAATTTATCTTGAGCCTCGCCAAGAACCTATTCGATGTCACCAAAATTAGCACAAAACACAAGGTGCATGGACGAACAGCAGGGTTACTAACACTGTGCAAGAAGTCGGTTGATCCGAAAGTTCCTATAACGGTAAAGTTAGAAATAAGCTAAACGTAAAGAGCTAGAATATCTTCAAAATTCGAACCTGTGACCAAGGGAAAGACCTGTTTTCCGCGCAAGTAGATCTGTGTACCTGCACCAACATGAGGAAACGCATCCACTCCCAGTTCTCTCAAAACCAACTCGCAATAATTGCTATGGGCGCTAAAGTCCTCCATTGTATGCAAAGCTTGTCCAAGACATCTTAATGCCTCGCATAGATCTTCATCTTTTCCGCGCTGACCATGTCCACCGGAGGTGTACATTCTCCCGTGGTGTATAGAACGGTCGAGGGACCATTTAACATAGCCAGCGGAAGTGGCCCAACCTCCTCTCTCATTAGCTATATAGTTCTTCATGCCCGTTTCCGGATCGATGGCTAATTCGACATTGACAACAGGTGGGCGGAGCCTGTTGTCGTAAGCACGAGCATCGAGATTGTCGGCATAGTTTTTAGGGTTATCGATATGTTCTTCCGGGCGATAGACGCCGAGACGCTGGTCTGTGACTTCAAACTCCTCGGTTGCTTGAATAAATGTTAGAAAGAGCTCCGATTTGCTTAAGGCTAGGAAAGAAGGTAATTACCAAACCCAAAAGACAAGAAAGCAAGCACGGCCACCTAGTTGGTGAGGGCTATTAGCTGTTGAGAATCATGGAAGGGAAGTTTATGTTTTTAAATACCAAAACGCGAATGGTGCCAGCCGGTGCTCCCTTCAGAGTCCCAACATCCAGGGCCTGAGAGTAGTCTCGTAGCCAGTTTCCCTATATTTTTACCTGTCAGAACGGCAGATGAAGACTGCGGGCTTTCCAAGGCAGACATACAAAGTAAACTCGTTTGATTTGTTTGCTGGTCCACTTCCCCCCTTTGAGGAAAGCGAGGGTTTTGAGAACATCTTCGATATCACCGTGACGGAAGTTCTTCCCTTCAACCTTTGAGATGGACGCGATATTCCCAGCTCCAAAAGCAGCAGCTGGTCCAACGGCAAAGCATAAGACGAGTAGAATGGCGACCCAGGGCCGCCACGAGGGATTCGCCATTACGCGGAGTTTTCAACAAGTTCTGTGGTGAACAAAGGTATCTTCGAGAATGGGAGTTGCTATTCGAGTTGAGGATGAATGGACCGAGGGCGGTAAATACGTCAGCAACTTGGTATCTGCGGGAACCGGGGAAGGTAGCTGGCTAGTAGACGCTCGGAGACAAGCGATGGAGACAACCAACGTACATGTGCCGGTGAAAGACGTCAGAACGTGCGAGGGAGCGTGGCAGGCAGAGTGGAATGAAAGGGAAGCTTTATCGATAGCCTGGTGGGGCAGCCCTCCATGTGATATCTCGCACCGAACAAGCAACGTAACCTGTCCGGATGGCGGGGGAGGATTCATCCCACCACAGCCAGCCAGCCAACGACGTCACAGGAGCCAGTCAACTGATTGCAACGCAACGCACTCTCATCACTCTCGTCGGAGAAGACATAAGTTGACGGATAAGTAGATAAGTATCTATTCTGTTCATTCACATGCCTGAGGTCGCTTGAGTTTACCCGTGCTATGCTCCGGTTCCCCGGTTCGGGATGCTTAAAAGGAAGCTTTGGCGGGCCCGGCCTAAGCGATCGGGTTTATACATCCTCCTGCGACCTTTTCGACTACTTAGACAAAGAGCGTGCGGGCATCGTGGGCCATGATTCCACGTGCTTACAAGGCATGGATCGGACCCGGCCGCATCTCCATCGTCTATTCAGAGACCCTTTCTAGCTGTTTGCCTACAGCATACTCCACCGAAATCAGAAAAACCCCTCGTGGTTTCAGGAAAAGACAAATTGAGCAATTTGGACATGTATCTATAGCTTGTCTCGTCAACCAGACGCGGATGGCGAAGCTAGGTCCATAGCCGTTGCCAGAATTTGCCATAGAATCGGGCGTAGGATAAAATCTATCTATTGAGCAGAATATAAGCTATGCAAAAGATAAAACTGGCTAGATCCATTATACCCAAAAGTGTGATGTGCCCAGAAGAAATGTGATCGAGCTGTTTAGGATATATCTATCAGCTACCAGTCAGCCTTCTCTCCCTCGCCCTGCACCAAATCCACGATCTCCTCCTCTTCGTCATCTTCGCTATCCTGCATCTTTTCCGCTTCCTCTTGCGTCGGCACCTCTACTCCTGCTTCGATTAGCCTCCGCCGTTGTGCCACTCTCTGTTGTTCCTGCCACCTTAGCAACGCCGCAGAAGCGTGCACTTTGAATCCAAAGCACCGCGGGGTGTATCTCTCTGTGTTTTTCTGTGGTATCAACTGTGGATAGACTTGGAAGAGTATATGCGGGAAGGATGCGCCAAAGTATGCGCCGTCAATAACGGCGTGCCGAGAGGATTTCGGGACGTAAACATCCTCACAACGGCCACAGTAGAGCTTAACAGACTTAACGTTTGGAAGGTCAGATAGGCCGATAGGGAGGAGAGGTTGGTTCGTGCAAAGCACGCGAGGGCATCGACCAAAATCATATTTCTTGTATTTCTCGAGCTAAATGAAACCCAGATTAATGAAGCCCTGGAAAATGCTGTCGAAGGTGATATTACCATTTTCTGCAGCCCCCGTGTCGTTATAATGTATCTCGCATGTACAAGGCCGTAAAGATGTCGAGCGGACTTTTCGATTTGCTCTCGCATATCATCATTACACTCGAAATCGAAGACGTCGGTAACGAGATCAAGGGCATATTGGTAGAATTGGACTTCCGTGTTAAGACCGGTCAGGTTGAACCGATCCGTGAGGTATTCCTCGTCGATCTCGCAGAAGTATTCGTGGCCTCGGGATGATATAAACTATCCGATATGTAAGAAACAACGAGTCAAGAGGCATATCAAGGGAGACAGATACGCACCCAGTCCCTCCAGTAGCTGGAATAATCGCTATCCGTATCCGAGTTAAATTCTTCCACTAAAGCAAGTCGTCAGACATATTTTATAACCACGAGTAAGATTGTCTAGATTTGTTCTCCATCACGACGACAGCGGGTACACCGGGAGTCGAGGTTGACGGGGCGATGATTCTTGACGGGGGAGAGCCGGAGAACCTACTCTTGAAGCTCCCGGATTCCGGGATGCAGGGCACGGAGCTGACAGAAGCACGGCAGCGGGAGGTTGGATCGATATCGAGCGGATAGGGCAGAAAGCAGCCTTTGCGTGGCAGAAGCGATGGTGTCGAATCCTAGATGTCTCTCTTATCTATCATGAAATCGTCAGCCTGATCTAGTGAAGAGGGATTACATACGATATGCACCAAGCTGCGATACCTTTGCGACGGGGAAGAACTGCTGTGTTCGCTTCCAAAGGACAGGGTGCTGTCGATATCTCTTGCAGATGAGGTTGGCTGGTTTGGATGGTGGTTACGGGGAGCCTTCCTTTCTTCAGCGTTGGTTTGTTTGGCTGTTGTGGCATGTAACCACCAACCTTTCCGCTTCACTGGCTCCGCGATAGCTTCCCCACAGCCTCAAACCCCATTCAAGCTGCCATCGTCGCTCATCAGGTCTCAAGTCGCTCACCAGGATACTGGATACGCAATCTCAGACGCCTTTTTCTCTTTGCCGAACATCTGACGCTTCCTGGCAATTGCTCCCGTCGCGCTGAAGCCCCCCTCCGACCTTCGTTCGCGAGTTATACCGAGTCGCGTCCCGTCAACAAGCAGCAGGGCCTCGCAGTCGCCAGCCTTGTATTCACGTTACAAATGATCGCGGTTCCCTATAATTCCCCGAAGCAACCATGATCATCATAAAGCCGACTTGGTTGGCGCATGCTGGTATCATTCCCTAGATTCACGCGCTCGCAGCCCGAGTCAACTTGCGCCCACCATAATAAAATCATAGTACTGACGATTGATGGTACTCTAGAGGAAAAAAGAAGATTCGAAGTTTACACTTGCCACGTATCTGCAGATGGCAAGCGGTTGGCCACCGGAGGTCTCGGTACGCGATATTTGAATCAGGCTCGAGAATCATTGAAGGAATTTGTCTGACACGGATCAAAATTTATATCTACAGATGGTACCGTCAGGATTTGGTCAACGGAAGCAATTTTAAACGCCGGGGATGAGAGCTATAAAGGTCCGAGGCAATTATGCTCTATGAGCACTCATACTGGTAAGCAATAATGCATAATTAGACAATGGTAGACATGAATCCTTACACGGGTTATCTTCCATAAAGGAGCTGTATTGGCTGTCCGCTGGTCAGGCACGAACCGATACCTCGCATCCGGCTCCGACGACAAAATTGTATTAATCTATGAACGGGATCCAAATGCTGCTCCGACCCGCCCTCAATTCGGAAGCTCTGAACCTGGCCATACCGAAACATGGCGCACGTACCGAAGACTCGCGGGACACGACAACGATGTACAAGACGTCGGTTGGTCGGCGGATTCTTCGATACTTGTTTCCGTCGGTCTGGATTCAAAGGTTGTCATCTGGTCGGGTAGCACTTTCGAACGCCTGAAACGACTGGACGTCCATCAATCTCATGTCAAAGGACTCACCTTCGATCCCGCCAACAAATACTTTGCGACTGCGTCAGACGACAGATCTATAAAAGTATTCAGATTCACCCCACCAGCAGCAAACACGAGTATGCACGACGTCGGCGCCAACTTTGTTACCGAAACCACAATCACAAAGCCCTTTACGAAAAGTCCGATCACTACATATTTCAGACGTTGTTCTTGGTCTCCTGACGGAGCCCATATTGCTGCAGCAAATGCCACCAACGGTCCTGTTTCGTCAGTTGCTATAATTAACCGTGGAACATGGGATAGCGATATCAATTTGATAGGGCATGAGGGGCCTGTCGAGGTATGCTCATTCGCCCCGAGAATGTTTTCGCGGGAGCAGTGGCCTCCTCAGAATGGAATAATGCCTGGTCAAGTGCCTCATTTAACTACAGTTATCGCTTGCGCTGGCCAAGATAAGTCTTTATCTCTGTGGAACACATCGAGCCCGCGCCCTCTACTCATTGCGCAAAATTTAGCAACAAAGACGATATCGGATCTGGCCTGGAGCCCTGATGGCAGATCGCTTTTCGCCACGAGTCTGGATGGTAATGTGGCAGCTATTGTTTTCGAGCATGGCGATCTCGGCCATGTTGTAGGATTGGAAGAAAATGAAAGGCTGTTGCAAAAGTTCGGTACTGCCAGAAAAGGCGTCGGTATCCCTGAGAGCGTTGATTTTCTACGTCTCGAGGAGAAAGGAAAACAAGAAGAACGAAGGGAAGTTGAAGGGCGTATGGGGGCACTCATGATGGATGGTGGCGGCGGCGCTACCAACGGTGATACCATCATGAGCGATACGACGCAAAACGGTGCTGGTGCCCAGTGGCAGATGCAGATTCATGGTCAAGATTCAACGCCCCTGGCGCAGCCTGCTGCCGCTCCAGAGGCCAAACCAGATCCTCCTAAACCAGAAAAGAAACCCGTTCAGAAAATCACAATCACGAAAGATGGAAGAAAACGTGTCACTCCAATGCTCGTGTCTTCTGCAACCACCTCAAACTTACCCAACGCCCAAATACTAGCTAAACAAGTCAATGCCACCGGTCCTGGATTAGGATTCGGACCGCAGAGTACACTTGACCTCTCTCGACCATACGATGGGCTACCAAAGGGAGGCCTCGCAGCCGTTCTTCTTGGAAACAAACGAAGAAATCCTACCCTAGAAGAAGCGGCTGAAAACGAGGAAGGGGTTCAATCCCCACCGAAGAGAAAGGTCACTGCGGCGAATGTATCCGCCACGCCGGCGGACGAAAGCGGGGCCGACGTTTTGCGACCCGCAATCGTCAATCCGGCACTTACCGTCAGTCAAATCAGACTTGCGTTACCAAAACTACGAACATCAATTGTCCGGGCGATGGACAGCCTTGGAAACCCTGCGCCACTACCTGACAATGCAAATGGAGCCTTAAATACAGCCACGGACTCCAACGCCCAGACTGGCGAGTTCGTATTTGAAGCGAGGAATCACATTAAATACCCACATCCCAACGAACCAACTAGGCTAACAGTGAACCACCAAGGCAAAACTGTCTGGGTGGATTATCTTCCTAAACCTGTGATGTTGATTACCGCGAACTCCAACTTTTACGCAGCCGCCTGTGAAGATGGCTCGTTACACATCTTCACTGCCGCAGGGAGACGCCTTCTTTCCCCTCTTATATTGGATGCAACACCTTGTTTCCTAGAATCACGCGGTTGGTGGCTGATGGCCATAACTTGTGTCGGTGTTTGTCATGTCTGGAACTTACAGACCATGCGGTCAAAATATGGTGCGGGTGGGGTTAGTCTAGCACCAATATTTGATGTCGCGAGTGTATTATCTGATGCCGATAAACCTATTGCGAAAGGCGAGAGTATCACCGAAGCCAGTGTCAATGGCAATGGTAACGTGATAGTATGCCTGACGAGTGGTGATGGCTTCGTGTACTCGAGCGATTTGTGTGTTTGGCAAAGAATATCCGAGGCATGGTGGGCAACCGGTTCACAGTTTTGGGATACAAGTGGTGGTACAGCCATGATGACTGGAGCAGGCTTGTCATCCGGTATCATTCCTTTTGTGGAAAGAAGGACGACAGCGGAAGTACTTATGCATGGCCGCGGAAGGTTCCTTCAAGGAATTATCAAAAGGCTGCTTACTCGGGAGGGATGGGAAGGCTTAGAAAGCACGGTATCAGTCGCCCATTTGGAGAACAGAATTGCGGCTGCCAAGAGTCTTCAGGCGAAGGACGATTTTAAGACCTATTTGACAATGTATGCGCGAAGGATAGCCATGGAAGGAGCGAAACATAAAGTGGAAGAGCTTTGCAAAGAACTCATGACGGATGTCAACGAATCGATGATGATGATTGATGAGAACGCGGACACCAATGCCAATGGCAAAACCGAGGATACCATGATTTGTGGTTGGGACAAGACAGAGCTGCTGAAAAGTTGTCTGCTTATATTTGGTAAGTTTCACACTAGCCTCAATGTATCTGACTGGCTCACTTACCAACTTACCTATAGGTAAATTCCGTGAACTACAACGAATTACCATACCATATGCTCGTGCTGTCGGAATGCTTGTTGAAAATGGTAGCGACGACCTCTGATTCCTCTATGTCTCGGGGTGTCACATTATTCGTCATCACGCTTATACTTTTCTTTGTCTTACTGGGCGTGGTCAAAACCCCTAACCCTGCCAGTTTTCCGTTCACCCAAGTTTACAAATTATGTTGAAGGTGTTTAGGAGTTCATTGTGAATAGCGCATTGGAGGTGGTATTTTCGACGTTGTAGGCTCTACCGCTCGAATGCGAACCTAGCGCTTATGCTAAAATTTCCATCTTGTGTCATCGATATGTCGAAATGAATGTCTTCGTTCAAGATAGGTATGGTCATGCTCATACGTCCCAAGACAAGGTTAATACGGCTTAAGAATTCTTAAAAGGTTCATATATTAGAGTACATATCAATCAAACTTCGCCCCTTCCATCCATGAATGGTGGTATGCATATTCGCCCTCCAATTTTTTACTGTGCGATTTTTAAAACGAGCTTCCCTGTCGTCACGCGACCTTCCAAATCCTTATGAGCTTGTGCTATATCTTCCATGGGGTATATTTTGTGAATATTGATTTTGAGCTGGCCATTTGTTATATAACCAAAGAGCTCTTGTGTGTAGTGATCAAACTCCTCTTGGGTAGCTATGAAAACCAACAATAAGTTAGGAAATCCATTCTGCAGAATGTATTGTCTACAAAAATTGTTTGAACTTACCAACATAGGCGAAGAGTCTCGGACGTAATAGCTTGAGATTTTTGTCTCCGAGCCGACTAGAGGACTGATTAGTACCTGAACTTTCGATGGTATTGTGATAAGAGACTTTACTTGATTTTGAATGGGTCCACTGCTCCGCTTGCGTTTCCAAACGAGATAACTACATTACAAGGCGATAAGTAGACTAAATGCCAATTCGATGCCTTTTCGGCAGTTGAACTTACGGGATCCCTTTCGCTTCGTGATCTTTAGATCACCTTCAAAAGTAGCTTTTCCGACCTACAAGATATTTGTCAGAGAATATGAAATCGCAGGGATAGAAAAGTAAAAATGGACTTACGCCGTCGTAGACTGCATCCACACCTTCTCCATCTTTAGTATATCCAAGCACCTCTTTCACCCACTGGTCTTCACCTCCAGAATAATTGACCAGATAATCAGCACCATGTTGCTTTGCGATTTCCAATTTTTCAGCAGTGCTCGCCGTTGCGATAACGGTCGCACCCAGAGCTTTGGCCAATTGAACGAGAACGAGACCGGTACCTCCAGCCGCCGCATGAACAAGGATAGTATCATCCTTCTTGACTTCATAGCTCTCGCGCAGCATTGTTAAGGCGGTCAAACCTTGGATTAAAACTGCGGCGGCATCTTCGAGCTTGAGTCCGTCGGGGACGTGAGATACCACCTTTTGGGGCACAACGAGGAATTCGCTATAGGTGCCGGAACCCATGAAGACGACATGCTCTCCGGGTTTGAACTTTGTCACACCTGCGCCCACGGCTTCCACAATGCCGGATCCCTCAGATCCTAACGTGTGAGGGAATGATGGGACCGGGTAGAGTCCAGAGCGGAAGTATGTGTCTATAAAGTTTACTCCAGCGTATCTTTATGACCGATGGATTCAGATTGAGCTGGTCAGCAATTGGGGACTAGAGGAGGAAGAAACCATTATTGATAGTCCAAACAACAGGGCAACTTACGCTGTCTTTATTAGCACTTGGCCATCTCCTGCCTTTGGAATTGGAACCTGATTTATTTCCAATACCTCAGTGCCACCGGTCTTACTAAACTGGATCGCCTTCTCGGTTGCCATCTTTTTCAATTGCGATTTCGTTTGAATTCAAAGTATTTGCTTATAAGTATATACTTATATATGGCCGTAGGGTCTAACGTCGAAAGTCCAACGTCGAAAAAATTTGAGTCAAAAGCACTTATCAATTGATGTGTGAGATCGATGATGATGCAGAGTTGAACATTGGCACGTTTCTCACACCTTTTATAGTCGGTCACTACACAACCATACTGACTAATTGCGCCATCACTTCACCACGAGCGAAGCAAGCCAGGATCCCCCGCAATTACATATGCGGCAATAAGTTGTCCAAACTTAGCAGCAGACTCGGCATCGCGCCGCTTATATCCGACTATCCCGACTTTTAGGCCGGTCAGAAATCGGGTAAGCTTTTAGCTTTCTTGGGGCATTACGCACGCCTGTCACTTTCGCAGGCAGGCGCGGGTCTCCTCTAGCGCTAAGTTTGTTCCTTATAATACAATGATTTATAATATTAGGGATAGAAACACGGCAGAACATGTGCTGAAACAGGGTTACGGGGAAAAGAAGGGTCCGACAGATATAACTATAATTGCGTTTCAGTAGGTTGGGCAATGGTTTTATCGTCTTCTCGGTGGTAACTATGTCCTGAGGAGCATGCCCTGCTCGTATTATTACTATACAGTTGCCCTGTTGTATGCTACAGCAGAAAAAAGAGCTGTAAAATAATTGAAATAAGAACAAGAAAAGCTCTCTTCGTTTTCCTAGATCCAACGGCAAATAAAGACCAATACAAAAATTATTTTGATGAATCCGCTGCATTAAAATTACACAAGTAGATATCAGATAGTTTACCAGTCCCTGCCCTGAATAATAAACGATATAGGGAACTGGTCCCGAAAATAGCAGAAACTCCTAGGGTATGTAGCATAGTAGTGAATCCATCCAAAGAAAAAAAAAGGTAACCTCAAAGAGACATAAAATAAATAAGACAAAACATGGAAGCTCAAGTATCTACGTATTTATCTAGGTATTGATTAGATGAAATCATCAGGGTTGCAGATATGCATCATGATAAATGTCGTGCTAGGACTGATCATATAAAATACTAAAAATATAGTTGGCTGTTACGATCTGCGTGTACGTTGAGAGGGGTGACGTAGTGAGGGAAATATGGATGGTGAGCTGGGTCAATGTTGGCCCCTTGAGCGTAGGGGCTAGGGAATGGTGGTCGTCGGGGTGCCGGTGGAGGTTTCAGCATTTGCACCTGCGTCGGGATGTGTAATTGGGTCTGTGCCTCTACTGAGCCTTGTTTTAGAGCCGCGAAATGGGACGGACTGTGGTTGAACCCTGGAGGTGGTGGTATAGAAGCAGGGACGTGGTTTAAGAGAGTTGTCGTCAATAACGAAGTTGGTGGTGCTGGTTCCTGCGCTTGGTTCGCATTATTCCACCCCCATCGAGCTGGAAGCTCTTTCAATAAGAAGTTGACGCCCCATCCTGTCTCTCGAGAGATTCTACGCACAATCTCAATAACTTCTTCTTGCTCCTCCCTCAGGGTCAAGAGCTCAGCCGCTGCGGCCAGTGGACGCAGAGCAACCGATGCTATGCCCCGATCTTTAAGAGGAGCCACGATCCCACAGATCGTGTGCGCATGCATCATGGCCATTTCTTTCATTTCTGGGACATCTACTGACATCAGAGGGTGCGTCTGAGCCAGTAAAACCATTGCGGTATGGTAAAATAATCTTGAGACCACATTAGAGCGTTTGAGGAGCCTGTGATGGTAAGTTAACAATGATATGTGCTGAATAGGTGGGCATCGTACGTACCATATACTAGGAAAGTTTGACTTTGACGAAGTCTCGCCCGGAAGGAGATAAGACATCGGTTGCATGCTCCGAGGCACATGAGTATCCCAGGCCTCGCACTGTTCCTTTAAATATCGCCATTCCTCTAGTCTTTCTCTAGTTTTATTACCGATGAGAATGGGATCAAGAGGTTCCGCGTATCGCGGGGTGGTGGCGCGGAAATCAGCAACACGGGCGAGGAGATACACCATCCTATACGCCCATATCTCCTCGTGTCCCGGCTCGCAATCCTGCGAAAAATCCATGTTAACGCCCCAATCATCCGGTTTCCACGCAATTGGCCAGTTAAAATGTAAGCAACTGAGCAACTCCATCGTAACATTGATCCAAAAACAAGCCCCACCAATTCCTGTATCCAAGGCTGTCCATCCGCATTCCTTTATCAACGCTCGAGCCCCGGCAATGTGATTCATTCGCTGAAGGGCTCGTTCCGACATTATTTCGTAGACGTTTAGCACTACTGCAGTGACCGCGCATATGACCGTATCGCGATCTGGGTTCTGAAGAGCGTCAAGGAGTAGCCTGGTGGAAAAATCGTAGTAATGCAAAGCACGGTCTTCCTTATACGCCGTATTGACAAGCGAGAGATGTTTGGCGCCGCAGGCAAGGAAGGCATTGAGAAGCATAGGTTCGCCCAACGAGTGGAACGGAAGAAGTCGAGAAAAGTGCTTGAGGGGGTCCAAGGTATCCATCCAAATTCCAACCTCTTCTACAAAAACCTGCATGAATAAAGTTTCTTCCGACCTGTTGAGTATACTTCTGACTTCGGTCTGGAGACTTGGGTCTGTCTGAACAAGATCACCCGGAGGAGGTGCTTGCCGAACCGTTCTGTGGCTGTCCGAGGAACTGTTATCGGTGTGCGCGCTGCTCGTACTGCCACGATGGCGATGGCGTCGGCCGAAGTCGGCAGATGTAGGTGGGACAGGCGGGTGCATAGATGGAAGCGGTTGCGTTAGAATTGCCTCCGCGTGCATACTGGCTTGTTGGTGATAAAGCTGGGCTGAGGGTGGACTCGGTTCTTGGTTATTTGGGGGTGGGATTTCCTCAAGGGGTGCATAGCGCTGCGAACCCCCCTCGTATTCGGAGGCGATTTCTCTCGATTCATCTTGAAATGAAACTACCAATGAAATAGATATTAGGGATAACTTCGAGCCAACAAGAGATTGATTCCAACTAACTTTTCCAATCGGCTCCCGGGGCAACGATTGGGGGAGGTCTGACAGTTGTGTCAATGAAGTTCAAGCGGACTCCACGCTTGCACGTCCGGCTCGATTTCCGGCAATTCTGCGAGGAAGAGATGTTAGTTTGAGAAGAACTCGAGGGTTTGCATCTATGTTCCTCGGGATAAGATTACCTGACAATCTGGGAGTCCTTCATCACCTATATAGATCGCGAGTTAGCGGGAGCCATGCCCAAGGCGCTTTTATTGAACAGCGGCTTACATTTCAAATGCCGTTCACTGTCGAAACGTTAGCGGATCTACCTCTATATCTCTTCTAAAGGGAAAAAAACGTACCGACAGGTTAAACTAAACAAGCAAAGAAAGGAGGAGCCAATTAGCAATCACTGACTCTCGGAAATCTCCCAGACATTCGAAATGCAATATGTCGACGGCACTCACCAACCTAAATGCGCAAAATGGACAATCGGTTAGTGACACGTGAAAAATCCAAGTCTCGCGGAGGTATTTATCGATAGCGACGGTGTCGCATGGTGCTAGCGAGACCGTGAGGGAGAAGACGCAGAAGGAGAGCGAATCGCATACCTGTTCTCACGCGTTTCGGCCTCGTGCTGCCATCAGCGGCGGCCATCCCCGCCAGAGGGACGTAAGCTTCCCTGCGATATGCGGAAAGCCGGTGCGTCTGAAGGCAATGGGAACGAAACAGAAAGCACAAATTATAATGCTTCCGCAACCAATATAATTATACGTTACGTGGGGCGCTCTTTCACGTTGAGATACTTTTGGACGGGGAATTTTCCTTTCTGCCTTTCTATCGGATAGATGACGCTTGTTTTTGACGTTCAGGGCGAGGGCGAAACGGTATGGTATGGCAAAGGGAACCCCGATAGTTGGGTAACTGTTTTGCTTGCACACAAGGAACCGACCAAGGGGAATCGGGTCTCAACGGGGTAAATATAACAGAACCCTCGAATTGGCGTCGGATCTCGGAGAGGAGTGGAATGGCAGGATGGAGTCGCAAGTGGGGACAGGGCGCCGTTCGAGATGGGCGATGGGGGGCAATCGTAGCCGAGAAGACCGGGAAACACCCTTGCGGATAGGACGCCCCAAAGACGAACTTAGCGGAAGTGCAATGTGAGAGAGGAGTGAGAGAGAGAGAGAGAGAGAGAGATAGCGTCGACGCCTGCAGAACCAGGTGGGTTTGGCTCTCCTTCTCAGCCGCCTGATGGTGACGGCGGAATGATGCGCTCTGATTTGATTTTGTGATTTGTGTTTGGGGGGGGGGCCCAAATGCGGACGCGTTGCGGGTGTGTTGCGGGGACGTCGCACCTACAGCGACGGACAGCGACGGACAGCGACGAAGCCGGTGACAACGATGGCGATAGATGATGGCGATAGATGATGGCGATAAAAGGGAGGAAGGGAGGTCTCCGGAAGATAAAGCCCGGCCAGAAGAAGAAGAAGAAGAAGAGGAGCGATAATAACTGGAAGAGGCGGGAGCTGCTCGGTCAGCTCTCACTCATCTCGACAACGTCGGCCTCTGCGACATGAAACGTTTCCGACGTCTCGACAGATGCCAGCCGGGCTGAGCTGAAACAAAAGTCTGACCGTTCACCGCTCACTGCAGCGGGTATTCGATAAGCTGCGATAGCCCCGGCCGCATCATACGACATCTATCCATCCTGACTTCCATCCTCGCCCGAGAGAGTCTCCTGAGAAAAACATCGGTGTGCGGACGGTGGGATGGACCACCCCGTCTATGTTATCCGCGGCCATGCCTCGCCCGTCCACGCCCTGCACTTCTACCGCGACAACTCGCGCCTGATATCCGCCGACGCCGAGGGATGGCTCGTCGTATGGAACGTCCCCGTCAGACGGCCAGTTGCTGTCTGGAAGGCTCATGATGGCGCTATTCTCGCAGTCGCGGATTGGGAAGACCACAGCATCATCACGTTGAGTCTCCCCTTCGTCCTTCTTGTTTTGAAGGATGTTTTAATTCTGACATGCATATGCGCGCATGCGTCTTCTCTCGCTCAGCCATGGCAGAGATCACAAAATATACGTCTGGCAGGTCCGCTCGCAGGACGAAGCTGGGCTCGATAAGCAGCTTCCTGCATCATCGCCCTCTCAACGTCCCAGACAGCCGTGGCTCCTGTACTCTCTCGATGTAAATGCGCTGAACTTTTGCGCTTTTGCCGTGTGCCCGAAAGACTCCAATGCCGACGGCTCAAGCTCTCTGTTGCTTTCCGTCCCCAGTTCCAGAGACACCAACACTGTCAGTAGCGCACCTGCAACCCTCCCTAAACCCCCAGCTAATACCTCCCGCAGATTGATATATACCAACTGCCTTCGCAAGATAGAACACATGTTGCCGTAGGGAAAGATCTTGGGATTAAAACTGGTACGATAATTCTAATCTGAAATAATACAAAAAAAAAAATTATGTCGCTTTCGCTAACAAGATACATTTCCAGGAATGCCAATGGCTCTCAAACTTTTTTACATCTCGACAAAACTAACCCTCCTCGCTGGATATGAAAGCGGACATGCGATCGTATTTACATTAGACCCATCGACCAACACCTGGCAGCAAATATATATTGCCCAACCACATTCGCAACCCATTTTATCTCTCGATTATAACATCAATTCCAACTCAAGCGCCTTTTCCTTCTATACATCCTCAGCAGACTCGCTAATAGCAAAGCACCAAGTTGATGAATTATCAAAAACTCAGAATACCGCAACCCCCTCCCCACAATCTCTCAACACTCGTCATGCCGGCCAACAAGGTCTCGTCCTTCGTTCAGATGGGAGAATATTCGCCACCGCTGGTTGGGACTCACGAATTCGTGTTTATTCAGTCAAGGGTATGAAGGAGTTAGCATCGTTGAAATGGCACAAAGAAGGATGTTATACAGTTGCGTTCGCAAGAGTCTTCGAAACCTCAAAGGCATCGGAGATCGCACGAATGGAAAATGATATCCTAACTGTGGGCGAGCAAAGGGAAGAAAAGACTCGCAAATCACATATCCTCGCGGCAGGTTCGAAGGATGGGCGCATCTCGTTATGGGAAGTATTCTAACACTGTGGACCTTTCCTGCGGCGCTATGTGATGGACATGTCCTCTATCCAATGTTAAACTCGGACACTACATTCATGTGTTCTCTCATCTTCTTCCGCATCATTTGTGCCGCTCTTCTAAGCTCCTCTCCATCCTCTCCTTCTTGCTGCGCGTTTCCGTCTTCATTGACACGGCTACTGTCGAATTTACGCTTCGCTCCCGTGCTCCTGGAGTTGGACGACAATTCGCTACCGCTAGTTTTACCCCGCGCTGGGATTTTGATCTCACTCGGGCGCTCACGCAGACCGAAGCTCTTGGCTACATGACCCAAATGCAGTTGTTTGATGTCGAACACCCCTCTTTCCACAGCTACATGAGTTGCGTACGCCCGAATATGACTCTGAAATGCCTTCTTCGCGAGGTTGAAAAATTCACTGGATGCTAGAACCCGCCGTTCAACATCTAAATGGAATTCGATGGCATCTTGCTCCCACCTCTCACCGGAAGTTTTTGGCATGAAGTCCTTTTTCCATGACGGATCAACCGATTTCGAAATGTTTGACGGGAGTGGAGTGTTTCCGAAACCCTTCTTGAGTATATCGTCCGCTAGCCTCCTCGAAAGATGGTGTTCCTTTAGCACTTGCCCCGGGTATTCTTCTTCACAACCTGGAAGCAAAAATAGAAGCGCCCTCCCATCTCGCCCAGCACGAGCAGTTCTTCCAATTCTGTGAACGTAATCCTCTTTGCTATATGGAGGGTCGTACTGTACAACCAAATCCACATTGGGAAGATCGAGACCACGGGAGGCGACGTCGGTACAGAATAGCACCGCACCTTCCTTTTCATGGAAAAACTCGTTGAGGGTTGATGTGCGAACGTGTTGAGCCAGGCTTCCGTGTAGTTTGAATAATGAGACGGTATTGTCGATTAAAGGCGCAGTCGACCTAGATGCAACGCTTGGTCGTTTCTGTTGCTTCTTCTCGGCAACAGCGTGTTTCTTTCCATTCTCATCTTCACTCCCTTCGCTCCCTTCTCCCTCATTTTCATCTTCGTCCGATAAAGAATCAGCATCGCTTTGTGCCCTTGCGTGGTCATCTTCGCGTGAAAATGTTTTGTAGTGAAAGTCAACGGAGTCGGCACAAGAAAAGAATACAATAACTTTCATGTGCTCCTTCTTGCGTATAAATGCTCTTCTGAGCACGCTAGCCAATGATACGAGCCGTAATTTCGCCGGAACCACTATGTAGGCTTGTTTAAGTTGGGCCGGCGCTTTAAACTCGTCCGTTGAAGCAGATTTCAGTCCTTCAGATTTGTTTCCGCTCTTGAGATATAAAGCATCACTCAATGACATGTCTCCAAGTCTTTGGACGCTCGGCTTCATAGTTGCAGAGCACAAAACGGTTATACGCCGGTCCGGAAGGCCGTGGTTGCGGTTCGACGATTGGTTCCTCAATTCTTGCGCTCTCTCGTTCAGGGCGGCAAGAATATTCGTCAATGTTTCCTCGAACCCAAGATCCATCAGACGGTCGCCTTCGTCAAGTACCAACCATTTGACCGAACTAACGTCTAGCGAGGTCGTATTGAGCAAGTGGTCTGCTAGGCGGCCCGGAGTAGCTACGATGACATTTCCACCTTTTCGTATGCGTGCCTTCTCTGATTTTTTCTTCTCGCCGCCTAGAATCAAGATCGGGACCAGCCAATGCAGTGACGGGTGGGATAAAAGCTGTGTCAAAACCGTATAGATCTGTCGGCCTAGTTCTCTGGTGGGTGCTAAGATTATAGCGAAACAGCCAGAGTCTCGATGTAATTTATCCCCATTCAAAGTTGCCGTGAAGATTCGATGAACTATGGGGAGCAAATATGTCAAAGTCTTGCCAGAACCGGTTTCCGCTTGGATAAATGCATCCGAATCCGAGGATATTAATTGAGGAACTGCGATTTGCTGGATCGAAGTAGGGGCTTTTATATGCATATTGTTGACGAGATGCAAGGCAAGGCCTGGTGCGAGACCCATATTTGAAAATTCTGAGCCATCCTCCAATGGCGCATTCGTCGCCGCTACAGGCGCAGACTTATGAGTCTCGACAGGTCCAGACTTCGCAGATGGCAGTGGATTTGAACTGAAGATAGATGAAATAACGGGCAGGTCTTGATTGGACCGAGGACCACTATGTGACTCCCTGCCGCCTTTATTTCGAGGACCAGACTCCGGTCTAGATACCTCTTCCGGTGCAAGATCGTTCTGCGAATTGTCCCGTGGGCGAGATCCGTCAGATTTGCCGCGTGTTTGCGATCCCGCGATGCCAGGTTTATGCCACTTTTGCTGAAGTCTCTTCTTCGCTCTAAATCTATCCTTCCACCTCCCACCACGAATGCCATTGATTGATGATGATGATGCGAACGCATTGTTGGCGGGCGCGAGGTCAAAATTGACGAGAATATCCGAGTCCGCCATCGCCATCCAGGGTCGTCCGCACAGTTGAATTGGTAGATGAATGTCCGCGCTGGTGGAGTCGTGTCGAACAAGGTTATTGTCAGGAACGAAAAAAAAAAAAAGTTAGAGCGAAATCGAAACAGCGACTGCCAAAAAAGGCTGCTTTCCAACAAACAACACCAAAACGCACCCAATCATGGCTCTCCTCCAGGTCAACTATGCATGCGATTAATCATGACCAGGCTTGTCTAAATCACGCCCTCGAACAATACAAATCACACTGCTTGCGCTAAAGGCCAACCGGTGTTCAGAGCTCGGTGCGGTGTTCTGTGTTGGAACGAACTTTGACAGAACAGGCGCTTCAAAATCTTCGAATTCACCGAAATCAACCGCCCAAATCATTCTTCCAAACCATCTCCAATTCAATGCCCCCGAAACCAAAGCATAAGCCGAAGCCACAGCCGCGAAGGACTGCAGCAGCCGCAGCGGCGGCGGCAGCTGACGGTGCTGAAGGCCCAGACATCCTACCAAAGCAAGAACCCCAAGGTGACGAGTCGGCCTCGCTCCCCGGGCCATCGGCCAGCCCGCAAGCGACCAGCTACAAGAGCGCAACCTTATTCATCGAGGACCAGTCGGAATCCGATTCAGACGCAATCCCACAGACGACGGAGCAGCAATCCAAATCAACAGCGCCGCTTCCGCAAGGAAAGCATCGGGAGGAAGACCATGGCATTGTCGAGGAGTCCGAAGAGGACGATGCACAGCATAGCGATTTTGATGACGACCCTGTCGTGCAATCCTACGACATCATAATCAACAATACTTTTGAGGATATGATGTACCTGTTCCAATATCCCGTGCGCAACAAGTCACAGCCGTATACTCTTCAAGAGGGGTTTGCCCCCATGGAGGCTCGCATGAAAGTGAACACCGGCGTTCTTGAGTTGGACATTCCAATCCACGTTGACCGCAATTACGATGAGCAAAAAGGTGTCCTGTATGGCGAAGTGCTTCACAAATCTCGGATCCAACGATCCATAAGAGCGGGCGTTGCAATGGATGGAGAATCCGAGAGAGGAGATGGTCCCTCGGACCGACGAAAGAGGCGGAGAACTGCAGAGGATGACGATGCAGAAGACGACAGCGCCATCCCGACACCGGAAAATCTACCAGACTTTGAAGAAGCCAAACGAAAAAACAGAATCTTGAATCGGCAAACTTTGGGAGCTAAGGTCCAGCAAAATGACGCCAACTATTTTGTGGGTTTGTTTGAAGAGGGTGCGTTTTATCGCCTCCTTGAACATAAATTTAACGCTGACAACATTGCAGGTAAACTCCATTTCACAAAGTTGAAGGGGTCGCTGCAGTTACGACCACAATTCCATCACATTGATATCATGACAGAACAAGAGCGCGCGAATCAGAAGGCTATAAGAGAAATGAACAATCAAACCCCCGCGAAACCGGTTGAAGCTCGCGCGGTCAATCTATCGGTGAAAGCCGCCTCGGGAGACAACAGGACATTAACGGCAGCAGAGCAGCTGTCGAAGGACATTCGATTAGAAGAAGATGAGCCTTGGAGGGAAATTGACTGGATAGATCAAGACGTGCGGCATTCCTTCCCAAATCTACCCACATAGCCCATGACGCAGCTGACAATCCTTTTCAATCTAGGATGACGAAGCATGGCAGATGTTTGCGAATGTGCACAAGCAAAAGGCCGTGCCTCTCAACCATGTATTGACAAAATCAGAGTATTTCAAATGGTGTAGCACCCAGGTAAATTTCTCAGATGGGGTAGAGGAAGGAAAGGCGCACCGAACACAAGGTCGCTCATTAAAGTAGGCTATGCCGTGCTGTAGTACCAATAATAAAATCACTGTTAACCACAAGAGGTGGACTTTGCATACTCAGTAGAGCTTGACAGACATGATCCGTACCCCGGATCTTCTATGATCCGTGATACCCCAGGATTTCTGGTTCCGGTCTAGCACTGGTGAAAGGGCAAGAACTTTTTTTTTCCTGCCCACGAAAGCGTTTCTAGCCGAATCTCCTCACTTCTCCAGTTTTCCCCCATCAACAAATCCCGTTCACAGCCCACAGCATCCTCGGAAGACACCGTCATGTGGCCGATAGCAGTCCTACCCGATGGGATGCTTAACTTCTCCGCATCCCCTCCCCTCTTCGAGCACCCTTTTATAGGTCACCAAGTAATCTGCGGCCGGCTCGCCTCTCTCAAAGATGTCTGCATCTCGTCAGTTCTTCTCCGCACTCCGGAGTATCCGGTATGATGTTGGACGGAGGAGCCAATGTGCTTCAGTTCGCCGCTTTTCCAGTTCGCCAACGGTTTATGCGAATTGGGGTTTTGTCGGTCTTGGTCAAATGGGTACGGGCACCGATTCCCTCCGGACGTATCGGTTTATCTAAGCGCTCTAACTAATCACAGGAAGTGAATGGCAGGCTACCCCATGGCAAAAAACCTTCAAGCAAAGACACCCGAGACAGACAGCTTGACAGTGTATGATATCAATGAGGCTGCAACCACTCGGTTTGCGGAAGAGACACGAGGTTCCTCCGGTGCCAAAGTCACAGTGGTCAAGAGTCTACCAGATGTAGCCCGTAGTTCAGTAAGCTTAAAACTCCCCACAACAGGACCGCCCAGAGCGGCTTTGGGTCTACGGACTGTAATTTCTCGTTAGCACTATGATGAATGTTTACTTTTCCTTTTACAATTATGATTTCTAAGTCAGGACACTGTACGGTGTCTCCCTATGATTTCACAAATCTAACAATAGCCAATCCTCTGATGCTGTAATAAACCGAGTCCTCAATTTCATTGTTTTCTACAGTCGAAATATTGTGGAAATCAGTTCACTAACTTTGTCTGGCACATACTCAAGGATACCGTCATCACCATGCTTCCGCAACCTAAGCATGTGAAGGCAGTTTACAACGATTTCATGGCGGCAGGATTAAACGATTCGGTCAACCGCTTGTTCATCGATTGCTCTACGATCGATGTGAAAACCTCGCTCGACGTTGGCGCTGATATTCGGGCGCTGGGCCACGACTTCGTGGATGCGCCCGTTTCAGGTGGTGTCGTCGGTGCCACCGCTGCTACGCTCACATTTATGCTCGGTGCTTCCCAGGCCTCCGCACAGCGAGCGCAACCCATCTTGGAGAAAATGGGTAAGAGGATTATCCATATGGGCGACCCAGGTACCGGCATCGTGGGCAAGCTCGCAAACAACTACCTTTTGGCGATTAATAATCTCGCAACTGCGGAGGCAATGAATTTTGGTATCAGACTCGGTCTGGACCCTAAGACGCTCGCTAGCTTGATTAATTGTTCGACAGGCAGGTGTTGGCCAAGTGAGGTCAACAATCCAGTTCCAGGTGTCGTTGAAGGTGCGCCTTCGAGCCGGGGTTACCAGGGGGGTTTCGGGGTCAGCCTCATGGCAAAGGATCTCAAGCTAGCAATCGCTGCAGCCGAGCTTGGAGATGCCAAACTTATCCTGGCCGATGCAGCTCGTAAGCTATACGATGACGCGGAAGTGCATGAGGAATGCAGTGGGAAGGATTTTTCAGTGGTATATCGATACCTGCAATTGCACCAGGAGAAGGGACAATCTTAGAGTCTTCTCCCTACAATCGATAAGCGTGTCGACTAATAAGATCCGAGGCCCATGAGGACCAGTTGTATTATATGCTATCGTACTTGAACTTGACGACCTGTTTCGTAGATACACCGTAATATAAATGGCGAATGTAGCAAATATAGCAATAACAACGCTGGAGTTGATATTACTCCTAGAAGAAGTGGCAAATTTCCAGTAGTATATTATGCAACAGTATCCAGAGACGTGTGATATATATCACGATTGATCCAGTGCCGAAGGTATGATTGCAGAATGTTGTTGTCTCGCAGGCTCAGGATTGTGCCCGCCGCCCATTCCTGACAGCCTTTTCAAACCTTGAACTTGGATCTTCGGGGCAGAAACTCGGTCCCAACCCTCCGGGACTTTAGACATATGTTTCTTATTATTGATCATGGGAAATACTCAATTCCTGATTCTCGCGACGAAATCCTGCGGTGTTGTTGCGCCGTGCCATTCTGTTTGTTTGGGTTGACTCTGCCAAGAGTCGCCAGTCCATTTTCCTCCCAGCTTTTTGGCCTTTGCATTTTTTTTCCTTACGCACAAACTCATCGTCACCTTACACCATCCGAATATTCCACGAACCACTTATTATAGGTACGTATCGCTCCCCCCGTTCGTAATCCCTTTCTATCCGAATACCGTATCCCCCGGGAGATGATTAAACCAACTTGTTTTCAATCTATCAATCTGTCAATCCCCTGACGCTTTGGAAAACCATGATTGAAATTTCCAAGGCATTGACGAAACACCAGTATCGAATGATCCCAAAACCCCCAGGACTCTACCATCACTTTATTCGTACCATTTCTTTGAACGCGACTAATCCGCGGACTGAGTTCTAGGTTCCAATTGCTATCTTGTCGGCATCAGAAATGACATCGGCATGGCGGGCGAAATATTAGAAACGCCCTTAGCCATCAACTATGTGGCCGGACGCTATCTGATATATGATGTAAACGGTAATTACTAGCGCTCTTGTATGTTTACCGTTCGTTACCAAGATATAAAATCGAATTTCGTCCATTCTTTTCTCAGCTCTTAATCAAGCTGGTGAATCTCATCTGACTTGCGTGATATTTGTACCAGTGGTTGAGCATCTTAGGTCAACATGGCAAATGTGCGGGACCCTATTCGGGACCCTTCCCCAAGCACAGCAGCAAAACGTCTTCCACGGCCTACCGCTAGAATTGATGGAAGAAGAAGCTAGGCTCTTGATTGACAGCCGTGAGTTATACGCCTCACGATGGTCGGCCTAAAAGCTCTACTCTAACACGCAATCAAGAAATCGCAATCATCGTCGATGATTCCATCGCTCACCGTAACGCGATCGAAACATTAAGTGAAACGGACAAGTTAGATATTCTTGCCGCGAAGACACATGAACAGGATGAACTGGCAGCCGCAAATCGAGAAGAGTCGAGAAAACGGAAGGAGATTGCGATTGAGAATGCGAAGTCCTCTGGCAAATGGAAGGCAAAGCCACCCAAAGCGCTTCAAGCAGAACCATCCGGTCTCTTCTCGGACCCTGCGAGCCAGGAATCGATTCCGGGCAGTGGTGAATCCGCCTTGAAGAATCCAGATGATGGTCTCAATCGCCAATATATTATTCCCATGTCGTCATCCTCAATTGGCGGACATAGTCTTAGACTCCCGTCCGAATCGGCCCACAAGCCAAGTCCACACCCTACTCGGTATGCTGTGTACAAACATTTGCAGAAGTTGGGTTATTTTCTGTCACCGGGGCTGCGTTTTGGGTGTCAGTATGTAGCATATCCAGGAGATCCACTGAGGTTCCACTCGCATTTCCTCGTGAGGGCCCTGGACTGGGATGAGGAGCTTTCGATCGTAGACCTGGTCGGTGGGGGTAGATTGGGAACTGGGGTGAAAAAAGCTTGGATGATGGCCGGCGCGGAAAGGCGAATCGCTGGCATTGGGGCAGAGGGAAAGCAGGGCAGCGATGAGGATATTCCAGCGGACGGAAGAGTGTTCTGTGTAGAATGGGGTGGCTTTGGCTAGACCGCAATAGCCCTCCGACGCTTTTTCTGGTTTATCAAAATAAACTGTTTTAATTGATGGTTTCAAGCCGAGCTCATACCTGCGCATTCACGCTTATCAGGGTCTTGGTGTCTGTCTGCTCGGGCGATAAATTTAGACATGAATAGGGGAAACTCGGCCTCCGTTTGTCGCTAGCAGGGGGAGCTTGCGGTGCGGCCACCTAAATGTATCCAGATACGACGTCGGGGAAAAGAAAAAAAAAACATTGTCCCCAAGCGCATCAATCGCACATTCTGTGGGTCCCATAACTATTCCATCGAGAATCTAGAAATTAAGCTTCTCTTTCCCCATCGCAGCTGTTCGAACGACGTCAATCACATCTTTATATCTCCCCGTTGCTATCCTTAAATTTTCTTCCTTTTTGGAGTTGTGAGCGCATCGCGGGGTTCGTTTTTATATACTTGGTTTTAGCCCCCACCACTTTACCTTGGCCTCGGTCTTCATTGGCTTTAAGGCACACCCGGTCGTCGCACATTCACCCATTCGCACATGGCTCACGAAACCGTCCTGATTACCGGGTACGCTCAAAGAAAACGTAGTTCTGCTTCTACCAAAATGCTAGACACTGATCGAATCGGGTAAATTACATGCAGTGGTACCGGGTACATCGGCTCCTTTACGACGTTGGAGCTTCTCGTCGCAGGCTACAACGTTGTAATTGTCGACAATCTGTACAATTCGTCTGAGGAAACGATAAACCGGATCGAGTTGATATGCGGTATCCGGCCCACGTTCTACAAAGTCGATGTCACCGATAGACAGGCCCTCGAGGGTGTCTTTGAGAAACATAAGGATATATCTTCGGTTATCCATTTCGCGGCGTTGAAGGTGAGCAAGCAAGCCGGATTTTGGGGAGCAGTGGCTCACTCGACGAGTCCGTAACTTAATTATGGGGATACGTAGGCAGTCGGAGAGTCTGCAATTATCCCTGCAGAGTATTACCACGTAAATGTCGGCGGCACGGCAATCCTTCTCTCGGTCATGAGAAAGTATGGAGTCGAAAAAATCGTCTTCTCATCCTCAGCTACGGTGTACGGCGACGCTACACAGCACCCTGGCATGATTCCGATCCCGGAAATATGCCCGCTCGGGCCGACGAATCCATACGGGAGAACGAAATGGTTCAACGAAATGGTCATCGAGGATCACGTCAAGGCGAAGGAAGGGTCCGCAGGTGCCCTCCTACGTTACTTCAACCCATGCGGTGCACACCCGAGCGGTATATTGGGAGAGGACCCCCAGGGGATCCCGTATAACCTCCTACCCCTCCTCGGCCAAGTGGCGGTGGGTAAACGAGAGAAGATTCAAATTTTTGGGACAGGTGTGTATTTCTGGATTTGATCCGTGCAAGCGAGGAAACTGCAACAGGAAACGGAGTTGACGTGATACCGTAGACTACAATTCCCACGACGGAACGGCGATACGAGACTACATACATGTCGTGGATCTTGCGCAAGGGCATCTGGCAGCTCTGGAAAAGTTGTACGACCCTGCTTTCAAGGGCTGCAGAGCGTGGAACCTGGGCACCGGTCGCGGATCGACGGTTTTCGATATACTGAAGGCGTTTGGGAAGGCTGTGGGGAGGGAGCTACCTTACGAAATAGCTCCGCGAAGACCTGGCGACGTGCTCGATCTTACAGCGTTGCCGGCTCGAGCTAAGGAGGAGCTGCACTGGGAGACCAAGAAGTCACTGGAGGAGACATGCGAAGACTTGTGGAGATGGGTCAAAAACAATCCCTCGGGATATCGAGAAGAGTACAAGAAGGAGCTTTTCGAGGAGTGGAAGGCCAAAGTAGCTGCGGATGCCGCCTAGCTCGCGAGCTCCCGGGGGGTTCATATACCGTGCATATATATATGTATGTATATATAGAATAGATACTTCCATCGAATCTGTGCGTACACGCTTCGACAGAATACGCGTACGCACCACAGTCAAAAGGACGTAGATGTATTCATCCCGAGATCTGAGATGCATGGGCCTACCAAGCTGAGCAAATGCCAGTTAGTGCCAGGTAGCCAGCAGAAACCGGCTGGTCCAACCAGCTGCGGGCCCACTTTCTCCCTCAGCCGGGGCTAGTCTGTGCTGTGCGTATAAATAACTTGGAACGAACGTACCTGACGATGCAAACGCTCAGTCTATCCATCCCCACCACGGCCACCCTCCTCCCCGTGAGTAGCCTCCCTCCGACGTCTGTTGCATTGTCTCTCAGCTGCTGCAACAGTCTCCAGAACTGACCTCACATATCACATAAGAACAATTGCGAACTACTCCCTCCCATTTCTCACGATATCGTAACCTCTCCTCACAGCAAACATGGCTGACAAGCACGAGGACGACCTCGCCGCCTCCTCAACTGAGGGGTAAGCTCTCCTTTCTCCTTTCTCCCTCCCCCACGACTTCGATTTACCTTGTTCCCCTCTCAATTGGCCCAAGCTTGGACTGAAGCCTTTGCTTTTATCTTCTTTCACATAATCGTTTCTGGATTCAGCGTTTTGCGCGTGGAATCCGTTCAGTCCGCGTCCCCCCCTCTCTCGCAAGTCTGCAACACCGCACGCAACCCACCCCGGCTTTCTTTGGCGAGCCTCTGACTAACCTCGTTTCCCACCATCTATAGATACAAAGTTGGCGAGAAGAAGACGCTGGACGAATATAAAAATCTCGGTACGATACCTTGCACTTTCTCAGCGTCGTCATATCACGCATCTTTCCAAGATTACTCGCGAGCTGTGAACTTTTACTCCGATCACGCACCCGCTGACCGATGTACCTTCCACGTAACCTGCAGACGCTGGAGATGAGTCGCTCAACAAATGGAAGGCTTCTTTGGGTCTCGACGCGGCCGGAGCAGCAGACCGCGATGATCCCCGAACAGTACGTGTTTTCCAACCGACAGTTCAGACATCCGAACTGATTTGAACCCGTTTCGACAACCAGGTCGTCATCGAAGAACTAGCTCTAGAGGTCACGGGACGTCCTGATATCGTGGTCGATCTCACGGAAAGCGAGGCACTCGCCAAGCTCAAGTCCTCGCCGTTCCAAATCAAAGAAGGCTCCGAATATCGGATGCGGATCAAATTCAGGGTTCAGCACGACATCATCAGCGGTCTCCGATATATCCAAGTAGCAAAGCGAAAAGGTATCAAGGTGGACAAGAAAGAGGAGATGCTGGGCTCGTATGGGCCGAATAAACCTGGCGCCGAAGCTTACACGAAGAAACGTAAGTTCATCTAACAATTTGATGTACTAGGTCATCGTATTAACAATTTTGTGATCAAAAGTGATGGCCGAAGATGCGCCTTCTGGAATGCTAGGTATGTTTGACAACTTTCTCTGGCGCTTCTCTGAATTAAAGCGTGGTGTACTGATTTGGGGGGTTGTAATAGCGCGTGGATCATATACAGCAGTATCTAGATTCACCGACGACGATAAGAAGGTCCACCTTGAGTTCGAATGGGCATTTGATCTCGTCAAGGAGTGGAAATAGATTTTTCGATTGCTTTTCCTCCTAAGCGAACCATCAATCATAGCTTATGGGCTCATGGTTTCAATTCCTACCTTAGCACAAAAACAAATATTTCAAATAATCATGCATTACGAGCGTCTACAACCTGTAAAGGCATTCAAAGAAGTCCTTGAAGATGAAAAAAAAATCAAGTCGAACCCCCATTATATATATATATCTAGTACTGCTTGTGCCTTCGTCAGCACGTGCGGATATTGGAAGGCGGTTCGCTAGTTTACGAATGAAACAAAAAGAATATTCACCTAGTCGTGGACGGGATATCTAGCCGATGCACGCATTCCAACGGTATCATGAGCACCCGAATCACGGAATTGGGGAAATTAGTCAGTGGAAATTGAAACACTTTTGTTCACAGACGTCGTGAGACTGGTGATTTCGTAAATGGGAAAAACAATAACGAGCCGGTGATATGTTGACGGGGAAAAAAAAAAAAAAAGGGTGGGTCGCATGCTGGTATGGGAAATTGGTGAATCTAGCGTGAGTAGACGGGCACGGCACGGTGGGGAGAAGGTATACAGAGCACCGGGGGATACCAACAAGGAACAGAGAGTGAGATAAAGCTTCATAAGACGGGAGAATAATAAGAATGACTATACGGAGACCAAAATATGAGATACGAAAACGGGGGGAAAACACAGGTACTACAATTAACAACCAAAAGCCCAACGTAGATAGAATATCGAACACTGAGGAAAAGGAAAAGGAAAAAGAAGACGTTGATGAGCCGCAAGTGATATATGGCGATATACATTCTTTGGGTGCGAGGTGGCTTGGGGGATAAGGAAAGAAGTAAACACAAGCGGGAAACGGGGACACAACTTTGATCTACACACAATGTTGGAAGGAATGCTGCGCTGACGCGACGGATGGCTGAGGGATTAGTATATAAAGAGTTATGTATGGTAAAAAAAAAAGTGAATACGAGAAGGACAAGAAGGGAAGAAGAAAGTATTAAATCGTTAGAATCGCATCCACAGAGATTTCGGGGCAAGCCATCGCTTAAAGCAAAACGCATTTGCAGCCTCCGCTGCTCGAGTTTCCTACTTCACCGCCGTCGTCTCCTTTCTCTCCCTTGCCGCCCTTCGGATCATCCGGGTTCTTGTTGTACCGTCTGATTTCGCGGACCAATTCGTAAAAAGCTTCGTCAACGTTGATACGAGCCTTGGCGGAGGTCTCGAGGAATGGGCATCCGAAAGAGTCGGCCAAGCTCCGGCCCTCTGTATATTCACGGGTGGTCAGCAAAAAATGTGCAATATATGAGCCGGTATTCGGGGTGGGGAGTGGTAGCTTGCCTTGAGTAGACACCTGACGCTCGGTCTCCAAATCACACTTGTTACCAACAACCACAAGAGGGAAATAGTCCTTATCCTTCACTCTTAGGATTTGCTGTTGGAATTGCATGATTTCCTCGAAGGATGTTCTCGAGGTGATGGAATAGACGAGCAAGAAACCTTCGCCTGTTCTCATATACTGTTCACGCATGGCGGAGTATTCTTCCTGGCCGGCTGTATCCAATACATCGAGGAGCGCTACTTCGTCGTCGATGACGCATTGTTTTCTGTACGAATCTGCGTACCAGATGGCGGCTCATTAGTAAGAGGTTCGAGATTTGTTGAATTCAAAGAAAAAAGCCGCCCCGGCGGTTCTCCGCGGAGAGATGCGCTCGGCGAGTCAGGGAAGAGGGTGTTTTTTTTTTTTTTTTTTTGATAGAAAAATGGCGATTTAAAAGGGGGACGGGTGTAGATTACCTTCAATGGTCGGATCGTATTCATCGACGAAATGCGACTGGATGAGCTGGATGGTCAAGCAAGATTTACCAACACCACCACCGCCGACTACTACGAGCTTATACTCCCGGAGGAACTGAGATCCACCGCCAGCCTATCAAAACACACGCACACACCGAGCGTATTAGCGAACATTCGTTCTGGTAGATTATACTTGTCGACGGGATATATGCGAAAGTGAGGAGCGACCACCCGCTGGGGAATTCGCAGGGGGTTGTACAGAATTCGTCGTGCGGGTGTTTGGATATCGCGGTGCCGACGGGTGTCATTCGCGAGCCGGATCACGGGGGGTTGGTTCTTGTGGTTTGGCTCAAGGATTTTGCTCACCATTGGATGCTAGTTGGAGAAAGGATGGCGATCTTGTTTATTTGGTGGTCTTCCGGTCTGTGCAAGATTCCCGGGGGTATGGTGCGTATCTGTCTGACTGTCTGTGAGGGAGAAGAACGGTTGTGAATGAGCGGATGTACACAGCGAGATGTTTCTATATTGTTTCGGGGGCCAAGGGAAGGGGGGGGTGAGGTTTGTATGTGTGAAGGACTACTGGATTGGAAGGGAGCGTACGGGTACGGGGGCTTGGGACTATTATTGTAATTCTCTCGCAGATATGGGCTCCGTCGACGGTGCGAAAGGGAGGAAGAGCGGACGCGGAAGGGAGTATTGGAGGGAGCGAGGGAAGAAGGAGAAAGAGAAGGGGAGGAAGTAGGAGAAGAAGGGGATGAAGGGGATGAAGGGAAGGATGGAAGGAGGAAACAAGGGAAGATGAGGAAATGACCGAGTCTGGGGGGGGGAAGAAGAGGAACAATTTCCCCTTTGAAGACGACGGGCGTACTTTACTTACTTTACTTACTTTACTTACTTACTCACGTCTCCGTCTGTCTATAATTATAATACACACACGCACGCACGCACGAGTATAGAAGGATGACCTGGGAGGAGGGAAATGGGAACGAGGAGTATTTCAACAGGAGGACGGAGGACGAGCAGAGAGCAATAAAAAAGGGCTGGTCTGGCACACCCTCCGCAGTCTAACCGGCAGCGCAACCACCTCCAACGAAACGGAAAGGTTATGCCCGACCAGTCCCCGGCCTGCAACGGGGACTATGGCAAAACGGAAGGCCCAGTCGACGCCGTCTGTGATGTCTTTTCCCTCCAGCGTCGACGTGCGTACGGCCTCGCGGGCCTCGCGAAGGATCGAGAGAGCGAGGGAGCGAGCGGGGGGGCGGTCTTTGTCGAGACGCTTTCGGGTGCGCTCGATGCGGTTATGGCTCTGCGCCCTCGATAAACAATATCAACATGCTGCTGCTGCTGCTGCTGCTGCTGCTCCGAATCCTGGATACGCTTCCAACGACCGGCAGGGGACGCACGCAGCTAATCGATTAAGCGATGAGGGAGAGAGGGGCGACATCGACGGAAGCCTTGGACGGAGCCAGAGGAACAGGCATACCGTCCCGAGGGCCTCCAACAGGTAGGTGCACCACCCGTCTGGACGCCTCAGGCGCTACCGGATGGAGCCTTCACCATCGTCAGTCGACGACCGCATCCCACGGCCTCACGCTGCTATCCGCCGGAGCAACCGCAGTTGACTGACGACGCTCCAGACAGATGGATCCGTTCTCGATCGTGCCCTTTGCAAGATTCGAATCTCGCGATGTCATGCATGCGTCCATGCATGCCTGCCTGCCCTGCTGCCCTGCCATGTTTTTCTCTGTTTGATGTCCGAACTATCGCACCTGAAACATTTCTAGAAGCCGGTCAAGGGTCCTTCACCGTCCACCTTCTCGTCCGGCATGGGTTCGACCCCCTTTCAGGGAAAAAAAAAAAAGAAAGAAAGAAAGAAAGAAGGAAGGAAAGGAGCGCCAGCAATTAAAAATTAAAACCATCAAAAATCAAAAAATGAAATCAAAAATTAAAATATCAATATATATATATATATATATATCAAAAAATAAAAAATAAGAATAAGAAAAGAGAACCGCCGTGTTTGTCCATGTAATAACGCGCCTCTGCTATCACATCTAATGTATCTATCGAACATGGCCGCGGGCCCCGAATCTTCGCGATCCTTTTTCATCTGATCAACCTATCTCGTCCTTAACATCAAGCCCTGCATCCCCGTTCGGTGTTTGTTATACGCCTGCGCCCGCCTCATCGGTCTCGCTGTCATCCTCGCCCTCAACGTTCACCCTCCTGCCATCCAAACTCCGTGTTATCTCGTCCACAAGGCCCTCGATATAATCCCTATCCCTTCCCACCAACGTAACAGTGTTTCGAGGTTTCCCCCACCGCGGATAGCTCCCCACTTTGATCCCCCGATCCTTGACCTTTGCCTGGAGCTCTGTCAAATAATCCGCCATTTGCGATTCTGGCTGAGGGGTGCTGATCAGCAATCTGAACATGTTCCTGTTCGCCGCCTCGATCCGCGGAACCAACTCCTTCTCCAATCCCGTGAGCATTTGCTGGAACAGCAGAGGTATTCCGGGGAATATGTGAACGTTCTCGTTCACAATCGCAATCGGTACCCATTGTTCCTCCGATGGGAAAAACGTTCTACAGCCGGGACCAGTGGGCAAAGTAGCCATGCGCAGCTTTGCAGATAAACGGGGTGATGGTGTGTCCCAGTCGAACGACGGCTCGTTCCGCTTCGATTTCCAGAGCTTTCTCATCCTTTGGCGAGTTTCATCGTGCAATACCAGCGGGACGTTGAAGCTACACGAGGAATACGCCAAAATGTCAGGCATGTTTGTCTGTTAGTGCCGCTGGGAGGAAGTACATACGCTTTCGCGATGCTAGGATATGTTATGTCATCGTGACTGCAGAGGGCACCTAGGGTTAGAAAACGGCACCGGCGTATATATATATGTTGGGGGGGTTTGGCTTTTCGGACTCACGTCGGTCCAATCCCGCCGCTGGTGACCACGAAGTCGTAGTTCTTGGACATCCGACGGACAGCCTCGATGATATCCTTCTCCTCATCAGGGATTACTTCTATGCGCTGGAGATTCAATCCCAGAGAAAAGCAATACTTTGCAAACCAGGAACTGTTTGTGTCCACAATCTGCGAATCAAGATCGAACCACCTTAGTATCATGTCCAGTTTTATGATTTGGCAGCCTGTACCTAGACGGGGCATGCCGTCGCTGTACCTTTCCGTTCAGAACTTCATCTCCAATGATCAGGCAGGCTGCAGTCTGAATCATCCGCTTGGCCGAGCCTGGCGTGATGGTTTGGGGCGCACCAGACATCGCCGTATTGAGGTGAATGGGATAGCGATGTAGTTTGAATTTGGCGGAATTGTAAGAACTCCTTAAGACTTGCGGAGAGTACCTGAGCATGTGAATAGCTCCTTGGATAGAGGTTGAGATGTCGAAGCCAACCGAATAGGACCCTCCCTCCCTGTGCATCTTCGCAGCTGCGCCCGCCCGGGCCTCGGCGTCTAAATTCGAGGCCGGCCAGCTTGGCGGGGTGACCGCAACCCCACCATTTCACAACTTCGGAGTCCTTCTTAGCTCCCTCAACCACAGGACCCCTCCATCGAGCCACCGTCAGCTCTCGGGAGCCGCGAGATATTCTCACAATCGAGATAAAATCCGAGACGGATCGCTACCTCCCGAGGTCCCAAAGGCTAGACTTACGTCGGTTTCCTCCCTCTTTGCTCTGCTGGGAACAACCTTAGAACCATGGTATCATCGCCGTGCACCCATCAAGACTTTTGTGCCGCTCAACTGCAGCATCGTATGGATAAATAGCGGTTCTGAACAGTTTATTAGGCCTCGAAATCACAGTTATACCAGTTCAGTCCAGAGACCACGGCACAACTCCGAAAATTCAGGCTCTCTACTTCGAGATCGGATGAACCTCAGGCCCTGATATGTACGGACGCCCTATCCCTACGAGACCGGGCAATCCCTCAAGGAACTTGTGGGCGAGAACACTTCTACTAACAAGTGCGTCTACAGATACCATCGATAAGAAGACACTGGAAATCAAACGGGAAGGGGATGGGAAGCCGTATTCTTCTCTTGACGACCTTGTCGATGATCTCCCAGAGAATTCGCCCAGATATATCTTGCTGAGCTACCCGGTGACCCTTGTAAGTCTAGAATATGCTCGCCCATTCCATCACCGCCTTGCCCCCTTACCCTGACATGGTACATATCGAGATATGTCACTGCGGTAGCTGATATCAGCATTTGCGTTGTCCAATTAGACGTCCGGACGAAAGGCTACACCATATGTCTTGGTCTACTACATGCCGGAGAACGCTAATACTGAGCTCCGAATGTTGTACGCTGGGGCAAAGGAACTCTTCCGGAATACTGCGGAAGTGAACAAGATCCTTGATGTCGAGGATGAAACTGGGGTCCTCGACGTTAAGAGCATCCTGGAGGACGGGTAGACGCGTTCCTCGGACCGCTGAGGTCGTCTCAGATTTAAGGACCGGAGTGCTGTCTGAGCGACGTGTCACGGGATTTCGTTGATTAAGGGTGGCAATTGGGCATGGCCTGGCCTGCATGCGTGTATCTCTCCTGCGAACGAATTGCACATACACTTGACTTGAAGCTACTCACGACGGCGGTGCCATGATTTATTCACGTGAGAATCATCTTGAAACAAATCCAAAAGAAAAGGGAGTCGACTTTTAGCCCGCAGCTGACAGCTCGAAGCTGAACCTTCCCTCCAACGCGACATTGCATGGGCAACGTTTGTTAGCGAAGATGTAACAAGCTCAGGTTGACCGCGTTTTCGAACAATCCTTAAGGAAGGAAGGTCTTCTATGTCGGCTGCGAAATACATGATGATATAACACTTGGTCCACCATATCGCCCCTTCAATAATGGCTGAAGACTATGCCAGTGGGTAATGCGCAATCAATTCAGCGGAGCACCTGTTAACCGCGCGCAAGCAACCAGCAGTACACGGTACATGATAACAGAACCTTTATAAGTCAGGCCACGGTGAGGCGAGGCAGGTATCAGTACCTGCGCGAGCAAGTCCGCATGTGACGGAAGTGGGGAACGGACTTTCTGAAATGGTAAGCGACCAGGGTTCCGCAGTAGTGCCGCTGCGGAAGCCGGATTGTTGACCCATTTGTCCAAACCGAGTCTGCAAACACCGCCGTTTCTGCTAGGTTTGGAATCGGTCTGTCCAGGAGCCTGTATGTCGGGTTCCAATCGCGAGGGGCAAAGACAGGACCTTCCCTGCAGCACGCATTAGACCTCGGCGGCCTGGGAGGCCGTAGGTATCTGGACGGTGCAGAGCCAATGGTGGAATCGGAAATCCAGGTTGGCGGGAAGCAAAGTCTCTCTGCAATAGGCCAAGTGGGTGAGAGAGGTGCTTAGGTACATAGTCAAGTACATGTACCTCTCCCCACGCATGTCTCGCCCCTTTTGCTGGGAAAACGGGAGCCAGCGCAATTCCTTCCTTCCTGCGCACCGTACGAAGTCTGCATCCTCGCATGCTAATGGGGAATACGGGCTGGTGCATGGGGTGTTCTGGTTCGTCTCCACCTGATTCGATTTCTCTTGCTGGCTTGTTCAGACCTGGGCAAGAAGAGAGAGGGCGTGAGTGACTTTTGGCCCGCCCGTTCCCTCCCCTTCAAATCCTCCCTCCTCCGCACTAAACTAACACTTCTCTGTCTGTCCATCGTCCTTGACAGACTCTGACCCAGAGTGCTGGGAACAGTAGTAGTGGTGGCCTGAGTCGTTAGTTCCCATTGTCTGTCTACCAAGTATCTATCCTCGTTCTCCCCTCTTCACTCTGCTTCCGACCCATACTTCCCTCTTCCCTTTAACGTCTATTTCCTCTTCCTCCTCACTCGCACCCGGCTCCTAACTAGCGAGAAACCTGTCAACCAAATCGGCACCCGACCAAAAATTCGACACGCTGGAGGAGGACTGCTAAAAAAAAAAGGTACCTGATTGAGCACCCGAAAATTCTATCCTCCTTCATACCGTCGCGACGTAAACGAATCCCGGGTATTTGGTCCATGCGATAATTCACCCCCTCCTGGAACACTCACAAATTCGACTTCGGATGCGCTCGCCGTTTGACTATTGACCGGCGTGGGATCTTTGGTGTAGGAAAGTCATCGGGGGCTCCTATATTTTGGTTGAGACAACCCCGAGGCTACGGACACCGTAATTTCGAGGGCGTCGGCAATCGATATATCTGTCCGAGTCCGCTCGGCTCATCGCGACCGATAAATCGTGTGGTTTTTTTTTTTTTTTTGTCTTCGAGAAGCCCCCTCCGGACTTCTAACGCACAATGTCGACCCCTCAACCAACAAGCGGACCGGCTGTCCAAAAAGACAAGTCAAAAAGACGGAGTATACAAAGATTTGTTTCGAAACTTATCAAACCTGGAAAGGGCAAAAAGACAAGTTCAGCTGAAACCGGAATTGCTTCTTCGTACGTCGCCATCCGCTCTTCTTTTTTTGATCCTAGTTTTATTTTAATTGTATGCTCATCGTCCCTCCTCTTCGTTTTGTAGATCTACCGCCGTTCCTCCTGCCGCTTCCACAGAAGCTGGTACCTCTGCTCCCGTTGCCTCAGTGGTAAATGATACAGCAGTTACTAGCGCTCCTTTAGAGGATCCGGTGTCAACAGAGCCCGAAACCGAACCGAAACCAGTTCACGAACCCAGCGCGACACCGAAACGGACGCCGGCCAAGGTTCCCACACTATCACCTGGTGCGAGACAGCTTGCAGAAAAACATGGAATCGAGATACCAGAAGATTGGCCATACGCGATGCAACCTCCAATCGGCGAAAGGGTAGAGAAGCCTATTCGGATGCGTGTACGGCGCTATTGTCATGTCTGTCGAACTGCTTTTGGAAGTGATAAGAGCTGTTCAAGTTGTGGCCATAAACGATGCGTCGAATGTCCACGGTCACCACCGTATGTTGCCCGTTGTTTTCTCGCCCATCATTGTAAGCGCTCATAATTGATTTGAATGTACCATTTAGGGCGAAAGAGAAAAAGAAGACCAAGGTTAAACACAAGGAGTTCGATCCATATGCTGGTCTCACTCTACCCGGAAAATTTGGAGGTCAGGATCGTGTTTATCGCAAGATCCGCCAACGGGTTCATTACAAATGCCACAAGTGTGAGGCCGACTTCGCCGGTCAAAAGGCTTGCCCACAGTGCAATCATAACCGTTGCAAGAAATGCCATCGCGAACCGTAAGTTATACGCCTCAACTTCCGTGGCTTCTGTCATTAATCGAATTGATAGGAGTCGAAAGCCAAAAGTCGCTGAGGAGGTTAGACGCAAGAGGCCGATCAAATGGACTTGCTCTGAATGTGACACGGTATCCAATATCACTAAGAACTGCTCCAAATGCAACCATCCGCGGTGTGTGGATTGTGTGCGAGAAATGTAAGTTTATTGCTGATTCAAATCATCACCATCGATCACACTGACCGATATAATTTTATAGTTCCAAGAAGAAGAAGAAGGCGCCAGCTCTTCCGCAAACGACCTCTGGAACGGAAACCCAAGAACAAGTCATCGCCGAGCCTTCAGATATTGACAAAGTCAGCAACGCGCTCGCGGCCGCCAGTATTTCCTGAACTCGGCCCTGTCCCTTACGAATCTCTTCTCGCAATAATACAAACCACAAAATCCAAACCCAACCGTCGATTTCTCTCCTCTCCAAATAACAAGGAGGGGAAGTCTAAAGCGAAACGGGTTGGCAGGTTGGCATATCAACTCGGGGGCTCCATCCCCCACGGGTTTCACTGTACCTCATCCACCCCATGGCTTACTCGAGCTCTACCGATGCGCATCAACATTCTTACGTGATGTTTTCACGCTGCGATTTTATCAACGATTAAATTACATTATGAGTTGCAGGGTTTTGATTGTCTTTGGGATTGGGGGTTGCTTTTGTTCAGCCCAAAGTAATCACCATCGTGGGCACCCGAGCTTTCTTCCTGCCCCGCACGTTTGCCGTCTACCATATTTCCATCATCCTTTTGCTACCATATTGCCATTGATATAAAAAACTCTTCTATCATTTTCTTTCCGTCTTACTTCCCAGCTCACAAAAATCAGTATCCCTGGCTCCCCTTTCCCTCGAGTCGCCCTTTCTCCCGTTCTTTCTTTCCTTTTCTATGTTTTCTCTTTCTTCGACAATATTTTGGTTAATTTTGAGCCTTTTCAGTTCTCGGGTTTATTCTCAGGTTATATTTTCGCCTGTGTTCAGGTTAGCAAGCGTTTTCGGATTTGATTTCTCGGTTACTCGAGCGTATGCAATGGAAAGAACCATGTGCGCGTGAACATAGCGTGGAGTCTTTCGTTTCCTTATCTCTTGCCTTGTCATGGCCCCTTCCATAGAACCTCAGATTTCCTTCGCCAGTTTATCCCTATTCTGCAATTTGGCTACGATATATAATTCCAAATGTTCATAAAACTTCTAGCCACCAATACCCTCAAAACGTCGAATTCAAAATATCTCTGATATCACCAGGCCATCATATATGCATACCTGAACGGATACACTTTTGCCTACTCACAATCGAGAAGGTGGTGCTTTCCTCCTCCATGCGTGAACAAAGAAAGGCTGGCCTGATGTATTCGCTGCACAGCCTCCCCTTCCCCCCCAGCTGGATTATATAAGCGAGGTGGTGCCTTTAGCGTCGTCATCCCCCATCTCCAGCGCAAAACCCAGGACCGCTCGTTTCCAATCCACCACTCTTCTTCGCTCCACTCCATATCCGCCTCATCGCCGCCCAGTTGCAAAGACAACAGATCTGGGATCTCCCCATCTCCCCTTCGAAGCTTCGAACCTCATAGAATGTGTTCTGCCGACTGCTTTCTGGCGGTGCTCGCTGTTCTGTTCCCGCCCATCGCCGGTAGGTCCAACTCCTTGATTGTTTTCACCCCGCTGCTGCTCCATAGTAAAGCCAAAATCACTAATATCCTGGCTGCAGTCTGGGTTAAGCGTGGCGTCTGCTCCGCCGATAGCATCATAAATATTGCCCTCCTCTGTCTTGGTTATTTGCCTGGGCTCCTTCATGCCTGGTACATCATTGCAAAATACCCAGATCCTTACAGTTACAGCTACGAGCCCATCGAGGCAGGAAACCAGCGGGTCTACTACTACACAGCAACATACCCATCCGTCGCTTCCCACAGCCATCCTTCGTATGCGCCGCAGCAGCGCCAGCGGCCCGCCTGCAATCACAACGGTCCTTCAAACTCGCAGCACGCATCCGGTGCCCATACTGGTCCACAGAATTACGGAACGACTGCCACAGCTACCCCATCCCACCCTGTAACCGAGACTGCGGCGGTAGAAACCCGCAAACCTACCTCTCCGCCGCCAGATAGCCTACCTGTGGCCGATGGTATGGTGCACGGGGAAGGGTCTTCATCTGCTGGTCCCTCTCAACCACCACCAAGCTACAGTGATGTTGTTAAGGGTGACTACAAAGTCCAAACTGACTGATGTCAAGACAATATTAATAAGATCGGGTGATTGGTTCACGATGATGCACTCCCATTCGTCCGAATTAGGCGATAACGGCTCTTCCTCCGTTTCTGTTTCGGTAATGGCTCTGCGGTGATTACGGCTGCTTCTCTCTCTTTTGGCGGAATTAAGACTCTTCGGCGTTCTGACATGGTTAGCTCTACCCTGTCGAACTCATCTGTCATCGGTGTTTCATATGCTGTCTTTTCCTTGTCGATGTCGCATCTTTCTAGCTTTTCTTTATCGTACTTGGTAGCGATTTGTTCAAGTCACCTTTGATCATCTTGTTTATAGTTATAACATGAGAATATTGCATGCATGGTTGTAGACCATGTTCATTGATACCATCCTTTATGTCAAATATATTCATTGTACAGGAAATCCGCATTCGGTTTCGTCCCCTCCACGTGCTCCTTGGTATCATTCATAGCATTGTCTACCGATCAAGAATCCTCTTTCTCCAAGAAACTGGAGTCAATGGCAAGTTTTCGCTCAAACTTGTTCCACCAGGATTGAAATTCTCTCATAGGTACTGTTTCTGCACCAGGGGGGCCAGAACTGAAAGAACCGAGGTAGTTGAAAGCATTTTCTATTATCTTCCTAGCTAGTTTGGGTATATCGGAGCTTAGAATCGTTCCCCGAGAGGTTTGCGAAGTCGCTCGAGGTAGCACTAAGGCGCCGCCCCCCGGTTGTGGGGTGTTGGTTAACGATGAAAGGTGCGCCGGAAGTGCTAGCAATTTCTGTTGAACTTGAGCGATTGGTTCGATGGAAATCCCGAGCTGTGCTGTTATACCATCGGGAATACTGGCGTAACTGAAGGTGTCAGGTCCATCCATCATGCTATCGGCATCACTAGTTCCCGCGGCCACCGCACCGCTCACACCTGCCCCATTACCTTTCAACCGGAAGATTGCGGATTGCTTCTCGGCAGATAGTCCCCCGAGCAGCTGAAATTGTTTGCCAGGCCATTGAAAGTAGACGGTTGCAGCGTAATCCAGCGGCAGCTGGGTCGTCGGGAGGAGGAAGACGACGATGTGGTTTATGGACTGGGCAGCGGGGATCGAAAATAGGAACTCAGTTTGAGAGACTACTTGGGGGTCTATCTGCACTGCCAACCGAAGCGGAGGAAAGTTTTGTCAGCAGGCAGTTCTTGGGGAAACCGGTTGGTGGTGATGCTCACAACTTGAGATGAGCAACCGCATTGGATAGGTCGGCTATGTTGAGGGTATCAGGTAGGTGCCCAAACCTTGTCGTCCTGCGCAGATGCACCCGAACATTCTTACGGGCTCGCCAGGAGTTCTAGACTGGCCTTTATGAGGATTGGTCGTGGTTGTAGTCGCGGCGGCGAATAATTGTGGTATCCGGTGAAGCTAACCGGAGCCGGCGTCGAATTTATATGTTCCGGTCTCCCTCTCTCGCTTTGTTTTTTTTTTGTTTTTTTTTTTTTGCGCATATGTCATTTGGGCGAGCCTCAAGTGCTTGGCAGCATCTCCTGGTGCATGAACTTAGTCCAGCATTGCAACAAGCAGCATGTCTGCATCTGCACCGGATCGATAGATGGCTATTGTTAAGAACCCAGATTGTTTATACTAAGATGCTGCCGTACATGTGCCTCCAAATATGCAGTACTATTCCCAACCACTAGACTCCAGGACGCCAAAGGATATCAAATTCTATAAGAAAGGATCAGACCGAGGCATGGGGCTCTTCACCCGTCTTCCGGCATTCCCTCTTGACGGACTAACATCACGACTCCGAGACACAGCTGCTAAATGCTCGCGACTGGATATCCTGCTCCCCATCCGTGACCCGCTATGCGAACTAAACCCTAACCCAGATCCTGTGACATTGCTCGCAGACATCCCTCTCCGCAGAGTCCCGCCTCTACTCCCACTGTCATTCCCCCCGCCGATGTTCATCGTTTCTTCACCTTCGTAATCCGTTAATTCAAAGAGCGGTGCTCCAGCCGAGCTCCCGGTTTCAAGGTCGTCGTCGAGTCTCTCGTAGACTGCCATCCCACCTGCGGAAGTTGCACTCTTTCTCCCCCTACCACCTAGAAAACGATGTAAATGTAGTTTTCGGGCGATTCGATGACGCCTATCTCGCCCAAGAAGCAGATATGTCGCAAATGAGAAGATGAGGAGAAACAGGATTATGCCAGGTATTCGACGGTTTGAGTTGGTATTGTTCCATAATGCTCCATGCCAATGATCTGAATCGTCTTCGACCTGTGAATTGGTCGACACCGGAATGCCCGAAACCGCTTCGCCGAAACTTGAGGTCGCGCTGGGAGCCTGTGGTCGAGGTGGCACCCTGGAAGGATTATCGCCGCCTGCGTACTCAAAATCTGGCGGGATCGCTTCGCCTTTCAGCGTATTGCTCCCAAATCCAACTGGGAGGTGTGAGCCGCTTTTGACAGGGATGACAGAGGTCGCATAGAGTATCATCTTCCCGAGAGTCCAGGATACCTCTACGTTATGGATGTCATCTACCGCCTGGAATGGATCGAGGAATCCCTTGTCCTTCGCCCCGTCAATTAATTCCTTGGTGGTATTGTGCCCTGACCCAGTGGTATCCAGTCCGATTCTTGGTATTCCAATACCATCGTAGAGAACGCTCATTATCCAACTCGCTCGAAAACAAATCGAGATTGCCTTGTCCACATTGACCTTCTTGCCCCATTCGTTCTGATACACCTTGTCTCTGATAATCCCCCAAGGTTCAGAGCAAAACTCTCGTACTCTCTGAGAGTAAGTTGCAAGATCGTAGGCCTTTGTGTCGTGCCCAATCTCGAAGACCTCGTGTGTAGTATGCCAATATTCAGACACCCCCAAAAAATGATTTATATCAAAGTCAGCTTTCGGGAAGTGGTGTCCGTCAAGCAAACAGGCATCTCCATCGCAGGCTATCTTCCCATCGGATAAAAGAGGGTGCACCTGTCGCTGGCATTCATCAAATTTTCCAGTGCCGAACAGATATGGCTTCTTTGTTGTGGCAGCGGGTATACTTGAATCTTGCTTTGCTGCCACTTCCTTCCCACCCACAGTCGCTGTAAGGCCTTCATGAAGACACGGATCGGGCAACTCTAGAATATCATCGCCACCAGATGCTTCTAATAATTTCTGTAAATAGCGCGACCGTGCTTCGTGAACCCCAAACCCTAACCAAGTTGTAACAAACACTTTATACTCAACGGGCTCACCGCCTAACTTCCGCATACGAAGCAGCTTTAGATCATCGGCATGTTTTTCCGTTTCTGTTGCATTGGGGACAAAGGCGATTTGCGCGCTCGCGCCCCCCATGTCAAGAAAGCCGTATGTATGATGGCCTTTACCATGGTTGTGCTTTTGCGTGGAGTCGAAAGCGCCAATCAAGTAATTGGCGGCGATCCATCCGTATAGCCCTTCCGTTTCCCCTGTAATCGTTTGTATGTGAAGGCTACAATCTGGCAGCAAAAAGTTTGTGTTCTGGATCGCGTAATTGCAAATTTCCCGAAGTAAGGTCTTGCGCTCGAATGCTGGAAGAAGCCTGACACCGGCTGTAGCGAGTAGGAATAGCGGGGTTTCGGGTATCTGATCAGTTGGTATGATTGCTTGGGCATGAGTGAACAGTTCGTTGAGGTAATCTGGGCCGACTCTCTCAGGTTTGCTGCCGAACGTTGATACACCTATCCCGCTATTAGTACCGAGCAAGACTTCGGGGTTGGTGTAGGATCAATTACCGGGGCGTATCTTCTTGGTCCATTTTTTCTTAGTAGATATCATCGGAAGACTGTCTAACTCTTCGGGTGTCGCCTTCTCTCGCTGCGAAGCATGATCGAGCCACCTGTAGATGTATATTCTGGTTCCCTGAGGTAAAACCCCATGTTAGCATCATTCGAGGCCGATTAATCGCATATGAAGCGGTATATTACCGAGGACCCAGCATCCATAACACAGCCGTAGCTCCCTGGACAAAAAAATAAGATAAAAAATCACATCCACATCGCGATTGGAAAACGGAGCCCGAATGGAAGTGAGAGGCTTGGTCACATACATTTTTTGGCTTTCCTGGCTTCCACGCCTGTCATTCTCAAGTCATCCGAAGAGCAGCCTTGCTACGATCGCGGGATAAAGAGGAGGGTGTTCAAGGACGCGGGGATGCGAGAGCGGGTTATCGCAGGAGTGGGCGGATGGTGGATGGTGGACGGTGGACGGTGGACGGCGGATGAGAGGTGTTCAGCTTAGCTTGCTTGCCTGGCTGAGATGGTCCGAACAAGCGGCCGCCAAGGCTCTGGTTTCGGCCGGGATATTTTTGGCAGACACCATGCTCTCGTTTCGTCCTAGTCGCGCCGTCGACGCAGGTACATGTGCACGTCTCTGTCTACATGTCTACATGGCTGCGTGGCTACATGTAACGACACGAGCGAAAGGGAACGACGCTTCGGATTGCCATGTATATGTACAGGATGGGGCGCGTTCAGTGCAGTCTTCTCAGCGCCTCCACGATATTCTTCATCTCGTCGACGCTGCAGTGGATCTTGGAATTTTCTTCATCCCCAAGCCCGTTGATGACCATGTTCATCGCTTCTTCGTCAAGATCAAGGAATTTCTCGATCAATTCGCCATCTACAAATCTAAACGGCTCCTCCGGCTGTCTGCCCTTGGTGTTGAATGCTCGATATCTGGGTCATTAGTAGCTGTTAGCGTGCATTGACCGCTGTCTGATAGGCTTGCATCAACCGCACCTGTTAAATTCAAGGTCCCCGATGCCCTTGATCACCTTCGCCATGTTGGATTGGCACCTCATCAATGTGTCAAAATAGTCTGGGTGTATCAACCCGAGCATAAACAGGCCTCCCTCGACAGTCCCTAGGTATGCCTTCGGCTGCACAACATAGCCTTGAGTGACCGGGTCATTGACCTTGCGGATGCGGTTTACCATCTCTCCAAGTCGGAGCTCGCTCAACGGCCTCATTCTTCTCGTGTCCTCATCGGTCGCGCCTGTTGATTCACGTCGAAGGAGCATAAGATTTCCATCAGAGTCCGCCGATATACAAGTATCCTCATCAAGACCTTCCAAGGCGGTGATCCAGCTAACGCCGTACTGGCGGCAAACCTCAACAAGTTTGTCGCTCTCTCCGTCGTTGGTAGCCACCAGCTCAAGCATCATCACTCCCTTTACTAAGTCACCGACAAAAACCCTATTACCACAAACTGATAACGCCACAGGAATAGTGGCTGCTCTGACTGAAGAAACTCGGTCAAAGGATGCTTCCATTGACCCCGCTGGGTAGTAGAAATTGTACAGGTCGATCTATTAAACCAGTCAGCTCTTACCTAACAGTCACATTACCCAAGCAGCAGCAGCTTACGCTCTTGTTAAGCCCAGCTAAAAGATATCCTTTTACCGTAGCGAGTGAATGACAGGCGCCGGTGAGCTCGGATTCTGCGATTAATCGGAGCACCTTGTCGTCCCCGAGCTCGAAGAGCAGAAGGCGCCCTCTCTCATTATCGTCGCTCTCGTTCCCAATAGCAGTCCCAACGACAAATTTTTCGGACAGTGAACCATCAGGGTTGGCAAATTTCTCGCAAAGAAGGCTATCGACGAGCTCATTAGGTCGAAGCTCGTATGCATCGATTTTATCGTAAAAGTTTTCGTCAATAATATGTATGTAGCAATTGCTTGATTCCATCCCTGTAGCATTATCAATGGAGTTCTTGATAGTGGCAACAGCATATGATTTCTTTTCTTTTGAGAATGCTACCCTTCGCGCGAATTGATGAAGCGGAGATGTTCGAGTATGAGTGGTCCTAATGTCGTCCACTTTTGCAATAAAGACGCTATCGTCCGCTGCGACCACAACTGTGTCCGGAAATGCCTCGGCATTGAACGCAGCTACACACGCAGCTTGGTTCAATGTAATGGCGGAGAATATAATCCGGCCTTCTTCTTCATATATCATGGTTGGTCTTTCGCCCGTAGCTACTACACAGCTAGCGTCGCTCTCTATCCTGCGTGGAAGGATCTCAAAAGTGACCGTTTGAGTTCCCAATCTTATTCGCTTTTGATCCGAAAGCACCAGAGGATCCTTGGAAATGCTGTAGGTCAAAACTTCGCCATCAGCCATGCCAACAAATAGCGTCATATGATTTCTATTTGTCATCTTCGTGGCCACTATTGATCTGGGAACAGAACCTTCGGACACCGTCAACTGCTCCTCCAGTAGAGTCCCTAGATTTGTTAATCGCAGTAAAGCCAAGGATGCGGGCACCCAGAAGCCTACTACTAAGAAGGCAGAATGTGATTTCGGAATATGAATGCATGATATTTCATTCTCGAAGTTTCGGCTTGCCAGTTCATTGATAGAATCGCCAGACAGGTCGAACAAGACACAGATATGACCACCCAAGACAACTGCTAGCTTCGAATCGTAAAGGGAGGCCAAATCTATCCGGGCGCCCGTTGGTGGGGTCCAATCGCAAAATTTTGATGTAGCCTTCTGGACCAAAATAATTTTTGACGGAGTAACTTGTACAAGTCGGTCGAATCCTATGTTTCCAGTCGCAAGTGTCGTTGTATTCAGAGCAAACTGATGAAATGCATCAACTTCTTCCACCTCTCCTTCTTCACTGAAAATTAAGGCACGAGTTTCGTGTGCAAAAGAGAAAAGAAGAGTATCATCGAGACTATAAAGGGAAATATTAGGGTCAGTGTGAGAATTCCGTGCAAGGCGAGGGAGGGTATACATACTGCTTTTTATTAGTAGCTCTTGTCAGGGTCCACATATTTTGAACTCCGGTCATGTCACCTAGAACGCCGATGTCTTGGATTCCTACACCACTTCTCACACTACGAAGACCGCCATCGAAGAAGCCTCCACTACAAGTGAGAACCGTAGTTTGCCCAGCAGAGTATTGATGAACTTCTTCTCCGCCTACTTCGGTACCCAAGACTATGAAATCGGATACAGGAGCGAGATTTGGTAGGGAATGGATCACCTCAATTCTGGGATCACCGGCGGATAACTTCACAAGCAAAGAATCCCCAAAGTGTGACCCCAAAAATACATACCCGTTGTCTATATAGATTATAACACGGGCTTGACATGCCTACACCGGTACTGCTTAGTTAAACAAAATAGGGTTGTATCTCTTTCAACGCGACATACCTCGCCAAGATTCTCAATTTTCATATTGACAAGTTTACCTGCATCTATAATGAGTAAGAGGAGATAGAGATGCCCTGACTCATTGCTGAGTAGATATCTATTGGCATCTATCCTTCCATAGTTTGTGAATGTTGTCGGTTCGTATAAAGGTTTTTTCATGGGTGCTGGCCGGCTAGGGTGGAAGTACGATATAATTTGCTCTCCAATGACCATGACACCCCCTTGTAGACGAGAAGAGTTAGCAGCTTCTATTAAAGCAATATTTGTGAGGTAGTTTATAATCACCTATCGGGTCTGGTACTGGAATCAAAATCTTGGCTCCATGGTCTATGTTGTTTGACGTGATAGTCCATTGTGTAAACTCCGGATCTTTGACGGCCTTTTTGGTCAGATTTATTTCATAGGTTGTGAGATGGACTGCGTTCTTCGAATCTCTGTACAGCACGGCAACGACTGGGATTTGGGTTCCGTATAGGAAATCCATTGTAATTATCCTCAGCTCATTCATACGGATGGGGCAAGGCTCGTCGAGATTTCCAATCTCTGCTTCTGGGATTTGCGCATGTCTTCCTCGCCCTTTTGTTTGCCTCTTGATAGGTATTGCGGTAAAGATACCCTCGTATAGATAGAGGCCCAATAGCCTACCCTCGGGATCTGATAGATATAGGTGCCCTGAGTGAGCTGCTCGCTGAAACCTGTCCGTGACGTCTTGGGCCTTTCGCTCATTCCGGACGTTTCCAGTTTCGGGGTCCCACGAAATAGTGAAATATTCATATCGATCAGTTCCGATGAATACATGATCGAGTGGAGACATCTGGGGCCGCAGAGAGAGCAACGCGGTCACGCGGCCATAGACGGTAAAATGAGTGACTTGCTCGAGACCTTCCGGAACAATATCATAGATTTCGATGCGGTTGGACTTTCTGATTAGGAAGGGCTAGTTAGCGGGGTGACCATCTGGAATCTGGGATTGGTAGTCGTTGTTTCGAGTGAACTTACGCAAGGACAAGAGAATCTCTATTTGCATGGACGAATTTACACTTGATACCATGGCGAATGCTAGAGGCTCGGTGGATGGGGGCTAGGTAAGCCATCTTTTCCGAACGCTCTATATACTCACTTGCTCTATGATGAGTATTATTAAGTTGACAAAGTTACTTGGCTTTGCGTTGAGTGGACGCTGGTTGTATTGTGATTGGGAAGTTGGCGCGTTGCTTAGTGTTCGTAGCCGAACATGTTCTAATGTGTGTGGTTGTCGCTGGCATGCGTTCACGCTCACATTGAAAACGAGAAGAAACAAACTGGTGGAATGAGGGACCTGTTACTACCAAAGGGTAGTACTGTTTAGTAGAATTTAAAGCTGCTTTACTTTGGGCGGTCAAAGACACGAGTGGTAAGGAATCTTCGATATATCAAGACACAGCAAATATATGGCACAGCACCTCAACGAATGATAGGACAAGTGTACCACCAACCAAGAACACCAGTCCTAAAGAAAAGAAACAGATAGCGTGAACAGCGTGAAAGGGTTTTGAGAGGAGAAACTTCCAGCAGACTTCAAAAATAAGTAGGATCGAAAAATGGATAAGGCTAAAACCAAACAGGGTGAAAAAGAAAAGAAGGTAAGCGAGTGACTGAATGAAAAGGGAATAAAAAAGTAGATACAAAAAAATAGGCAAGAAGAAAAACTAAGTATTAAAAAAAATCTGTAATTGAAACAAGGGTAGAAGAATCGGCTACGTCGCAAAAAGGAACGGTGTGAGGTTGCGTGGGGTCAATATATCTTTCGGCTCGATCATCAGCCCACTAAATTTATATATGTAAGATCTTGGTACACACTCAAGTGATATATGAGAAGGAATTTTACCCTGAGGGGTAGCTGCGAGTCAGATCCGTTGACTATAAGAGATTAGAGAAAATTGCGAGACCTCTGTTGAATGTAGACACTATTAGCATGATCTCTCTATTGGCTTATCTACGGGCGATACATCATTACGTACCCGAGAGCCACAGTAGCGCCAATTCCAATTAGCGCTCTCTTTTGGAATTTCTCTTCCGTGATAACGTCCATTACACGCGCTCGTTTTGATTTCTTGGGAGAGCCTATCTCCAAAGTTTCGATGTTGGGTATGTCTGGGGAAGAGACCGCTTCAATTTTCCGCTTCTTGTTTGATACTGGATCCGAGGCATCTTTCATAGCTTCGGCGACCATTTCCTTAGCTTTGGCGATCATGTCCTCGGGGCTTTCGGGGAGAAGAGATGTATCCGAAGAGGGTGAGATCTCAACCTTGACATGGGTGGATTCTATCACATCGTCGCCCTTCGTTTCTTTCGTAGTTTCAACCTCTACTTCAGCTTTCACCTCCCCATCTGTTACCTCCGATTTCACTACGGTGCTGGAGACCGTGGTCGGTTCTTGTTCGACCTCAGTAGTGGCCTCGGACTTTACTGTGGTCGAATCTGTGGTAGTTTCCGTTACTGTAGTGACCGTGGTAGCGGAAGCGCTTGTGATATCTCCATTTGATGCTACTTCGGTTGGAGCGGGGGTCGTTGATAGATCCTTCGTCCCGGTTTTGCTGGCTCGCGGTTTTCTCGGCTGGGCTATCTTCCTGATGGGCGAAGTCGATCGGGCTGTGATTGTCCCTTTGGTAGAGCTAGGACTCAGAGAATCGGCGCTGGAGTTTGCGGGGCGGTATGGTGGTGGTGGGGTGACCGCTTTGTTCCGAGCGTCGGAATTAACTGGGCGATCGTCTACCAGAGCCTCTATCCAAACTCTACAGCGGTAGTCGGTGGCAAGAGAAAGGGCTGGAAGTTGTCAGCAGGAGGAGATATCAGGGTTACTCCGCATTCGGCAAAGATTTCATCGAGGATCTTACATACCATCGTCGGGGTGGACCCAGAGATTCCCAGCGGTTTCCTAATAGCGAGATTAGCGAGAGGCGAGTGTTGACAGGGGAGCGGGGCAAACCTCTGTGGAAGCGTCAAAATTGTTCTTGACAAACTTTCGTTCGGTTTCCTCTTCGGATTTAGTTGCCCAGGGAAAGGAGGCTTTGAACCTGAGGAGCGTCAGCTGATTTCGCGAAAATCAGAAGGACAGGAAGAGGAAGGAGATTGGGGGCTTCTACATTCCGGTAGAACTGACGAAGCCGTCTTTGCTCCTGCGCATGAGGAAATAGGCCTCGGGCTTGGTGCCATTGCCAAATATCTCGGGGTTGATATCAAGCGGTAATGGGGCGCGCAGGTGAACGTATGAGAAAAGAGTCATCTGCGGGGTCGAGGGAGGAGAGGCGGCGGCGGCGGCGCCATTCCCAGCGGAGGATGTCTTTGAGTTTGTCATGAGCTTGGTCTGGCCCAAGCGGCGAAATTCGACGAGTTCATCCTCTGCGCAAACGGAGGAGCAGGAGCAGGAAGAGCCGGGTCAGCGGGGAAGGGACACATTCGCGCGAGCGATCTATTTCGCGCGCCGAAGACCGGCGACAGGCGACAGGCGACGGCAAGCGACAGGCGATAGGTTTCACCCCCGGGGGGGGGAGGAGGAGGAGGCAGAAGGACTCACTGGAAGGATTGTTCTCGGCTAGCAGATGGTTGTACTGGGTAGGGAGTTTTCTCCGGGTCATCGTGCGTGCGCGTGTATTGTCGTCGTCTTCGTCGTCGTCGTCGTCGATGGGGTGCGATGGGGGGAGGAGAGTCGGCTGGTGGAATTGGTGGAAAAGGAGAGTCGAGCGTGCAGGCCTCCGTCGCAGAGACCACCGCACGCTCTCGGCCAGCGGAGGGTGCAGCCTGTCCGCTTATGTCAGCCTGCCACGCCAACAACAAACACACGTCAACAAAACACCACCCGCCGTCGCTCTCTCTCACTCTCTCCATCATCATCATCATCATCATCATCATCATCATCACCCCCTATAATTCAACATCCACCCACGCCTCCTCTCTGTATTCACCCTCCGTCCATATCTCCGCAATTCGCCAGCACGATACTGCCACACCCTTCGCCATGTCTGCCGGCGCGCGCCGCTCAAACCGCGCCGTTCCCGCCTTCGCAGGCAACAATCTCATCCATAGCAATCCCTTACCTCCCGTCTCCAGTCTTCCAAGCTTCTCCTACGGTTCCCCTCAAACCACCGCTCCCAGACCCTTGAGCGCTAGAGATGCGAAAGTCACCATGGCCGACGCCCTCGAGCACGCAGATGCCGCGGCAAAGGCGCGCCTAGAGGCTGCCGCTCAAGAACGTAAACTCGCCGAAGAACGAGCCGCCGCCGAAGCTGCAAAAGTCGCCGCCGCTGCCACAACTGCCACATCTACCAGACAAACCTCAGCCGAACCGACAATTGCCCCCAGGAAACGCTCTCTGCGTAGTCAGAGCGTACTATCGCAAGGTTTGCGACCCAGCGACTGCGTTTTTACTACCCCGTTTCGTGTAAACTAATCTGACACGTATCTTGGGGAAATACTCTCTAGATGATGACACTTTCCATGAAGGCGACGAAACTAGCCTCGAGATCCATCGCATCATTGCCAGCGCCAAGAACCCTTTCCCAGAATCTTCCATGCTGAGGAACAGAAGCGTCAACGCTGGCGCAAAGGAACCTCGATCCGCCATGAAAGGTTCAAGGGAAGAAGCCCTTCGTCCGTCCACCAAAACTAGAGCCAAGCATATCGCATCCACTCGGAGGACCGTCCCTATGACCCCAGTGCCTGTCAACGGCGAGAAAGACGCCACATTTAACGAAGAGAACCAGGCTATTGGTCTCGTTCCCCGGATGGCTTCTTCATCCCTGGCCTCTCCTTCCCTAACACCACAGCCTCCCTCGCCTCAAGACCGCGACAGTCTAGTATTTAGAGACCGGCCAGGAACACCACCCGATACGATTGATTACGGAGATGACACACTCTCGCCTAATACCCACTCAATAATAGGATCTCGATCCAGCAGAAAATCCGCCCCGGTTCTCCTCGCTTCTCCACAGCCCCCCTCTCGATCATGGCTCTCGTTATCTTTCGCCAAAAATGGCTTCCGCTCCGGTGTATCTGGTGTCAAAAAAACCTTTATCATCCTGGGAATATTTGTCAAAAACCTTTTTGGGCCTCTTCTAAACTATCTACTACTCGGCTTTTTCATATTCGGCATCACTACATTATCTTACAGTTTTGTTCAACGATCTTCCTCTTTCTCGCCACCAATCCTACCCCCTGCCACTTCTCAAGATGTGTCCGTCCGATTAATGCAAGTTGAGAAACAACTCAGCTCTTTATCTCGCTCCTATGAAAGAGACACAAAAAAATGGGGCTCGATGGAAAATGTCGAGCACCAATTAGCATCTATCAAGAACGTCCTGTCTTCCTATTCTTCTCTTTCTACCGCCCTGGACAAACACACTCGAGGATATCAAACCGAACAGCGCGCCGCTAGCGCCACCGTATCCGCACTCAATACCCAGGTTGCAAAGCTAGATAAGTTTGTAAAACTTAACGAGCGCGCTATCAGCGAGGAGCTTGCCAAAGTGCACGGGAATATAAAGATCGTGGATGCCGATCTCCAACGTCTCAAGAAATCCCATGAATTAGCCGATAAAGCTCTTCGATCAATCGAAACGATGCTGCCCAAACAGATCGCGGCCCGACTCGATCCAAATTCGGGCAAGATTGTCATAGCCCCAGAGTTGCTCCGGTACATGCAAGCCCTCTTGCGGAAGGAACTCCCAGAGGAGCTGGCAAAGGTCTCCCCACCAACTAATGGAGGTCGTCCAGCGACAGGTAACGATGTTTCTCTCTATAGTTGGGATGATTTTCTCTCAACCAACGCAGCTAAAATGCGCGGATATCTCGGGAAAATGTCAGAAGAGTATTGGAAGGAAGCAATTGCGGATGGTGTCATTGTATCGAAGGAAGATATGATTACCCTGCTTCGGGAGGAGTTCGAGTCAGTGCGGAGTATCGCCGAACGAGATAACAAAGAACTCATGAAACGACTTATAAGCGAGGCGGAAAGCGCTGCTAGAAGTGTCGCCTTGACACAAGCTACGAGTATTTCTTCCGCAGCGCTTGCCGCCGCTTCTAACTACATGCGCCACTCTAAGGGTTCCGGGTCCAGTAATCAGTACGCTGATGCTCTTATACAAGCCGCTCTCCACCAATATTCCGCCACTATTTTGCAAAAACCAGATTATGCTCTACTCGCTCGAGGCACCCTTATTGATCCCCGCCTCACGTCGTCCACCTTTGATCCCTATAGAAACCCTGGCATCCTAGGAAAACTCTCCACTATTCTCCGGCCGGGGCCGAACGAACCAGCCCACGTGTTAACCGAATCTACAAATGTTGGAGATTGCTGGAGTTTTCCCCAGAAAAGCGGGCAAGTTTCTATATTACTTGCAGAAAACATTTACCCGTCTGACGTCACGATCGACCACGTTCCGCGAGGAATATCCGGTGACGATACCTCTGCCCCACGAGAGATTGAATTTTGGGCCCAGATCGAGGACGACCTTGTTCGAGCACAAGTAGGCAAAGCCGCGTCCGTAGCTATAGGAGATGCTTCGGATAGCCCATCGGCTAAGCACTATTTTGCCAATAAGTATGTACGACTCGCATCATTTATTTACGACGTCAATAGCCAGTACCCGACACAAACATTTGAATTGCCCGTCAATTTACAAAAACTGGGTGTTTCCGTTAAAAGTGTCTCCTTCAGAATATTAAGCAACTGGGGTCATGAGGAATACACTAGCATTTATAGACTCAGGGTTCATGGCGAACCCGTCAGAAGACGGAACGGAGCGAACGCTCCTGAGGCAGAGAACCGGATCCAAGGTCTCTGAACTAAAACACTCTTGACGTGCTACGAATTAATGGCGTTTATTCATCTTCATCTTTGTTCTTTTTGTCACAAGCGAGAGTTCTTGCATTTACCGACACGCTGTCATTTCAAGGAGCACGAGGTATGAGCATCGTCAATTATTGATATCCCTGGGTCTCTTTTTTTTTTCCTTTCTTCCCCACTTCTCCCGTTCCGTTAGCCGCCGCTACGTTAGCCGCCGCTAGCCTGAGTCTTGATCTTCAATTCGTTGTACATTGTATTCTCGGGTTCATACTCGACCTGTTCACTGTTGTGTCCGTTTGTTCATTCATACATCGTTTCATCCGTCTCTGTTTTCATGATCATGGTAATTTCATATGAATTGTTCTCTCAAGCTTGCTTTCCCTCCGATTTTCTTATGCCCATCGTCTCTAGCGCTTGTGCATGGCAATGACTATCATAATATACTATAGCCTACTAAACCTAAATCTGGATGAAGTTTAGACTAACTCCAAGTGTTCCGTTTCCTACAAAGCTTTCAAATCCAACCCTTGTACAAATCTTACAAGGTTTGAGGGGTACACATTCTGGCATGCAGATGCAAATTTCGAATCTGGGGATACGATTATATTTAAATGGACAAAAACGATCCTGGTAAACGAGTCCTACGCACTAAGGTGTAGCCTAAAAATCATTTGTCGCGACTGAATAGATCAACTCATGGTTTAACTTAGAGTATAAAATCACGATCCAGGCTAAAGCTATTGATGACATACATACACCACATGTGATTTGTCCGCGCTAGAAGAAAAAGCAAAAAAGGAAAAAGAAAGAAAAAGCAGAAGAAAAAGAAGAAAAACTCGAATCTAACAAATGAATAAATGGCTCCGAACCCTTTCAAACGCCGGTAGCCTTCAGGGCGAGGATAAGAACATCGTTGTGTCTTGTAGTCACCTCGAAAGGCTAAATTTCGGAGTGAAGAAGCTTAGACGAAAGAGGCTATTTGAATTCTGTGTGCGTATCGAGAAGAGTATTGACATAAGCTACAGACCCAATTGCTTCTTTCAGACTATCCGGTGCCGGGTCCCAGCCCTTTGGAGGAGAGCTGACGTTTTTGACCTGCTCTGTCTTGAGAAGAACGGCTAGGACCTCGATCGGAGGCTCCAGTCCGAACCTGTCCGCCCTATTCCAGCGTTTGAAGCGTGTTACACCCACGCAAGGGCCGTATTGCGAGGAAAGGTCAAAATGGCGGAGAATCTTTTCGTACTCCGCCTGGCCTTCTTGGTGTACTACAAAGTTATAGAAATTTAGAATTGAAATCTTTGCGTAACAAGATGGCTAAGGAAGGCCTACCAGGAGCACCGATCCTCGAGTGTTGGATATTCTTATAATATGCTTTTATTTGCGGGGTAGTAATTTTATAGGCTTCATTCGCGCGTCCCTCAGGGAGAGTTGAAATATCCAACTTTGGCCGCTCGATGACTTGTTCTTGAAATGGGAGCGATTGTTCGGTTTCCGTTATTCCTTCGGCATCCTGTTTGGCTGGTTCTACAGATTCGACTGATACATCAGCTGAGGCTCCTTGTTCGAGCTCAGCGCTGGTATCTAGTGTAGGTTCCTTCTCTTCTTCCTCCGGTTTAGGAAGGAGGGTTGCTTTTTGCTCCTGCTCGTCCACCTCTCTCAGATCCGCCGTAGCGGGAGGGGGCGTCGATTTGAAGGAGATTTCATGCGTTACTGGCTTGATCTGTTTTCCGGTTACATTTTTCTTTGCGCTGAAGTTGAGCTTTGTCTGTTGTTGACCAGTGGGATTCTGAGTCGCGCCCGAGTGGCGGGTAGAGACAGGCATGGTAAATGGGCGAGGGTGTGCGCAATATTCAATTCACATGTGAGTATGTGAAGGAGGAGTATGAGCTGGATACGAGGCCGAGGCGGTAATGTGAACGGGGCAGATGGCGGCGATGGAGAAGGGGTGGTAGGAGAGTCAGGATCACAACGCGACAACACAAACGCGTTTGTCCACTGGTCGTCGTTGCTATAGGAACACACCAACCGCACAAACAGCGCCCCACAAGCTGCACACCTACTACACTTACCTAAGTACTTGGTTAAGTAATTAGTAGTAAGTATCTACTGAGGTCCTAGTACTTAGATATATACTTCGTAGCTTGTATGGATTCTCATATAACCGGTATACTCAACGAAGCACTTGTATCCTATCCTATATACCTATATAGGTATATACTTATATATATATATATATATATATATATACACGCAACCACGGTCTCCAAGCCTCTCCGCCTTCTCACTGATGCTTGCGTGTTCCGCCGTCACGGCCAATGTCCTGCTCGCGCGTGCCATACCAAACTCCACCGAGCTGCAGCAACATGCTCCCCACCACCAACGCGGAACTCGCTTTCGTGCCTACCATTTCATGACATGGTCAGTTCAGGACACAGCTCCTTCACATGAATGTGAGATAAGTCACTCACTAGGATAAACATTCCACGCGTACTCTTGTGCTGCCCACACCGCTAGCACGAACACTGGTCCCAGCCCGCTCTTCCACAGCAAAAATGGCGTTGTCCAGGCCATCCATGAGTAGAATTGATAGTGAAGCGATCGAGCGCATAACATCCCAATCATATTGCAGGTGAACATCGTTGTGAGCACGTATGCACCATCCACCCTCCGAGCCGTCCCTACACGATCTTGATCGTCCATTGGCTGTATGAGTGGCGACATGATGAACTTGACTATGCCGCGCTGAGCGGGTCGTAGCCACCGAGTACTCAGGAAAAGCAAGAGTAAAGCGGCGTGCGCCCCAAGAAGCCCGTACTTGAAAGAGGACGATGTGAACACGTTCTCTCCCGCGAATCGCCAATTGACCGTCCATTTCCATAAGAATTCGCGGCTGAATTCAAAGGCTCGCCCAAGGTAACCAGCCAAACTGCCGTTCTCAGAGACAATGAAGGGCAACGCGAGCACCACCTGAACTTGGAGCATCAGCGCGGCTAGCCTCAATGCTTTGCCCGGATCCCCGGTGCTCAGTAGGAAGACTAGACCAAGGGCCGGTAGGTAGAGCAGTGACGACATCTTGACCGATACGGAGAGGCTGCAAAACAAAGCTGACAGTGTGTGCTGCCGCCTCTGTGCCAAAAGGATCGAGAAGAGTATCAACAGCGTGCTGAAACAGTCATTGAAAAACCTCAACAAGTATATACTGTGCAGTCTCTTCGAGAGAACCAGCAAGCCCAGTATCCAAGGTGGCGCCTTTGCTGCCCTATAGCATGCGATTACCACCCAGAGCGTAACCATGTATGTTATCCAGAATGCCACCTGCACCCGTTCTCTTTGAACTCCAGCTTGCGTTAGGCCGTATAGAAAGTTGTAGATGTAGACGTGTCCGGCGGGATACACCAAAGGGCCGGTTCCCCCCCTGATATTTCTGTAGTCCCGCTCTCCTGCACGATACTGGCTTATTTGCTCCATATAAGCCTCCCAGTCTATCTCCGTATCTATATCTGGTGTTAGCTTGGCTTTTCGATCACCTCGCTTCTAGTATCTTGGGAAGCAAGTGGACGAATACGCACAAGGCACTTTTTTGAGGATCACATAGCTCAAAAGACCATCGAAGCACATTAATGCGTACCCGGCATAGAAGGTATAGCAGGGATTCTGCGCGGCATCGGTCGCCAATTTGTAAACCTTCTTCACGATATCCATAACTTATGTCGTTAGCTGGGGGCGGCGAGATTCCACGCGAAAGTCGGAATGGCATGTTCAGGTAATAAGGTGTTGCACACGTTCAACACCTTCAACAAGGCTTTCTTCCCAGGCTTGCTGCTCAAGCTTCGACTTCACCCCATCCCTCACACACCCACGTTTAGCCTCATCTTTAACAAACCCTTCCTAGCCACGATATAACTGCCATTTCCCCGGCTTTCGGGATCCTAAACACCAATCTCCTCTCTCAAGTTTGCCTGAAAATTTACGGGCAGTTCGCGTTCCCTTCTCTCAACCTGAAAACCTGATGCTGGTTCGCTGATTTCGTGATCTGTTATACGCGCGACCCAAAAAGCGCAGCCATGGCGAGAACGGGCCCCAGTCGCGACAGGTCAGCCCAGAGAGCCCTAGGTCCTCTATATCGGCAAATCAAACAGGTAAGTTACCGTGCTATCCCTTGCAGGCCAGTGATGTAGATAGAGCTAAAGCCGAACGTTTCACGCATAGTCCAAGGTGCTGATGGTAGGGGCGGGGGGGATTGGGTGCGAACTACTGAAGAATCTCGTCCTCACCGGATTTGAAGATGTTCATATCGTGGATCTTGATACCATCGATCTCAGCAACCTCAACCGCCAATTCCTTTTCGGAAGGCAACACATCAAGAAACCAAAGGCCATCGTACGTTTCCTCCAGATGTGTTCCTCCGCGTAAACCAAGGTGCGGTTGCTCATCCAGCGGACCGATCTAGGTTGCAAAAGAAACGGCATCTAAATTCAACCCCAATGCTAAGCTCACTGCCTATCATGCAAATATCAAAGAGAAGACTTTTAATGTGGACTGGTTCAAGACCTTCTCTCTGGTTTTCAATGCTCTGGACAACTTGGACGCCAGACGACATGTCAACAAGATGTGCCTCGCAGCTGATGTCCCCCTTGTGGAAAGTGGAACGACTGGGTTCAATGGACAGGTTCAGGTTATCGCAAGGGTATTTAGCTCACAAACCCTGTCAACGCATATGCTCCAGGCGAACTTACGATATACGCAGGGCATGACAGAATGCTATGACTGTACCACCAAACCAGTTCCTAAAACATTTCCTGTTTGCACAATTCGTTCGACACCTAGCCAACCGATCCATTGCATCGTATGGGCGAAAAGCTATCTGTTAAAGTACGCATTAGTCGACGTATTCCATTGTGACAAGGTGCTAACTTTATTTTAGTGAACTATTCGGGGCATCAGAAGACGATGCCCCGGAATTTGATCACAGCGAGGACGCTGAAAATGGTATCTTGCCATAGCCCCGCATCCTCCAATAGAAAAGAAAATCTAATCTCGCACCAGCACAGGAGATCAAAAACCTTAGGCAGGAAGCAGCGGAGTTAAAACGAATTAGAGAAACGCTTGGCCAGCCCGAATTTGCCCTTAATGTCTTTGAGAAGGTCTTTAACAAAGACATTGCGCGGCTTGCTGAGATGACGGATATGTGGAAAACGCGCAAACCTCCCACTCCTCTACCTTTCGACACGCTATCCTCTAGTCTCAACAATGTCAATTCTAATACAGCGGACGCCGATCGAACCGTGTGGTCACTCCAGGAAAACTTCTTCGTATTTTCCAACAGCTTGGACCGTCTTAGCCAGCGGGTCATGAAGTTGCGGGAAGAAGGAGAAAGTCATTTGCTTTCTTTTGACAAAGACGATGATGACACATTAGACTTTGTTGCCGCGAGTGCTAACATTCGCTCGATTGTATTTGGTATTAATACGCAATCGAAATTTGATATCAAGCGTAGGCATCCAGATTCAATTCGCATGGCTTTTTGTTCTAGCTAACCGTAGCTAAAGAAATGGCGGGCAACATTATACCAGCGATTGCGACCACAAATGCTATCACGGCAGGCCTTTGCGTCATGCAGGCATTTAAGGTTCTGAAGAAGCAGATCAGTGAATCTAGAATGGTGTTTTTATCCATGTCATCTGACAGAGGTTTAACAACAGAGCCATTACGCCCGCCCAATTCGTCGTGTCAAGTTTGTGGAGTTGCGAGAGTCGACTTGGAGTGCGACATTGCCAAAACCAAACTCAGCGATCTAGTCAACGGGGTGCTGAAGACGGTGTTTTTATACAATGCTTCAATAAGCCTGATCCACGAAAATCTCATTTACGACGAAGACTTCGATGATAATCTCGATACCTGTTTGGAGGAACTAGATGTCAAGGATGGTTCTTTTTTAACAGTTATCGACGAATCGGATGAATTCCCAGCCCGTCGAATCAACCTGATTATTCAGATAAAAGAGAGGTGTGTCTTGATTTCAGGCCGGCATCTAATTTTTTTTTTTTCCTGGTTTCGACTTGGAAGACATGGTTAGCGTCAGCTAACGGTATTTTAGATCACCTGGTGATTATGAGACCCCGTACACAACACCAGGAAAAATCGAGATACCACTGAGACCCGCGCAACCCCCGTCATTGGACACGCTCGTTCTAAGCGGAACGAATGTGAGCGGGTCTAAAGAAAGTGAACAATCTCGGAAAAGAAAAGCAGACGATGCCCTTGAATTGGGAATTCCGGATAAGGAGTCCAATAAAAAGATGAAATCCGGGGCCGAGGTTATCGTGATTGACGACGGATACATTGAGATTGACTAATTTATTTGTCTCACACGAACTATCGGAGCCACAGCCTTCGAACGCCTTTGCCTCGTCGCTTCACCTCCTCTGACGCTAGAATGCGTAAAGAAGAAGAACTTGGCGCAGACTTTGTACAGTAGTGGTGCTTCCGGCTAGTAAAATATACATAACGGGCAGACCCAGACTCCTCAACAGCTTGTATAACCCCCATCGATGATTAAATCGGTTCCAGTAACATATTCATTGGTAGCAAGGTAGTATGCCGCTTTCGCGACCTCTTCGGCAGTTCCCAGCCTTCCGAGAGGGGTTCTGGAGAGCAGACCTACTCTAACACTCGGTTTCATTTCTTCCAACGGGATTCGTTTTAGTCCGCCTTATAGCTTCTCAATCGGCGAAAATAAAAATAAAAAAAAAAAAAAAGAAGAAGAAGAAGAAGAAGAAGAAGAAGGGGAAGAAGGGGAAGAAGAACATACTAGAAGTCATATCGGTTTCAATATATCCTGGGAGAATGTTGTTTATACGAATGTTGAACCGTGAGATCTCGCTTGCCATTGATTTCGCAAATCCTGTTCGAATTTGAGTGTGTGGAATGGTCCAGGCAGGCTGTGGATTGTACCCACCTTGTAAGCCGGATTTACTCGCGGCGTACACGGCAGACCCCGCTACGCTTTTCTCGGCAAGGACCGAGGAAATGTTGATGATGCAGCCTGGTAATAGACGGCGGGAAATTCAGTCACACAACGAGAATACACGAGGAAGAGCTAGAGCTGGGCAGTAGAGATGCTTACCCCCCTTCAGCCGGGCCATTTCTTTGGCGTAGAATTTTGTGCCATATATGGCTCCGAGGAGGTTCGTCCGGACGAGCTGGTCAATGGCCGCCGGCTCCGTTTTGAAGAGGAGCGAATCTTGAGACTGGCCTGGACAATCGACGGGTGTCAGGCGATTTGACCGAGCGAAAAACGGGATTCCCTGGGAGAAGGCTCAATCACCAGCGGCATTCACCAAGATGTGAACCGCGTTTCCTGCAGCAGCATGCCTCCAAAATTCCGGGTCGCCGACATCGCCAACGAGAAAGTCGTGCTGCCGCTGGGCCGCAGGCTGGGGAAGTGTGGCGACAGCATCGCGAAGCTGGCTCTCGCCCCGGGCGACAAGAGTGCATGTCGCACCGGCTCGGGCAAACCTCGCAGCGATGGCCAGGCCGATGCCCCGGGAGCCGCCAGTGATGAGGCAGGTGCGGCCGAGGAGGTTGTGCATCTTGGGAACGTTCTTCGCAGCGAACCAGCGGAGCAATTAATTTGAAGGGGGTTTTGCTTGGCCAAAACGACAAATGAGTGCGCGTCATCAAACAAACATCCGCCTCGCGATTTCAAGACCACCACACTCCAGCACCACCACCACCCCAAACACCATCGCTGCACTTTCACGCCCCGTGGAGACTCGTTCCTATCCGCTTCTGACTCTGAGGCCGTGAGGAGGGCTCACCGGAGGTATTCGCAGCACTTCAAAACAGTCGAGGGCATCGGGTTTCTTCCGCTTCGCAGCATCAACGCCACATCTCCGACAGCATGGTCACAAATTACAATTACGGATACACGGCGCTAGCAGTCGTAATAGTCGGTTCATGTACGTTGGAGCTTCAGAGCCGCGCTCGTGGCGTACCGCTCAATCGCTAACCAAGCGAACTCTTTGTTCCAGACATACTTTTCACCGGAGATGGAGAATACTTCAATGTCAGCTCCCGCGCCTATGCTCCTACATTTCCAGCAAGGCTAATCGGTGCTAAATTCTGAGTGTATAGGTCGGGAAATTCTTGGAAGAAACTTCCCCTTACAGCTGGGCGTCGGCCGGCATTGGTTTGTGCATAGGCCTGAGTGTCGTCGGTGCGGCATGGTTGGTGCCCGGAAATCCCCTTCCTCGTTCGAAGACATTCCAATTCTGATTACGAGTGAACATATTCAGGGGCATATTCATAACCGGGTCGAGCATTCTGGGGGGTGGAGTCAGAGCTCCTAGAATCCGAACGAAAAATCTAATATCGATCATCTTTTGCGAGGTTGTGGCGATATACGGCGTGATCATGAGTACGTTTCGAAAAACAACCCGAGATTCAGGATGGTTTGTCTGACGAAAACCAGGCATTGTTTTTAGCTCCAAAATTACCGCCGTCCCGATGGAGAATATCTATACCCCGGAGAACTTTTATACCGGCTACGCGTTATTCTGGGGCGGTGTGACCGTTGGCTGCTGTAATCTGATATGCGGTGTCGCCGTTGGTATCACCGGAAGTACGGCTGCCCTGGCTGATGCCGCCGACCCAACACTGTAGGACTAATCGCCGCCTTAAATTTCAATCCCAGGAATGCGCTAATTTTGAACCCTAGGTTTGTGAAAATACTGGTTGTTGAGATTTTTGGCGGTGTTCTCGGGCTGTTTGGATTGATCGTTGGTTTGTTGGTAGCAGGAAAGGCAAATGAGTTTCAAAAGTAAGGTCACTGAAGCGATCGCCTTGTCGTCATTGCATGACAATACCTTTTATTTATATTTCATATAACGCCGTGGCATAAGTGGAAAACAATGGGAACTGTTGCGAGAAACAGAGGCTCTCACCGAATGCTAGCGACTCGGAGTAAGCGTTCGAAGCTCCGATATGTAGGATAAAATTTGCGTTTAGATATTTACCATTTCGGAATACCCAGGTAATAAGTATCATTCTTACATTGACCTCGTGATTAATTCATAGCTGGTCCTTAAGTAATCCCAAGGCTAGCGAGATGTTCTTAATCATTCTTGTTTTCCGCCTATTATAATTTAATAATTCATTCTATATGTCTTTTTTCCAGAAGCCCATACAAAGAAGAGGGTGCGCGTATTGACTGCCATTCTCGGCCGGACTAGTGGTCATGTTCATCCCCGCCCTGTCTTTGCTCGGGATCAAGCTTAATCATAGTATCAATCCGCATTATAGCGATACAAGCCTCAACCGCAGACTTTAGCTGCTTGATTTTGCTCATACTCGGCTCCAAAACTCCGACTTTGACCTCGTCAATTAACTTGCCGTTGGTCAAATCTAATCCGTAATTCTTATATGCTTTTATTTTCGCTTCAGTTTCGGCAGCGGACTGACTGGCGGCATGGCGATGTCTCAATTTCGCAACGAGCTCCGAGGAGTCCTTAGCAGCGTTGACGGCAAGAGTTTTAGGTATGACGAGGAGTGAAGATGCGAATTCAGCGATAGCGAGCTGCTCTCTCGATCCCTGTAACGGCGGTCAGAAATCCGCCCTTGCACCCTATGGACCATGAACAAGCTTTACTTACCACGGTGGTCGCAAAATTTTCTAGATATATGCTCAGTGCGGTTTCCACAGCACCACCACCAGGAACAACTGAGCCACTCTCCAGTGTCCTTTTGACGGCACAAAGAGAATCGTGAACAGACCGCTCCATCTCGTCAAGCTGATAATCATTCGGACCGCGTAAAATGATCGATGCCGAGCTAAATGCTTTGGTGCCTTTGATGAGGATACACTCATCATCTGATATCCTTTCCTGTACTACCTCCTCTGCATACCCAAGACTCGAAGCCTCAAACACTTCGTCTCCTTCTAGATTCGAGAGAGTCGAGACAAGAGTAGCTCCGGTAGCCTTCGCAATTCTTCTTAGGTCTTCTTTCTTGCACCGCCGGACTGCTATCGCCTTTGCTTCAACAAAGGTCTTCAAGCAGAGGTCATCGATACCTTTCGTTGTCAGAATGACGTTCGCGCCTGCGTCTATTATCTTCTTGATTTTCTCCAAGACAATTCCGGCCTCACGTTGGCGGATTGCTTCGAGCTGTTCCGGGTCATCGATAGTGATATGCACACCAAGCGCCATCCTTGTCTTTTGTAAATTCATGTCGAGGCAGGCAATTTTGGCATTGACTATCCTCTTCTCCATGGCCTGGGAGGCTACTGTGCAGTTCAGTGCATATCCGTTTATCAGAATACTCTCTAGGGCGCTTTTTCCATGAGCCTTAAGTATGTTCACAGCCTTGACGGGATATTTTGCTTCCTGTTTTAAGTTGACTGTCTTGACCGAAAGCATTGCATCGACCACAATGTTTGAGAAAAAGCTAGAGTCTGAGCCAATTATTTTAGACGACATAGAGGTCTTGGCGATGTTTATGAGAGACTCTCTTCCTAGGCTATCTACCTTGGTCGACATTACTTCTGATATATATTTGACAGCTTCACGTAAGGCGATTCGGTAACCGCTGATGATGGTGGTAGGATGGATACGATTCTTGACGAGCTCGTTCGCGCGACGAAGGAGTTCCGAAGCTATGATGACGACGGAGGTAGTCCCGTCCCCAACCTATCATTTACACTTAGTCAGTTACCTCAAAGTATACCGAGGGAGGACGTGTGCGTGGTGGTAGTAGGTTTTGCCAACAAACTAACAAGCTGACGCATGGGAAATTTTGTGTCTTGTGACATGAAAGAATATTTAATACCTCTTTATCCTGCTGTTGAGCTAATTCGACAAGGATTTTGCCGGCCGGATGCTCTACATCAAGCAAACTCAGTATTGTTGCGCCGTCGTTGGTAACTGTGACCTCCTGCAAGCTCCGTGAACATGTCAGCCGGTTCATATGGGTATTTGTGCGGGAAGATTTCCAGATTAGCTAACCCCGATGTCATCCACCATCATTTTATCGAGTCCGGAAGGACCGAAAGAGCTTTTAACGACGTTTGCGATGGCTTGCGTCGCGAGTACTGGTTTTGATTGAAGGACGATTAGAAATAAGGGAGATGATCATCGAATGTGTAAGGGCGAGCAGAGTCCGGTTACCGCACTGATCTCGGATGTCCGAGCCACTGACTTTACTTCCACCAAGGACTGGACGCGGCAAGGTCTGATTGTTAGCAGCTCCATCCATTCGAAGAGGCGGGTACGAGAGATATTGGACGAGCGCTTACACAAAGTTCCCGCGTTCCGCGGCTGTTGAAATATTGTTGTCATATGGCCGATGCGTGTTAGAGAGCTTGAGATGCTAAGAGATGGATGGCGAGGGCTTGCTGTCGTCAGAGACGGTGTTCTGTATCCGAGAGCTTTGCGGCGAGGTTGAGGTAGCTACTGTGACGAGGACCAGCTAAAGGGAAAAAAAAAAAAAAGAAAGAAAAAGAAAAGGGAAGAAACACCCCTCGCTGCCCCTCATCCCCCAAAATTACCAAACCCCACATCCACTACACCTACGATAATCATCACCATCACCATCACCATCACATCACCATCACCATCACATCACCATCGCCAGCCCAGATGGCTTCAGCCGTGGAGTCAGAACTCAAGGCCCTCTCGGTGGAGCTCGTTGCCGCCAAACACGGAGCTTGCAAAAATATCGCAGAATGGCACGAGCAGCTCAATGGCGCCCAGCCCAAGCCCGACTTGGACTACAAATTGGTGAAAACCATGGTGTTCAAACCTAGTGAGTGGAACTCGCCTCCATCATGAACGCCGTTTTTCTCTCTCTGACAGTTGTGGTATCCCAGAGGCCCCAAAGTCGGAGACCGCACCTCTCATCGTCCTTGTCGCGTTGGAAGATTCCCAAACACCATCTGCTGCGGTTTGTAAAGTCGCTGGCGTGAAAGAAGCAAGACTGGCAAATGAAGACGCCGTAACCAGTACTTTATCAGTTGCAACAGCCGACGGTACCTTAACTCCAACTTTACCCCCCCTCCAGAATCTCCACGCTCATTTAATATACTAGTATCACCCTTTTCTATCACAACCGGAAATGCCTCAGCTGTCAAGGTGGTTTTAGACAAAGCACTCCTGGACTATCCTAGCAAACTTGGTGTTCATCCCAACGACTCTACCCAAACATTCTTTCTCTCCCAGGAGTCAATTCAACGCTATCTACTCAAGACGGAGGTAGAGATAATCGAAGCCGACTTCAACTCTGACATCTATGCCCCTAGGTGAGCGATTGCAATATCTCTCTTTTGCGTCTCCGACATATTAATATCCCCTTTAGCTCGGCTAGTATCGGGAAACCAGAAGCTAAGAAAGTCACCATTGCACAAAAGCAGCCTGTCGATAAGATGGAAGGTGTTGCCTTGATCGGAATCACAGTCGATAAAGAGGCAGACTTCTCTGGTTGGTACCAACAAGTCCTCACTAAAGGCGATATGCTTGACTATTATGACGTCTCCGGGTGTTATATTCTCAAGGTCAGTTTTGAAATGCCAGGATGCTCATTGTTAGTATCGGTGTTAATCGTCAAATAGCCATGGTCATATACGGTGTGGGAACAAATTCAGAGTATGGTACTTCTTCCACATCACAGACTAGCACATCGCTAATAATTGAAATAGAATGGTTCGATGCTAAGATCAAGGGAATCGGCGTGGAGAACTGTTATTTCCCAATGTTCGTGTCTTCCAAGGTGTTGGAACGAGAAAAGGACCATATCGAGGGTTTCGCGCCAGAAGTCGCCTGGGTTACGAAGGCGTAAGTTGAGAGCGTATTATCCCCGATCTCAAGGCGGTCCTATTAACTTTGTTTGTCGCAAGCGGGAATGCTGATTTGGATGAACCGATTGCCATACGTCCGACATCCGAGACCGTAATGTACCCGTACTACGCTAAGTGGATCCGGTCGCATCGAGATCTACCTCTCCGTCTCAACCAATGGAACTCTGTTGTTAGATGGGAGTTTAAACACCCTCAACCATTTCTCCGTACCAGAGAATTTCTTTGGCAGGAGGGGCATACCGCTCATTTGACTTTTGAAGGTGCAAATAGCGAGGTACTCCAGATCCTAGATTTTTATGCTGGGGTTTATGAACAACTCCTCGCTGTGCCCGTGATCAAGGGTAAAAAGACTGACAAGGAAAGATTCGCGGGCGGACTCTTTACGACGACTTGCGAGGGTTATATTCCTGCTACAGGGCGTGGTATCCAGGGTGCTACGTCCCACTGTTTAGGTCAAAATTTCAGTAAAATGTTTGGCATTACTGTTGAAGACCCATCAGCTAGAGAAGGGGAAGAAAAGGAAAAGCTTTTTGTTTGGCAAAACTCATGGGGTCTCTCGACGAGGGTTATTGGTGTTATGGTAATGATTCATGGCGACAATAAGGGTTTGGTTTTGCCCCCCCGGGTCGCCGGGCATCAAGTAGTAATTGTACCTTGCGGTATCACAACTAAGACCACCGATTCGAGTAGAGAGACCCTCTATGACGATATAACTCGTATCGCGGCTCAATTAACAAACGCCGGCATCAGGGTGAAGGCTGATCTTCGAGAGAGCTATTCCCCAGGTTATAAATTTAACGACTGGGAATTGAAGGGTGTCCCTCTGCGTCTAGAGTATGGACCTCAGGATGCGAAAAAGAAACAAGTACTCGGTGCAAGAAGAGACACCGGAGAGAAAGCGCCTATAGCTCTTGTCGACCTTGCCGGCTCGGTCCAAAAACTACTTAGCACTATCCAAGACGACATGTATAATAAAGCGAAGGCTTCTTTTGACGCCAACATCGAGACCATCAACAACTGGAACGACTTTGTGCCAGCACTCAACAAAAAGAAACTTATATTGATGCCATTCTGTCTTGAGGAATCTTGTGAGGATGACATCAAAGACCGTAGCAAACGAACGGATTCGGGAGAAGCCGAAGATGCCAAGGCGCCGAGCATGGGCGCAAAGAGTCTATGCCGACCATTCAACCAGCCGGAAGGACTCGTTCTGGGCCAAACAAAGTGTCTCGCTTGCGGCAAGGATGCAAAGGTAAGATATCTTCAGATCACATATTTGTGGTATAGATCTGACATGTAAAATCCTTAGGAATTCTGTCTTTTTGGACGCAGTTACTGAACGAAACTTAAGACAGAGAAGCGACAGACATAGGTGGTCAACGTTGGTCTCCCGAACCCCCGTTTTGGTTATAACAGCAACCAGATTGGTTAATGAGATGTGAATCCGATTTTATATTTGAGCTTAGAAGACCTCGTTATACTATACTAGTATTCGAGACACTTTCTAGCAACTCCTGTCCTAGCCTAGTGATATAGAACTGGCGAATATTGGGATCTAGACCCTCAAATTTATGCACAATATCCGCAATCAAATTTCGACCCCCTTGATAACACTCCAAGTCCTTGTTGCCGTAAAGGTCTTTCCCCGTCGAATATAGCTCGGGACTAAAGCTATAAAAGAAAGTATTTACTGCGATACAAGGTTCGAGTGGAAATACAGCATGAAGCCTAGTAATCATTAGCAAAAGGCCGGTCTCGATTTCGCCAATATTATTTTTGATGTGACAAACCAGAAAGGTGGAATATAAAGAATATCACCAGCCTCCATAATAGTGTCTCTAGGATAAGTGCCGTGAGGAATGTTCTCAAATATGTTTTCAATGGAACTAGTTGTTTTCCCTGGAGGGAACCGTAAGAGATGGATATCACTTGGTGGAAACATCCTTGAAACCACTGGCAAATTAGTGGGTAATCAATTTTCTATTGCGACAGGAGCCCAATGGAAAAGAAATCGTACAATACCCTCTTTTTGCCCCTAATGTGAAAGAGAAAATTTGCACAAATGTCGTAATCTATAACCTCAATTAGCATACAACAATCACCTTCAAAGTGAATCAAACTTACGCAACCATATACCAACCCCAGCACTTGATATCCTCAAGGGAGAAGATTGTAGAGACTCTTTGACAAAAGATAACTCTATGGGGATTTCGAAATCCTGTGCAATTTCTGGGAAATCACTATCGATAAAGGATGCTAGTCTAGTTGGCTTTCGAGATATCGACCGTAGGTAACAAAGGAATCCTCGATCCTCGGAAAAGACAATGTCTATGAGGCGGGAGAAGGGTATTCGGTCGTATGTAAAGTTTTTTGAATTGAAATTGAGGTGTACCTGATGTGTTTCTTTGTCTTCCTTTTGAGACCCTTCCTTTACTCTATGTATAGTGACCTGTTTTTATTAATCATGGTTATTTCTCGGATCTACAAATTATAGGGCGCGGATGAAGATTTTTTTTTTTGAATAAGTTACCTCTCTTGAATCTCCGATTGCTGATTTTAAATATTCAGGCGTCCAAAGGTCTACACAACTCCCGAATGGCAAGTCCTTCAAGATAAAAGGTGATGCTGTTTGGAGCAGCACCTGTAATTCAGAATTGAGAATACTGGGGTAGCATACTGCAATACTGGTTGGCTGCTCAGACACCTGACAGTTCATGTTTCGTGGTGTTGGAGAAGGCGAAATAGATGGAATGGATGCATTCCCCTTCGTCTGTGGTGAACCCCAATGCAAGAAACTTACGAACCTATTCCAAAACGACCCCATGCTAATTTCCATTGTATTTTGTGTCTTAGGATCAAGTGATACTGACGTTGGGCTCTTAGCGCAAATGGCAATTAACATACCTGAAAGCCACAATTCCACCGCCCATGATCTCCAGTCGGCCATTCCGCCATACTGCACTAACTCCCACCAAGATAGAACTCTGGCTATTCCCTAGCTTCGCCGTAGTTGAGTGTATTCGAAGAGGTTGCAGAGTATGACAGGAGTCATTGATAAGTAGAAAACTTTGGGAGTGGTCACTGGCTACACAATTTAGTACGGTAACCCCTCCTAGCAACAAAGCCTCTGAGTCATTGACGGCCACCATCTGTGCCCCTGCTCGGCTAAGAAGGTCCCTGTGGAGCTCTAGATTCTCCCATGGATGGAATTGCAACTTCCCTTCATCGAGCGACCACGACCAAATATCCGACATTATCTGTCCATCTGAGCGAAAGCCTCCACTCAATATACCTCTTCGAATAGAAGGGAAGCTTGCCATACAGGCAGAAAACCGGGCTGGAGGGGCCATTGCGGTCAGTGGTGGAATTACTCGCCAACCATGGGTTTCGGACCAGAGAATCCAGTCGTCATTCACGACTCCATCACTACCTCGGCCACCAAAGATCAATATGTGAGGTTTAGAGTCAATCAGAATAGACACAGCACAATGTCTGTATCTACCAGAGGGTAAGTCATGAACCCTCTTCCACGCACGGCCGCAGCGAAGCCAACAATCAAGGAGAGGCACGCTTGGGCTTACGCGACCGCCGACTAGCAATGCTTTGCCATCATCTAAATTTGTGAGTGTGTGGTAGACACGCGCTGATGGTCCAGTGATATTGTCGGTTTCTAGAATTTTCATCGTTGTATAATCACAGATGAAACTCGATGATGATCGACTTTTGTTATCCATTCCTCCATAATAAAGTGCACTTGTAGCATCCAAAGTGACAGCTGCGCCAAACTTCCTACGGCCGATAGTAAATCCAGGGTATTCGCTCGTGTATTGCGAAAGGGTTGCTTCAATCGGTGAAGGGGGCTGGTATCCCGCATTAGAGGCATCTTCGACCTCGCTTTCGATACTAATCCGATTCCCGCTAGACCATGGAATGTTTCCAATTATATCGTATGGTATCCTTTCCATATTTGCGTAGAGGAAAAAGTAATGTTGCCCGAATAACACAAAATCCTCCCATTCGTCAAATAACTCCGCAGACTCCACAATGCTTTTCTCTTTCTCGGAAATGATATTGGACCAAGCACCATAGAAATCGCACGCCTTTACCCGATTCCACCCCGCAAGGCGGAACCTCTCTACCTGGGAGGATAGAGTTGGGTACTTCCCAATGTTTTGAAGAGGAGAGTTTGATTTCCTAAAATGCGATAGCATCGTACTTGCGAACGGATGGCTTTCACCAGCTGGTAGTATCTGTTCGATTAAGACAAAATGACCTAAAGAGGTTAGCTAGACTTCCTGCGAATGTTCTGAATACCTCGACTTGGTTCTATTTGGAATTAGTTACCGTTTGAAAACTTCGTAGCCCATTTGATCAGCGCATCGGCGTCGTTTACCGGCATATACGTTATCGCGACCTCTGAGATGAACAACACCTCGCCTTGATCTTGAATTTGAGTTTGGAGAAATTTTTCCAATGTATCTAAATTTCTCAGATCGATGCCAGCAGCCAAATAATTAGCAGAAGATAGCATAATTATGTTTGAGGACGACTTCGATTCGAATAAAGGATCGACTAGAGCTTCACAGAGCTCCGGTGTGCTGCGAATGATGTCACATTTCCGTTGGATCGATTCCGGGTAATCGAGGTCAATAAACTTAGTATCGCGATAATCCCTGAGATAGTGGAATGGCAGCGGATCACTAAGCCCGGTTTGGGGTAAGTTTAAAGGTTGTGAGTTGGACCCGGAGAGAAGCTTTAACATAAAGACACCGAGGCGCGAGGAGACTTACAATCCGCAGCCAAGATTTATAACCTGCTCCGATGTAAGAACTCTGTTCATGTAGCCGCTGCCAACTTGTAAAAAAGGCAAAGCAAATAAAAGAATGATGACGGGTGGGAAGACTGCATCATACATAGCCGGGGCCATTCCCGTTTCCTTCGACAAATCTGTCAACCGCTTTCCGAATCAACTGCATTCGAAGCCAATACCCTCGGTTTATTAGCGGGCTCCGTCGCTGAAATTTCGGTACAAAGTGGCGGAGAAGATGGTCTGCACGGTTGGGGACGTAAAATTTCTCAACGCTCCTACTCTCTCTCGATGTAATATAGTCGAGTTAGGAGCCAGAAAGGCAAGCAATGATTTCTGTCTCCAGGTGAAAGAGAGTGGAAGGGCGTGCCTTTTAGAAACAATGCTACTATCATTTGTCTTGCACCGGAATAATGATTAGACTTCATTTAGACTGCATATATATACATATATGGATGTATGTATGTCGTGTATGTATGTATTGATAGAGGGCCGTTGAGAGCTTACCGCAGCCACAGCCGAGGGGACAATCCCCAAGCTCAAAGCATCAGCTTGCTTAGTCAAAATTTCCATCTTGCCTAGACCGTGGTGTGTTTACCGATCCTATGCGTAGGCTCGTTAGTAGCTACTGGGTGAATTGGGTACGAATAATAATTTCCAGCGGCGTGTTGGTGTGCTGTTGGAGACCTCGGAAGAAGAAACGCGCGTCTGGCGTCTGCGGCGTATACAAACCGCCCAGTGCAAGGTGCCTGTTTTGGCGGGTCACGTTTCGATTCCGCCCCCCTCCCCCAAATTCGCGGCGATGACCCAGCAGTGGTTGGTTGGCATGTCATCACCGTCTGGCTCGGACAAGACGAATCCAACATCGGCTCCATCTCCATGCGCAAACCTAGGACTTTTATATCTTATCGACAGTTCTTGACGCCTGGCTGACATCAGCACGATCGCATCCAGGAGACACCCTACACAAACCACCATCTTTGGTTCGAGAGCTCTCAGTATCTGCACCGCCACCGCCGCGCCCTTGAAATAACCATATATGAATTTTGTTACTTTCAACCAAGACTTCTCATGCCTGGCGGTAGGGACGCAGCATGGGTATCGCATATACAATTGTGATCCCTTTGGGAAGTGCTACGAGAAAAAAGATGGGGACATCACTATTGTGGAGATGCTCTTTTCGACATCGCTGATTGCTGTTATACTGTCGCCTCGAAGACTCCAGATCACAAACACCAGAGTAAGGCTTTCCCGGAACACATACCCAGGCATATCTTCATGCTGATGCTGCCTGTCCATAGCGAGAATCCACGATATGCGAGCTCACATTTCCGACCGCTGTACTCGCCGTCAAACTTAACCGAAAACGACTAATAGTCGTCCTTGAAGATCAAATATACGTGTACGATATTAGCAACATGAAATTGCTAACAACCATTGAGACATCACCGAATCCAAACGGTAAGTCGGTATGCTATCTTAATTAGACTTCTAAATTAACATGGACTAATGATTATTCCGGCATAGCTATATGTGCGTTATCCCCTTCATCGGACAAATGCTATCTCGTTTATCCCCGTCCCATACCAGCATCACAATCACCATTTGCACCTCCTTCGAACACAAGCTCGACGGTGTCCTCAGGGGTTGGCGGGTCAGGTGATGTCGTGGTCTATGACGCTTCCACCTTGAAGACAATCGGCATGATCTCAGCACATAAATCCCCGTTATCGGCACTTGCCCTTAGCAGCGAAGGAACCTATCTTGCCACAGCCTCGGATCAGGGAACCATAATCCGAGTGTTCTCGCTTCCTCTAGGAAGCAAAATGTTCCAGTTTCGAAGGGGTACCTATCCTTCCAAGATCTACAGCATGGCGTTCAATCTAGCCTCAACAATGCTCTGTGTTTCTTCTGCGACAGAAACGGTACATATCTTCCGTCTTCAGGACCCTAATGCTCCGACACATTCAAACGAAATCATTGCATCACAAAACCATTCGCAGTCTGGTATTAGACCGAGAAGTGGGAGTTCCGGTGGTTCAAACAGTTCTAATCCCGATTTCCCTGGGGCTTCTTTCGACATAACCGTGGACAACAAAAGACGTAGCACGTCTTCATTTGCAAGTATGATACGTCGCTCTTCTCAGTCAATAGGTAAATCAGTGGTTGGCGCGGTTGGAGGGTACCTACCGCAAGCCGTCACCGAAATGTGGGAGCCACAACGAGACTTTGCTTTTGCACGACTCCGCCTGCCAAATGGCACCAAGAGTGTGGTTGCCCTCAGCAGTAACAGCCCTCAGATAATGGTTGTCACTTCCGATGGGTTCTTTTACCTCTACAATGTGGATATGGAGAATGGTGGAGAATGCATTTTAACAAAACAGTACTCGTAAGTGTACCAACTTACCCTTCATTGTGGGTTTCTTTGGTATGGTAATTGACTCCAGATATATAGTCTTCTCGATGCGAGTGGACGGCCAGGGTTCGACGCAGAACTTTAATATCATGGTTTGCTCCACCGGCTAATAGTATTTGTTTGTCATGGCTATTTTGTCTATATTATACTCTTGGCGTATACAATTCATTTTATTGGAGGCGCTCGGCAATATCAAATTTTTACAGTTCCGCATATCAACGAACCCCCTGGTCTCTATCTTTATTCCTTCGATTAATTGTTTCATTGTGACAGCGAGCATGCTTTTCTGGACGCAGTGGAATTGGATATTGAACAATGAGGCTCTTAAAAAAAATCAGATTAATAGGAACGCCTTAGTCATGTGCTAGCGCTTTTCGGAGTCGACATTGCGGCTGGGAGAGCTTCCTCGTGCGTGTAAAGGTACTTTAGATTCCGGATCGGCTCCTTATCTGTTGAGTGAGAGAAGAAAGAAATGAAAGACGCAATTGGAAGGAAAAGACGTGCTTCCGGGGATCCAGTGGGTAGACTTGAAACCAACCTCAGGAGCGGTAGTATTACATATAACTACTCAAGAGCCACCTCCTATGGTTTAGGGAGTTGAGAACGCTAAGGAACCGTACCACTGATGTTTGATGTGGCGAGAAAGGTCGAGGACGCTGTGTATTGTGAACAAAGATGATGGAGTTTGTGGGGAGTCTCATCAAGGGTCGCCAGGCTTCTTGGAGCTGCATGAGACGATTTTGACTCGGTCACTTTGGATGGTCTGGGCGCTTTCAAGCTTGAAAGTAACATCCTTGATCAAGAATGTCCAAACTTCATCGCAGAACCGATACGTATCGAGATGGCCCTGAGAGCGGATAGATTCGATTAGAGGGGATCTGATGAGGAACTGCAAGGAGCTAATCTCCCGATTAATGAGTGGTCGAACCTTGAATGATAATCTTGCGGTGACTTGGACCGCCAAGATATCTGTGATCGAGCGATCAAAATTGGTGAGGATTTTCATCGCGAGCTGTGGATCGATGCGGCCTTCGGATATGAGGTCGTCTAAGGCATCAGTCAAGGCGACCCCGATGCTGATGGTTAGGCATTAGACAGGGGGAGTTCGAGCTTCAACGGGCGAAATAAACGGACACTACTGACCTAGAACGCCTGTATAACTCATAGTATGTTTGGTTATTCATCGTTGCGAAGTGGAGGCGAAGTGGCGGCGAAGTTCGGGGGGAAACGGCGCCAGGCGATGGAGACGGAGACGAGGAGCTTCGAAGGAGAGGACGGACCGGATCCTGCTGACTCAGCAACACACTTCGGCTTTGTGGTGTTTTGAGCCAGCGAGCAAAAAGATTTCGACCGAAGAAGGGAAGGCAGAGTAGGAACCTGCTTGGTATACATTCGCCCATAGGAATTGATGAGAGCTAGCATCGTGGGCCACACAAGACGGCTCCAACCATCTTCCGTTCTCGTTTACAGATCCCTACTGCAACGGCCTCGAATTCAGCCTCTCAGAAGAGTCGCCTTCCGACATATGTCCACGACGAAGCGGCCGAGCGATGCAATAGGCCAGAAGGCCATGGCACCGGGGGACAGGCAGCCCAAAAGGAAGAAGACATCCAGAGGAGGAAAGTCACACTGCGGAACACGCTTTGAAGGCAGTGTCGAGGAAGTTTTGTTGGCGGACGTTAAATGGCTTCTCCGCAGTTCGCGTCCTAGCGAGCTTGAACAGTCCCTTGAACAGTCCCTTGAACAGATCCTTCCACCGCAGCCGTTCACCCAACTCGAAGTAACTGTGGTAATGTTGGCTTCCACTGGTGATGGACTTGCTGTTTCTGAAAACGCCGACAGAATATTCGTGGTCCCGTTCACTGTCCCAGGCGACAAAGCTCTCATCAAAGTTGTGAAGAACTTCACCCTATATTCAACAACAGATTTACTCGAAATCAAACACCCTTCAGGGAACCGCCGAGACGACCTCGTATTCTGCAAATACTTCGGCAAATGCTCCGGTTGCCAGTTTCAGATGCTCTCTGATGAACATCAACTCGATCACAAACATAAAGTCATCGAAAAGGCGATGCGTAATTTTTCAAACCTGGACCCGTCTTTGATCCCCCCAGTTGGAGAAATCATGCCCTCACCGCTTTCGAAAGAATACCGCACAAAACTAACACCTCATTTTGATGGCCCGCGCAGGGGTGGGTTCAAGAAGGATGCTCCTGTTCCGGATATTGGTTTTCAGATGAAGGGCAGGCACCTTGTTCTAGACATCGAAGACTGTCCTATTGGGACGCGGGCAGTTCGAGAAGGTCTCAAGTCACAAAGAGAGTATGTCCAACAAAATTTGCATACATACAAGCGTGGGGCTACGCTACTCTTACGGGAAAGCACCGAACGGATATTCTTATCTCCACTTCGTGGCGATGAATTGCCACCTTACAAGGATTTGAAGTCCTGCATCACAGACTCCAAATCCCCCGTCACCGAATGGATTGGCTCTCTGAAGTTTTCTTCCCCAGCCGGTGCCTTCTTTCAGAATAACAACTCCATATTGTTAAATGTAAGCTTGAATTTATCCATGATCTTTAAATCACGCCATTTGGTCGTTGTGATTAAACTCAGCCACTCAATTGTTAACAAAGTCACCCTCATTGAATAGTTCACCGATTTCGTTCGCGAACAACTTGATATTCCGACGACATCTTCTGAGGATAATCCTCTCGATGCGTACTTAATAGATGCCTACTGCGGTTCTGGGCTCTTCAGCATATGCTGCGGCCATAAATTCAAAGCCATATTAGGGGTAGATATTTCTTCTCAATCTATTGACTCAGCGAAGAAAAATGCAGAAGAGAATGGCATCCATAATGTCCGGTTTATAACTGGAAACGCGGAAGCAATATTTTCCGATGTTGACTTCCCTCCTGACCGAACAAGCGTTGTTATTGATCCTCCGCGAAAAGGGTGTGATGAGCTATTTCTGAGTCAACTACTCAATCTCGGTCCCAAGAGGGTGGTGTATATTAGTTGCAACGTCCATACTATGTCTCGAGATATCGGCTGGCTCATGCAACAATCCCTAGGGAAAAGATATGAAATAGAGAAAATTGGAGGTTTTGACTTCTTCCCGCAGGTGAATTTCCCAATTAAGCTCGATATCCTGAGCTTCTAGTGCTAATATTAAACTCAACAGACACATCATGTTGAAGGATACGCTGTTCTTTCTAGATCCACATGATCTAAGAACGGGTATGTGACACAGCTCGGCCCAGAGGAATGGGAGGAGGATGTACCAAGGAAACGCAAGCCGGAAATAATTATCACCCGGGAAAAGTCTAACTCTGGTATAGTCAGTTACGGAATTCCTTGTCAATATATACACGAGGCCAGAAGCCTGCCTACTAATACACAATGGATTGTCAAGGGCTTTGACGCTAACGCTTTCACATCAGCCAAGCGATAAAGTGGTCTCCAATCTACTAAACACTGGTCAGTTTTGGGTCTTACAAGTTGTGACAACGAGTTGAAGTGGAATTACAAACCCATCTTCTTCATAATGTGCTTTTCACCCAAAAACTATTTCATAAAAATGTTTTTTTGGAATAGAAAAAGAAAGACCGATTGAGTGAGCCACCTCCCACTCAAGAACACTAGGTCCCCCAAACAGCCAAGGAAGTTGAATGAACAGGCACTTTAATCAGCCGGCTTGAGCTGCATCAAAGGGGAATTTTACTCCTGTGCAATCGCTGGCAGTTGTAATCTAGTCAACCGGATACGGTTTTCGCAGTCGTGTTCAATTGTTCCCACTTGTGGTGCGAGTTTCCCGAGTAGTAGCCCTAAGCTATTCATACGCTCCCAAACCCGGTCCTGGCGGAATTTTTGCTGCGTCCGATAGCGTAACCCGTCAAGGTGTGTTATTTGGGGGCATTGCTCTCCAATCAGGATCTCGTAGCATCGGCGCGCCACAGCTACATCTTCTGTCATCGAAAACTGGAACTTTTCATCATCGTCGCTATTCTGGTGTAGCATCAGAAATGGGCTGGGGTCAGGGTTCTCATCTGACGTGATAGCAATGTCGGTGCATTTAGATATAACGGTATAAAACCCAAGCGTAAGAGGGTTATGTCTAATCAACGTTTCTTAGCTCGCGCAACTATAGATAGGTCGTCCTAGGATCGGTATACCTTAGATCAAGCTCGGATAGTACTGGGAGGAATCTTAGCACGTTGCTGAATTTTTGCAAATTCGCTATCCGATTCCCGACAAGAAAGAGTTTCTTCAATTTAACAATTCCCTGTAAAGGTCTAATATCTGAGATCGCATTGTTGTTGAGGTTGAGAATCCGAACATTGCTCATCAGTTGCCCGAAGTCAGGGAACAGGGTTCGAATATTACAGGATGCCAACTCGAGATACTGAAGATTGGCAAAATGACATCCGATTTGAAGAGAAGAGATCAGATTTCCAGACATGTATACTTTTCGGGTTTCACATAGTGACTCGAAGATAACACCAAAATTACTATTGTCCATTAGAAGGAGTGCGATGGAAGCTGGGGTGTCTACAACATACTTGGTTCGATTCTGCGACCTGATAGAGAAACTATCTAAATAGCAAGCCCTCACGAGCCCAGTCACTGTATCTAATTTGTTGGCGTCCAAATATAACGTTTTTATATTCGGGAATGGCGTGACATCGAACTCTTGTAGGCAATTATTGGAGGCATTCAAAGTGCGGAGGGTTTGCATTTCTTGGTCTGGCGATATATCCAGGATCGAAAGATTGTTCTTATCTATCAACGTATAAGTTAGCATAGGGTTTTCTAGTATGATGGTAAAGGGCTGTTTACTGAGGTTGAGAGTAGCTAGTTCCGATAGCTTGTGAATATACCGCGTAAAATTGATGATGTTGTTTTCCAAGTCTAGTGTCTTTAAACGCTTTCTACATATTGTCAGTTTTGGAGAAAATGAAGGAAGGAAATGCGTTCATATGCATACAAGTTGGAGTTGGTGAAATCAATAGCAGTTATGAGATTGTGTCTCAATCTCAGTTTAGTTAGCCCATCCAAATGCATTATTCCTTCAAGAGAGACAATTTCGTTATTGTCGGCTTTGAGATCTCTGAGATGGATGAGGCTTGCGAGTCCTGAATGAGAAATTTGCAACTTTTAGCTAGAGAAATTAGAAGGAATTCTCATGGACAATGATTTACCAGAGAGATTTTCGATTTTGTTGGACGAAACATCCAGATATTGGAGATTGGTTAGATGGTTCCATGCAGTAAGACTTGAAATTTTGTTACCAGCAAGTTTTAAGTCTCGAACCGTTATCGGCATTCCAGTTAAATGCGCCAATTGATTGTTCTCCAGATTAACCTCAACTAAATTAGGGTGGAAGGAGGCTAACTCATCCAGATGCTCAAGGCCACTTTGTTGGATCTGTAATGCCTTGTTTTGATCCCAATAGGGACCAAACATATCGTTGTCGGTCAAATGTCTTACCATGCTTCTTACCGCCAAAGAACCCTTGTCGGAAGCAACATTCCGATTACGCTTCCCACTCCGTATGCGATGATTCCTCGAGAAAGCTGAATGTACCTTACTGTCTCCATCTAGGAAGTGATATGTGATATCCGTAAGAGGCGTGTTCCAGAATGACAAGTCGGATTTCCGAATACTCAGAACGGCGTTGTTCATAGGACGGCCGGACACGGCATAATTTGATAGCATATGCTGCGCTGGAGTGGTTTGATTGCGAAAAAATTGGATATGGCCGTCCTTAGTACGTCCTGAGACCGTGATCGGGGTTGTAAATTTTGAAACAGAGTCCGAGGGGGCGAATCGATTGAGCCGGACACCGTACTTATCCAAGGTAGTGCTCTCCGAGGGTTGGGTACTCGGGGAATCATCATGGGATGGAGAAGTATTTGTTTTTTGGGGATCGATATTAGGGGATATTAGGCGAAGGCCTATATCAGCGCGGGCATGGCTAGAGGCATCCTGGAGGGTAAGATTTTCGATGCTGGGTAGATCTATTGAAGACTCTGAAGTTTCAACATCAGATGGCAACAAACCATCACCCACTGAATCTTTCCGACCTGAGGTGCCGCCTTCAAAGAATACCTTCCGCTTGGGATTCTTGGGAGAGAGTAATCTTTTTGTTCTAGGAAAGTCAACATTATTGTTTTTCTCTCCGTCTTCACGAGAGTCCCGTACAAACGGAGGATGCGGGCTTGCCGTCAAGTCAGAAATCTCGTAAAACGGGTCATCCGCACTAATAGAAGGCGGCGCGTTTTCTACCTTGGAGCTTTCAGAACCTTCCTGGATAGTCGCAGATTGTAACGAACTATCTGAAGGACCGTGTCGATACCTCCAAACTCGTAAGTTCTCATCGAAAACCATGTTGCCGATTTGCTTTGGCATCATATGCATTACTCTTGAAGCGAGTATAACGTTCAAAGAACCAATACTTTGTCGACGCATAGAGGTAGAATGTGGTTCCGAGAGGAAATTCGTGTGAGGCGATTGAGAAAAGTTGATCTCCGGGTCTATTAATAGTTTGTTACTCGAGTCCGGCAAAGTTGAGGTATCCGTTAATAGTATGTCATCCCTTACAGCGCTTTCAGAGGTAGTTTCGGAAACGGTGCTTTCATTATCAGCCGGCATTATCTCATTTATTAGGACATTCCGGATCATGTCGTCTCTAAAAGAGACCGTCATTTTTTGTCTCTTGGCCTCGCTTTCCTTGATTGGAGAAGGAGGATGTAAAGACCGCGAGCGAAGCATCTGCTTAGGCTGAGGACTGGTTGGTGATTGTTGAGACCCCGCTGGAGTTCCATCAAGGAACCGCTTTGATCGATTGAAAAAGGATGAATCGTGGTAAGGTTTGCTAAATGTCGAATTTGCACACAGCAGCGAGTCGGTGAATCCGGGTCGAGAAATTTGGTCACGAGTTGCTTTGGTAAAAGGACTGTTTGTTGAAGAAAAGAACCCATGTTGTGATGAATAATCGGCAGGTTCGATCCGGTGCGAATCTTGATGATCAGGGGTAGCGAAATATATCTTTTCGCTGTCACATATGCGACTTGTCTCGTGAGGAAGTTTCTCGGAATCGGTGTAGTCACTGTATTCGTGCGCTCGCTTTAGGAAGTCGCTTTTCGACGTGCCATGCAATAGTTCGTTCAAACCAGGAGATTGGTCAGAGAATGCCGAAGTAGATATGCTGTTCAAGTAGTCACCCCCACGAATTACAGATGATGAAGCGGCCTGCTTGAATGAAGGTGCATCTGGGCCTATTGGTGACTGGTCATGCTCCCAGGCAGCAAAGAGAGGAGGTGTAGAGTTCCAAGTGGAGCGCGCGGTATGGTCAAAGAGCTGGGGCTCGCGAAGTGATGACGAGTTGACAGTCGAATGAGCTGAAGGCGCATCGCCGCAGGAATCAACCTCGCCAGATGCCGCACCAGCTCCTGGGAGTATCATCTCATCAACGCCTGTCAAATCACTCCGTGCCCTTCCTCTCACCTCCTCTTCCTCCCCTTGCTCTCGGAAATCCAAAGCACTTGACTGTATTTGGGGGTCCAAGCGGCACGACTCGTCTCCTGGGTCAAACATGCTCTCTAACCCCATCGGACTAAACAAGTCACCACTACCCGTATCTATTACAATAGCAGGGCGTGATGTTGGGTTGAGTATCTGAACCGTTCCTTCCGGACTCGCGTCCGACTTTGCGTTGCGAAGGGTTATGGGATCCGGATCCGGATCCGGATCCGCAGCATTGGCAGGTAATCCGTTGTCGTGAGCATGGCTTCCGGAAGAGCGATTGTTGATAGTGTTTTTTGAGATTGCATGCGCGGTTTTGCAAACGGGGCGCGGAATCAGCGATTTGGCGGGAAGAGACTTTGGCCTAATGTTTTCAATTGCTTCGAGAGGTCGGATGTTAGAATTGGGTAACTGCGGTCCTGCCGCTGGTTGGCCGTCGGAGATCCAGTCATCTTCGAGATCTTGCAGCCAGGAGGCCATAACTTGGCATGAAGTGGGCGAGGGCAGGCTGCCCGCGGGCAGCTGGGAAGTGTATTCGTAGCGTTAGTAGAGCCCTCCAATTACTCAAGCTTAACTGGTTTCTCAACAGTATTTCGGGGGTCCGAACAAGATGAGGGGGCATGTGGGGGAGTAAGAGGAGAAGGAGGAGGAGGAGGAGAAGGGTGGGTGAATTGATATGGGAAAGTGAGAGAGCTCGCAGCTGCACGCACGGGCATGTTTATTGTTTACGCGAGCGAGCCAAAACAACTTGCTGCTGTTATCAATCTGCGACGACGAACGGCCTCCCTCCATTAATGTAAAAAGCATCGCGCCGTCCGATGCGCCTGTCCGCGCCTCCAGGCATGATTCCGACGTGAATGATATTTCTCATCTTGAAGTTCCGAATTCCTACATCTCTCATCCCCACCGCGATCGATTATTGGCAATAATGTTGACCAGCTCCACCTCCTCTCCTTCGCAGAATCCAACCGCAACTTCTGCTTCTTATTCGGGCTCCAACCGGCGTCGGTCTACCTCAAGCGTGTTTCCCGACCCCAGACACATGGCAATATCCGCAAGCAATCTTGAACATGATGTGATAGAGCAGGACAACTCACGATCCAAACCGCTCCCGCGGGTGAATGAGAGTGCCCTGTCCCGGGAAGTCCAACAAGATGCGCTGGAACTGAGCGGCACTCCGGCCGATGACATAGAGACGCAGGAGCGGGAGGAGCTAGCAGAGATACTCGCTCAGGGAGACTGGGCCCACAGTGAGATTGCCCTGTTCAAGCGCCTCAGACGGCGCGGAAGGGAACCACTGTTGCCGGCGCCCTGGCGCCTAGATTTTGCTACGTTCCCCGAGGCTCTCTATGCCCTTGTTGGCGAAAGAAGTTTCATCTGCGCCCTCACTCCGTCCATGGAATTTAGGGGTGAGGTAGACCGAGCTATACGTCATAAATGAATACGGAACTAACCGCCAGAATTCAATTCTTATCACCTCCAGGATCACAAGCACTACAAAGGCTGGTGAACGTCGGCGGCCAAGTCCGTGACAGAACAGAAATAAATCCTTCTGCACCTGTCGAGCCTCTCATTTATCAAGAGATAAGGAACTTTCTTACTTGGGCCGAGAAGGACGCAGAGATATGTAGGCAAACTCCCCCTTGCTTGTAGCAGAAATTACGCGCTGACAATTCACTCTGTTCGACCTTTGGCCCTATTCTTAGCAATATCATCAATCCTTACGGTTAACTACAATCGCAATAAAACCAACACTTCGAAAGCAACGAGTGAACGCACAGAACGAAAAATGATATCGATGGCGGACGAATTACGAAGGAAGCACCAGAGTCACGCTCGGAAAGGAGCGAAACGGGACAAGGAATACACAAATGCTACGAAACCAAGGTCCGCGACGGTGGTCTATGGTGTCACAGTATTCAACTGTGTCGCAGCGATCAGCAGTCTCAGTTGTGAAGCTCCGGGAGCGAGTGTGAAAACTCTTGTCGTTTTAGATTGGACAGATATTGGTTTGGATATATGGAATGCAATCGCCATCGCCATCCTTATTGTGTCCTGCAGAAATGACATCCTAGATTCGGATGAGGAAGCACGGTTAAAACTAGTTCAGCAGGCTGACGATGATGCGTGATTGCGCTGGCATGTATTTTCGTTCTCTCGTTCTCTCGGTTCAACATCATACCCAAACACTTTCAAATATTACTGATGTGATTTAACTTGATTGACCTCTGTACCCGACGTTAGAGGTGTTATGTTGTCGTGCTCACACCTCTTGTTGAATTCTTCTCTTCTCTCGCCCGATCAGGTGACATGCAATGGATTGATTATTAATCCACCTCCGCCTTCGAATCCGGTGCGAGAAACAACCCGGTTAGTTCAGCCAATCTTCATAATCCACGAGATAGACCGCCACTTTCTTGGTGCCTGCAGACATACCTCGAGCTTCAGCCATGTCTCCCCCGCAGTCCTCTGTTGTGTTTAGCACGGGCAATATTATTACCACCGGACGAACAATCGCTTCGCTCGAAAAATCCAATCAAGAATTGATAAACTCGCTGCGACAGAACTTCAAGGAGATATCTGAGGCCACCCCTTCCTCGTTGTCCAAAACAGCAGTCGCCCCTTGGGTACAGCAGAGAGATGGATTTTTTTATGTCCCGGGATTGACAGAGCCGGTTGGTTTAAACGAAGAAAGATCGGAATATGATATCACAGGTCTGATACCCGCTTTACAACAACTTTCGACCTACTAACATAACCTCTTCAGTCAAATTATTCTATCTTCCTGGTGTCCTTGTATCCGAGAGATGCAAACACACATTAGAGGCACTAGACTATGTCCTCGAAGAATTATGTGTACCATACATTGACCTTCTAATTGTCTCTTTCCCAAACATCTCATTCGATGCGGAGGACCTTTCTTCCAACACGGATCCTTCAGACGAGGAAGTGGACGAATGGATAAGAACGTATCGGACTCTTGAAAGCCTTCACTCGGCCGGAAAAATCAAGAGAATAGGGCTAGCCGAATTCGGAGTCGCACGTCTTGCTAAAATTCTCCCGAGCACTCATATTAAGCCATCCGTAGACCAGATCAACGTCCGTGATTGCTGCGTCGTCCCGAAATCACTGATCCACTTCGCCAAAGAGCACAAGATCGAACTTCTAACACATAATGATTGCACCAACATTCTCCCCTCTTCGTCCCTATACAACCTACTCCAAGAAGATGGTACGCTGTTTTCCCGTTTCGGAACCGTAGAACCTCAGTGGGCGGTAAAATACACCGCGGTTATTCAAGATAGAGGAGTGGTGGAGAACAAAGGGTACGTGTACTCTGCTCATTTCCCTGGCTATGTTATGAACAGCAGGAATACACGCTGATCATGTTCAACCAACTTGGGCTGAAAACGATAGATACTTCGCGAATGCCAAGATAGAGCTCCGATGAGGCTAGATGATACCAATAGGAGACTGGTTTCCAAACCTTTGACTCGTCTCTTTAGCTAACCAATCATGCTCTTTTTCCTGCCTCGTAATCGAACTTCCTGTAACCTTCTCAGGACAATTGTGGATCCAATAGAAGCTTGCGTGTACGCCTTCAGGATGGTATTGAATAGACTCGAGGCTCTCGGGTGGGTGCTTAAGAAAGCCCGTTCGAGCACATACAAGTCTACTGCCTTATCCTCATCACTCGCGGAAACCTGGCCGAGCCCAAAATCTATCAAAACAACATCGTATTCTAGAGAGCGATTTTCGGTTTCGATTTTTTCCTTCTGGTTTCTTTGGCGAAGCATCAGGTTACTTGTTGTTAAGTCACCGTGTACAATATCTATGTCGTGCAGCTTTGCTATAGTCCCTCCTATCTGCTCCATCAACCATTCGATATCTCGAATCGGACCAACATGGTCTTCCGGCTCGATAAATCCGCTCTCGAGAACTCCGTTCAAGAAGTCCCTGACCGACGGACCCTCGATCCACTCCATAATTATTTTGCCTTGCTTCTCGTCAACAAAGAAGACGGCTGGGCATCGGACCCCCATCGTTCGGCAACGGTGCAGCAATCGGGCTTCGGAGATACAACGATGCTTTGTAAGCCGCGTGTCGAGCACCGGATGGCGATAGGCTTTCGTGGGACGAATCTTGATGAGACAAGGTAATGTTGAGAGAAGATAAGTTGATTTGTAGACAAGAGCTTCTGCGCCTTGTTTGACTAATATGCCATCAGCCGCAGGCTTTTCGCTCGAAGGGGGTTCGAACATGGTTGCCGAATTCTAAGGATGCCTGACGGATCAGATATACAGCATCCAGGTCTATTCGAATCTGCAAATATTTCGGTGTGTAGTTTGTTGGGTGTAGACTAAGTGGTCCTGCAGTGGAGCTCCTGGGTTATGTAATCGGCCACGGTTTACAACACATGGTCCTCCGCTCTCCCTGATTCGATCCTGGGCTAAACCAAGGTCTCATCGAGGCCAATGGCACGACCCCCGCATTTCAGTAGACGAATTCGCGTTTTGTTTCTAGCCACGGCCCATCCAGAGTCTCTTCCTAATTTCTTTCGTGAAGATAGGATATTTGTTGCTAAGGTGACCGAGAGCACGTTCAGTCCAAAGCTTCTGGGCCCTGAGATACGATCAACCTCGTCTTTAAACACCCCTCCATCAGAATGTCCACTACTCCACCATTATATCAGCTCAGCTGCGGTACGCAATATCTAGCAACTACACTCGATTCCATAAAAGGTAAACAGCTAATAGAAAACATATAGGTGTGAACAACTACGACTGGGGTATGACCAAACGAATTGCAGGTCTTCGTTTCCATCATTCAGGATCTTGTAGTATATCACAGATCAGAATTGATTACTAAAGATCCGTGTTTCATGTTTTGAGTAGGTAAATTGGGCATGGCTTCATGTGCTGCTCGGTTCGCTTCCAAAGACCTCACAATCGAGGAGACAAAACCCTATGCTGAAGTAAATTACCTCCATGAAAACATACTTCGAAATTGATCACATTGTTTAGCGGTACACTAACTTGAGGGACTGCTGAATCGGAGTCTAGCTTTGGATGGGGACACACCCCTCTCTGCCCTCGAAAGATGTAGACTCGGGGAAGAGTTTGCAAGACCTGGTATCACAGAATGGAAGCTTAGTAGGACCCGCAGTTATCAGCAAGTTCGGCCCTGGGAAACTCCCATTCTTATTCAAAGTTCTCAGTATACGCAAAGCGTTGAGTATCCAGGCGCACCCCGACAAAATGCTTGCCGAAAAACTCCATACAAATGATCCCAAAAACTATCCCGGTAAGGCTCAAATCTGTCCTGAGGAAATCAATGAACACTAGCAAGGATACTTTTCCCCAGCCGCAAATACTACACAATGTCAGCCTACTAACCCGTCGCTACAGATGACAATCATAAGCCGGAAATGGCTATCGCAATAACACCTTTTACCGGGTTTTGTGGCTTTCGTCCCTTGTCTGAGATTAAAGCCTTCCTTTCAACAGTACCCCAATTGGCGGAACTGCTTGGAGCAGCAGCTATAGCTTCATTTCAAGAACTATCCTCTTCCCAAGACGATAACGATCGCAAAGAAGGTCTGAAGAAGTTGTATGAAAGGTTAATGACGTCCGAACCATCTGTGATTGCTTCGAGCGCAGAATCTCTCGTGAACTCTGCAAAGCAAGAGTTGGAAAAATTTGCTGGTGGGTCTAGGCTTTCTGATGGTAGGGATTTCGCCGAACTTATCATCGAGCTGAATGGTCAATTCCCCTCGGATATTGGGCTATTCTCTGCTTTTTTCTTGAATTTTGTATCTTTGTCGTCCGGACAAGGCATGTTTTTACAAGCCAACGAACCTCATGCATATCTATCCGGCGGTACGTGACGGCAGGCATTTTAACCGTTTTCAGATCTACAACACCACTGACCCCACCATCAGATATCATTGAGTGCATGGCGTCCTCCGACAATGTAGTTCGAGCCGGCTTTACCCCAAAATTCAAAGACGTCAGGACGCTAATCGACATGCTCACCTACCGGTCAGCACCTGTATCCGAACAAGTTATGAATCCAACATCTTATCCCTTCAAGAAGCTTACGGCCGAAACAATCTGCGAGTGCTTGCTATATGACCCTCCTATCGAAGAGTTTGCAGTTGTGCGAGCTACGATCCAGAGGGGTATTGTGGGATTTCAGGGAATCCCAGGCCCTAGCATCATCATATTTACTAGCGGGATTGGGTTTACAAAGGGAAGCTTTGAGGAAACCAAAAGCATTCAGATTCGCCCCGGTACCGTTGTCTTTGTTGGTGCAGGTTTCGAGCTCCAAATCAGTGGGGAAAATATTGAATGTTATCGAGCGTTCTGTAGTCTGGATGAGGAGAAGATCGCCCAGCACAGCGAGTAGTATTATCATTGAACTGCTTTTTAATACAAGATTATTTGTCATGCGTTTCTATTAGCTACAGATATAAGGAACCGATTAACACGGCAAAGACACGGCCATCCCGGGTAGCGATGAGTTATTGATCATGACCGGAGAGGCTCATTCAGGTTTTCCAACGAGCATCCGATCGATGGATATAGTGATCGAGCGTTAATCCGACCAGTAAGCGCCGTGGCACCGAAATACCGAAATACGTCTTAACCAGGACCTATTCTTGGCCTACAAATGATTTCGAACGGGGAAGACGTAAAAAAAGCGTTGTTGATTAGCCTTGTCTCACAAGAATGTTTCCTGGGGAAGCGAGAACTTACATGTCGTGGTGTTCGCTCAAATTCGATAGATATTTGTTGAATTCCTCCACGCGCTCTTTGTGGGATTTCGCAGCGTCTTTGAGAAGTTGCTGGTCCAGCTAGGAAAATGAATCAGCATGCCCATCTGCTGCGTGAACAAAAGACCACGGACGGACCTTTTTCCGTCTCGCCTCGTCGAACCTCTTCTCCGCGACGGTTTTTAGACGGTGGGACGGTTGCGTCCCGCTGTCGGGGGCCGGCATTTCGCCCGTCTCTTCGACCGGCTCGGAGTCAGCGTGCTCGTTTTCTCCGACATCACCGCGCGTGTCAGCGTTGGTCTGCGTGTTATCCTTGGAGGCACGGGCTTGTTTGGCGAGTTTGGATTTCTTCTTGGATTTCGACTTTGATATACCTGCTGAGCCCTTCAGTTTCAGCGAGCCGCCGACGGAAGCGTAGTTGTCCTTGGCCATGGCGACCGGATTGCGTCGTCGTCGTCGTCGTCGTCGTCGTCGGCGGATGAGAAACGCGCGCGCGTTCGACGGAAAAGCAGCGGCGGCGGCCGGGAACCGTTGTGTTGCGGGTGACGTTTGTTGTCCCGCCAACCGCCCCAACCGCCCGCAGCCACAGCGCACCGCCAAAACATCAGCAGCAGCAAGCAGCAGCAGCAACAGCAACAGCAGCGCAGCAGGGGAAACCGACCTCACCACCCCCCCCACCACCACCACCACCACCACCACCACCACCACACGCAACCAACCAACCGCCGCTCCCTCCCATTCCACACAGCAGCTCCATCTCCCTCCTCGCCATCGCAATCGCCGCTCCCATCGCCCCTCCAATAAACCCGGTAGTCGCGCAAATAGCCACCGCGAGCCTGCCACTATTCAACCAAGAAAGCCCTTTCTCTGTAGAATGCCAGCCGCTGGCAACCACAACTCCATATCTTGCATCCACCTTATTTTAAACACTTGACCGGTAGAGGAGCAGCAGCTAGCAGCAAAGCCTCCAGTCGACCGAGGATGTCTCGACAGACCAATAACCCAAACAAACTCGAGCACTCACAGGCTAGCTTGGCCACTCCGCCAGTCCTATCGAAGAAGCTTGTCGTCGTCGGTGACGGTGGCTGCGGAAAAACCTGTCTCTTGATCAGTTTCTCGCAAGGCTACTTCCCCGAGGTATTTTTGGCGTCGGTACCCTCATTTGACCTTTTACAGATCGTCCTAACCCTTTCGCCGCTGCCAGAAATATGTCCCCACTGTATTCGAGAACTATATCGCACACACAACTCACAAGCCGACAGCCAAGCCGATAGAGTTGGCGCTCTGGGATACTGCTGGCCAGGAAGATTACGACAGGTTGCGACCCCTCTCGTACCCTGAGACCGATGTGCTCTTCGTTTGCTTTGCTGTTGATTGTCCTACAAGTTTCGACAATGTTATGGAGAAGGTATGATGCACCTGCCGGACAATTCGTATACATGTTATTAACACAGATCCTAGTGGTATCCGGAAGTCATGCACTTTTGCCCGACAGTCCCGTTAGTCTTAGTGGGGCTCAAGTCTGATCTTCGCCACAATACAAATGCGATCGAGCTATTGCGGACACAGGGGCTGGCTCCTGTGCCAACTGAACAAGCCCTTGAGACGGCCTGCGCAATGAATGCGGTCTACATGGAGTGTAGTAGCAAAACTATGCAAGGAGTTCATGAGCTCTTTGACCTAGCCGTCAACACAGCCGTTGGAAACGATCTCTCGAGCCCAGCAAGCACTCGAGCGCCGCTAAACGGAAACGGGAGATCCAAGAAACCAAAGACGTGCAAAATTCTATAAGTTTATGTCTGCTCCCCTGAGAATATATGATAATCCGGAGATCTAGGGGCGCGCATCGCTTCATACCAATGGTTTACCTGCTCGTCTCTTGATGGCTAGCCATTGAAATAAGTGGCCTATGTATCTACGAAGTTGAATGAGCGTATCCCACGGCTAAATCGCGTTTGTGGCCAAGCTGTGGAGGACTGCGTATGATGCGCTAGTACACTTCCATCTGGAGGAACAGCACGCGGCATCCAAATTGATGCTCTCTATTGTGAATGACTTGCTGCTGCGTACTCTTGTAATGATCTATGCGAGGACACCTCTTTTATCTATAATGGGGTTGGGGTCTGTCAATAGTTGAACATTAGCGTAGTTTGATCTCCCATTGATATACAATATACACAGTCTTCACCTTTAATGAGAATATTTGATCACACGTGGTGCCAGCCACAAAGGCTGAAATTTCGCCACAACATAACTCTGGTTCACATCGAGGTGAAACGCCTTCCCGGGAAGACGTGGGAACTCCCACAAACCCAGAACCCTTCAAGAGTGAACCGGCCATCGAAGAAAACCAGCGTTGGAAAAAGGATCAATTAAATAAATATATATAAATATAAATATAAATATAAATATAAAAGTATTTGTATACATTTGATGATTAGCACTACTTAAATAGAAAAAAACTAAGAGGTATTTGAAACGCTAAGATATAAGATAAGACCGCATTCAAAATGTAAGGAAGATATAGGCTTAAGCGGAGCCGAAGGCCGAAACGCGCGCTTCTGCTCGGTTTATAAGGCCCTCCGTACTTTTACTTCTCGGAATACTATCTATCCCAAAGATACCCACGTCTCTCATCGACTTTCTTTTCTTCAAACTTATAAATTCAGAATCAGTCTGTGGATCCAACGTAGTATCCTCGTGATCATTGTCAGGGTTACTTGTTCCACCGACTCCATCTTCTAGATCCTCTGCCTCCACAATTTTGGTGGGGACGTCGATTTCAAGCGGATTTCCAAGAGAAAACCGATCCTGTCCAGTAGTCGAGGCCATGGACAGTGATGTTGACGATCGATAGGTTAGATCAGGAGTCGAAGGAACGGAGGAAATAGTGTCGTTGGGATGGAGATGGTTTTCAGCTTCGCTAATCAGATCAGCCTCAACGGGAATGTCATCCTCAGAGATGCTTTGTCGTGCAGTATTGATTGCCAGTATTTGTTCATCTTGCGCTGCGCGATGGGCCAGCTGTAAACCTTCCACAGCTGCAGCGCACTGCTCAGAAATACTCCGGATGATATCCGCGATAGCATCAGTTTTCTCTCGAATATGGCGATCGGCAACGTCGTTGAGGCTCATTTGCGAGTACCGCTTAGAGCCCCTCGGACTGTTGAAAAATCGACGTTCCATTTCTGGTGAAACATCTTCTCCCTGGGTAAGGGGAGTGATGAGGCTTGTTCGAGACTCGGCTCTCACTGGGATTGGGGGGGGTTGGTTCCCAGAGTCAACAGAACGATCAGGTGAACTGGCTCCTGATTCTTCATCCTCATACTCATCCTCCTCTTCTCCCTCTGCAAGGTCTCCTAGATCGAAGTTGTCGCCAAATGAACGAACTATATGGCCGAGGTGAGTCGTCTGACCATCAATAAGAGACCGGAGTTGCAAGACAACCCTCTGTGCCTGGTCACGTTGGCGAAGCAAATTGGCATTCGTGTGATGGAGGGCGGCAAGCTCTTTGCCATTCTTCTTTCTCTCTTTTTCTAGTTCCTCCGCTACCGCCTGTTGAAGCACTAGGGCCTCCAAAGCTTCGTCTCGTTGTTTTTCAGTTCCTGACAGTCGTAATGTCAATCTGTTTGTTTCGTCTTTCTGTTGATCTATCAACGTAGAAAGACGGCGATTTTCGCGTTTGTGAGTCTCGATCTTAGCCTTCAGATCATTGGTCTCCTTTGTCAACTGAGCGGCAAACGCTTGGAACTTTTCAAATTGAGCTTTCCAACTGTCAAGCTCTTCAACTAAGAAGTTATTTCTCTTTGTGACTTTGGTCAACTCTGTATCCATACGATTTTTTAGATTGATAAAGTCCTGCCAGGCCTCAAGAGCGTCTCGAGAAAACTGGTTTCTTTCCCTGATAATTTCGTTGAGGTGACGGACCGATACCTTCGTCATGAGAGGCTTTTTGACCGCTCCCCCAAATATAGCCTTCATTCCCGTATTACGAGTCTATGTAATTGAAATTTAGTTTTAGCTGATGCAAATTATGCCACGAATACTTAAACTCAGAAAGAGTCTTACCAGTTTCTCGCAAACATGGTCAAATACCGCCATAACGGCATCTTGACGCCACCAGTCGGGGTTTTGAATACTCTCCACTTCACCCCGCATCACAATGATCTGACCCGCAGGGACCAATTTCCCTCCAGCATATGCCGATCGGAGATGCATGGGGACACCCGTGGGTGTTACGTCCCCATTAAGCGCTTGAGTCAATCGAGAAATCATTTTCGATCTTTGTCCCGGACTAAAGACAGAGGGTGGGCTGCTTGTAAGTACGAAATTGCGATCTAAGTCTATTACTAAGGCATCGTTGGGGGCGGAAAAGAGACTACGGCACTCGGCAGTAAACCCGAGTATATAGGGCCCAGGTTCTTGGACTAGGTCTTTCGCATTATGCGCATGAACCAGGGGTACGTAAAGACCGCTCCATTCATAGACTCTAACGCATTGTCGAACAGTCTCCGCGGCTATGGTGAGAATCGCGGGATAGTGGCTGACGAAGATGATACGTCTAGTCGGCGAAAGTGCGGCCTCGATTACACCAACTATATTTGGTATGGACAGACAACTAAACAATGGCCACATCGAGAACTAGGTATATTAGTGACGAGTCTTGTGACTACAAGGAACAGTACCTACATTTTGAAACCCTGTGGGTGAAGATGGAAATTGGTAGCACAGCGCATAGTCCTTCATATCGATTCTAACGAGATCATTTAATCGAGGCGCAGGGAAAGAAAGGATACGCGAAACTTCCCTAGTAGACAGTTAGCCAAGAAGATGATGTAAGGGAGCGCCTGCTTTGCATGACAAGGAAAATAGCTATCTTACTCCGCGTGAAATAGGTTCGTTGCCTTATTCCAGTGAATCCACATGCCTCTAAGGTAGTCGCCCAACAGATCGAAGAGCGGATACCTCGAGAGAAAACTTAGGGCATACGGTATCCAGTAAATTTCATCTGGTGAATCGAAGAAATCACCTCCTTCGATTCTTTTTCTCATTTCTCTGATTGTTTCGGCCCTTTTCTCATCTGCGCGAGACCAAACTCGCAAGGCAATTCCATAAAGAGTTTGCGACGAGTCTTGTTGAAGAACGAAGGTATGGTGCACACAATGGGGTTGCGTACGGCCGGTACATATCTCTACGTCTTGAGGGAAACACGCCTTAACATCGATTAGAATAGTCAGTACACGCTGTTACAGGTTAAGAGAGACAACGGGTTGGAAACATACTCTCATTGCGGCGTGTAGAGCTTTGGCGATGTCGTTTTCTTGTTCTACTCTAGGACTACTCCCCAAAATCTCTGGTAGCCAGAACTGGCTGACGGCACCCTTCATGTGCGTGATTTTACCCTGGGTAGGAGCAGACGCTCTAACCCATTGCGATGGTTCTCTGCCAACACCACAGACAAGATAGGCGTGCGTAAGGGTCTTAGGAGTCCGCTGTGTGACCTTGATATTCAAAGTCGCTGGGATAGGTTGGGTGATGCGGCTATGCAATGAAGAAGTCCTGCTGGGGATGGGCAACGGATTGTCACTAGCATCTCTGGTCGGCGGCCTATCGCTGACCCCACTCGGATTTCCAGACCGCGGGCGAGATACCGTGGACGGTCTTCTGTGTAAAGATGTCATGGTTCTGTCTTGTAATTCGTAGCTGCCGTGTTTCGAGGAGACTGCACATGCAATCCGCTTAGAACATAAAAGCCGCGCTCTGCGAGGAGGATTGGCCTACCTATTCTTTGTTTCTCTCTTCGTTACCTGATGAAGTTTTTCAGGACTGGCGCCGCTGGCCGTATGGTTTTCTTTCCTCTTTCTTTCTTTTTCTTTCGATCTTGACAGAGCGGACAATAATCAAAATGAAAGGAACGACGTGTATGATCGAACTGAACCAAATATATTTGCGCAAAAGCGGACTCAAAGAAACAAAAAAGAAACAAAAAAAAAAAAAGAGAGAGCCGACTAGTCACATACGAAGCTGGAGCTACGCGATTGAGCGGAACAAAAGGACGAGGCAAAGGAAAGAATGGTGAAAGAAATGAAAACCGGGCTGGCAGATGCAGGTACGAGAAAGGATAAATGAGGAATGGATGGGGAGAAGCGAAGCCGGTCTGGTCTGTCGATAGTGCCCGCTTATCGAATATTATCAACCAGCCTGCACAGGGCCCGCACCTGCATCCTACAGAATGCACACATACCATACCAACGTCCTGACATACTTCGCATACTTATGTAAATGTGCATGTACCCCTGGGCTTTTTTACCCCTTTTCCCTCGCACCCTTTCGCGTAGATGCCCGTATCGAGCAGCCCAGCCCTGCGCGGTCGGCCGGTGTGATTGGGTGGACGGAGATGCGTCCCACAAACCTCAAACTCTTTAAATCTTTCCTCCCGTTTCCCCTCCCACTGGTCCACTCTCCCTCAAACCCTCCCCTTCCCCCCCCTCCTCAATATACATAGCCTGTCCATGCAATTTCATTGCTCCAGGAAAGGATCATGGGGGACGCTCGCTCACGGCTCTGTTCGGTTTGCTTCGAGGCCGACTTCAAATATACCTGCCCGGTCTGCCCAGCGAAAACTTGCTCCCTGGTCTGCTCCAAGAGACACAAGCTGCGGACCTCCTGCGAGGGCCGCCAGCGACCAAGTGACTTCAAAAACAAGTCCGACCTGCAGAACCCGCAGCAAGTGGCTGCCGATTTTGAATTCCTCGATTCGATCCAACGTTCACTCAACCGAGCGACCGCCAATGCTGAACAACGTGGAAACCGAGAGAAAGCCCCACGTCCTGGCCGTCATCGTACTTGGGATATCTGCAGGGCTAGAGGCATCAACGTGATCCCTGCCCCCGCCAACTCCTGTCGCGCGAGGCGGAATCGAACATCCTCCCAACAACGGTGCAGCCGCCCCCCGCAGCCCCCCTTTCCTTCCTTTCGGTCAGAGTTGCTGATTCACTCGTTCTTTCCTTCACGACTTAGCGGGCATGAATCTGACGATCAGGATATAATCACCTGGACCGTCGAATGGATTGTTGGTGACACAGACCCGGTCACCATTGAGATGTACCTTTCCTATTTGCTATATTGTCTCTATCTCTTCGGTAACGGCTAACCGACATGTTAGGGACGAGCACTTGCCTCTCGGAGATGCCTTTCTGAACCAAGTCGCCACTTCCCTTCGGCACACCAACTCATCAACTCCCCTTCCCGAAGAGATGCTGGCTGACTCTCCTTCAGAAATCGACTTTTACTTGCAGACCGTCAATAAGGAAAGCAAGATCCCCAAAATATTACCCTTGACTGCTTCAGACACCCTCTTTGCAGCATTAGTAAATACTACAATATTGGAATATCCAACCATCCGTGCCAAGTTACGAAACACCAACACCCCAATTTGCGATTGAGAACGAACGGAATCATTCTAGAGCCCACCTCTACTCTCTTGTCGACCTTTGACTGGCATTGTGGAGCTGATTAGGCGTAGGCGTAGTTTTATACAATCAATGTGGCCATAAAATCGTCTGAACGATGTCATCTTCTATCAGAAAACTCAACCGGATGATCCAACCCACCAGGAATTTATTGGAGTTCTTCCTGCGCTTTATATACTTGAAAGCCATACCATATTATACTACCAGACCCCCCCCCCTCTCTCTCTAAAAATGAAAAAAAAAAAAAAAAGAGAAGAAATACGATTTTCCAAGAGACAGAAATACAACGCTCAAACTCCCAACCCCGGAGTGCTAATATAACATAAATTTGCCATCACACACACATCTGTGAGTAGAGCATGAATTCAACCTCCACCTCTCCCCGAGGCGCTAAATTTTGAGGGCTGTCGAAAGGTCGTTCGCAGTTCTTGCACGGATATAAGAAACCAAGAAGGGAAGCAAACTTGACATGCGAATGCACCTAAAATTCCGCGAAGACAATGCTATCATGATTTTTGGGTAGTTTCTTTTCTACCCAGCTCTGTATCAACGTGGTGATGATGATCGTGGTCACCATCGTGATGTAACGTCACTAAGTGAATGTCAGCACGTTCGCAATTTGGGCTACTAGTTCGTGTGAACCGCAGTTTACCTGAATTAAAATCCTCGAAAGGATCGATCCCGTTCTCTCCAGGGGTCGCTGCGTCCTGGGGTGGACTTGTGCCACGCGCAGCGCTGATATCCACGCTTTCGCTTTCTTTTACCAACCGAAAGTTGACAGCATCAGCCCCTTTCCCCACTGTAGGTATCATCGGGGGACGCATATGCCTCAGCAACGCCCATTGGGTTGAGCGAAAGAAAGGATGTGCTTTCACATCGGACGCTCCGGCTCGTGACCCAAGCCTTTTATGCTCGTCTTTGACCAACAGCTTTTTGATCAAGGATTTACATGTACTAAAGCATAAGGTTAAATTTGAATGAAATATTACTAATGATCGGGGGGGGGAGGGGGGGAGTCTTGCCTTGATATCTGTGGAGAACTAGCGCTTTCTGGAAATCCAACTTCATCACGTAGTATATTGGCAAAGGTGGCATTTCGATTCTTCCCTTTGAAAGGAGTTGTCCCATAAAGCATCTCGTATATTAAGATCCCTAGGGTCCACCAGTCAACAGCACTAGTATGTCCGCAGCCTTTAATGACTTCCGGGGCAATGTATTCCTCAGTGCCAACAAAAGAATTAGTTCTAAAATCAGCAATACATGACTTCGTGTCGATGGTTGGCAAGGAGTGAGACGAGCTCCCGACGCGAGATATAATCATAGTTGGAGCACCACCGGGGTCAGACTGCTTGGATAGATCAAAGTCCGAGAGCATTATATGGCCAGACTGGTGCAAAAGGATATCTAGACGTAATTCTTAGCAAGCTTTTCAAGTGTCCCAAGACCACGCAATTTTATACTCACTTTCCGGCTTAAGATCCCGATATATGAAACCCATGAGATGAAGGTATTCAAGAGCCGCGGTGACTTCACCGGCATAAAAACGAGCATCGTCTTCGGGTATACATTTCCCGGGCCTGGTCTGGAGAGCTTTTGTAACTGTTAGATATCTCCTCTAGATACAGGCAGGATACGGATTCTCTTCTCTAGTTACCTCGAAAGAATTCGCCACCACTACAATATTCCATACAAAGGTATAGATGCTCATCGGACTGGAAGGAATGATAGAGTGTAACAATAAACGGGTGGTTACTAGTTGCCAATATCTCTTGTTCTGCCAGCGCTCTTTTGATTTTGTTTCGTTTGATCATTTCTTTCTTGCTAAGAACTGCACGTTATAGGTAAGAAGTCCGCACAAGTTAAATATGCCAAACTTCGGCATCTCACATACCTTTCATGGCATAGAGTCTTCCCGATTTCTTTTCGCGGACTAAATAGACCTTGCCAACATCGCCCTTGCCAAGCAGTTTTATTTTGTCAAAGCTTTGGGGTCCAACTTCAACGTTTCGTACTTTGATTGAATTTGAACTGTAGGTTCTTCTGAAAGCCACATTGTTGGACTTTTGTTCGTCTTTAAACGGGGCTACAGGAAGAGTGTATTCATCGGGAGTTTTGAGATTATCGGTAGCCGGAGGGGACGCTTGTGGGAATACGGGAGCTAAAAGACCGTTCTTCGACTCCATGGTTGTTGGGCGGCTCGGCGAACCGGATATCCCGTTAAACAAGCCTTGGGCATTCGGGGCAGATGCAACCCTCCGCAGTTTCCTTGCCATTTCATCTTTCTTATTAGCCGCATTAGTAGCTGCGCCGCTGCCCTTGGGGGTTTCTGGTGGTGAAGGAGGTCGACTAGTCTCGTGGTGATGCCGGATCGCTGGAGGACCTTGGTGAGCGAAATACGGATTCGCATGCGCAGTTGGCGATATATCAACGGGGTCCAACGCGGCCCCGGTGCTCGCTGACGAAGGGCTGCGTCCACGGAATAGGCGCGTCTGGCGAAAAGGGTGCAGACCCGTCGACTGCGAAGCCTCATGGTTGGCTGAATTTTGTCCGCTATTGGTGATGCGGAAGAAGTTCTTGAGCTTTTGAGGGAAATGCGACGTGGAAAAGTTGGATTGACCGGGTTTTGATCCTACCAAGCCCTGGCTAGACATATTCGGCCTTTTTTCAGAGACCTGGGGAGAGTTCGATCCAAACAATTGGGTCATTTTCAAATGATGACATGCGAGAGGGTGGTGGTGATTTTATATCTGATGTATGTTGTCTCTCCTGTCAGTAAACAAATTCCGCAGCAGCCTAAATTCGAACTATCGAGCAGGCCAGAAGAGTGTCTTAAATGTCTTGGAGTACTCCAATTCCGCCCTAGAATGATCCTGATTCTGAGAAAAGAGACCAGGCTATCGGCGATGCCCTTCGGACCGGAGGAGAGCGTGATGGAGAGCCCTAAGATACCATGAACTAAATGGAAGATGGATATGGCCGGGCGAGCAGATATATAAATAAGGGCGCAGAAACAGAGCATGCACTGGCTTTTAGACTGCCGGGAGTAATCCTACTGCGGACAATATCGACAAAGCTGAGGAGGCGAAAGAATACGGGAAAGAGTTGTTGGACTCTCGCCGGCCTTCACTGTGACCAGCTGCGAACTAAGGACTTCGTAAGTACTGACTGATAGCTGGGCAATTACTCAGCTCAGCCACAACCCCCCAAACAACAGGTTGCAACAAGCACCTTTCTCCACCAGGATATTTTGCAATTTAGCGGTAGGGACGCGCCTATTCTCCTCTCAGCAGTTGGATCAAATTATTACTTAATATTAGTCTTCGAACAAGTCCACAAACACAAATTCTACCCATCCGCCAAATTAGCAGCCCGCGTTCTCTGTTTCTTCAGATACAAGCAACTCCCTGACGCCAAAGAGAAACAAATAGAATTAACACGCTTCTCGCAGACCGGGCCCGGGTGAACCACAGGCCTTGTTGTTTTCACATCAGCCAACAATATACACTCGGAGCTCATTTTACACAGGCCGGTCCTTCATGACACCCCTGCTAAAGAAATCTGTGATCGTTGTAAATCGATCGCCTTCCGCCACCTCCAACGCCGTTTTGAAAATTCCGAATTGATCCGATGCCTCATCTTGCGCTATTGAAATAATGGTCAGCATACAATGAGCGCATACAATGTGTTCAGGTCTTGCTCACCTTGTCGTATGGCTTTGAGGGCAGCATTGCTACCCGTGCACGTAGGGCATTCTGGGGAGTCACTAGGGGCGTTCAAGCACCTTTGATGGAACGAGTGCTTGCATAAAAAATGTACTGCTGGGAGCTCAAGGCTCGTTCCACAAAAGGAACACCGACTAGGCTGGAATACTACCGGTTTATCTTCCAAGTCGGTAATTTCTTGCTTTCTCATCAATGTATCACGCCGGTATCCGTCTATGTAGCCTTGATCCTAGGTCGCTCTTAGCAACAGTTCGTTATCCCTACGAATTAGTATGAAATAAAAGAAAAACGATGACTTACTTGCTTTATTTCCAGACGTTCCCGCTCTATCATACCACTGAGATATTTTCTTATCATCCTAACAGTTGCCACGCTGTTTTTGCTCAGAATTTGCACAACTTGTAATGGTGCCATCAGGCATTCTCTCTCTATGACATCCAGGATTCTCAGTAGTTCATCACCCGCATTCTCTAGCGTTTCTGGGTTCGATATGAGATAGGCCAGGGCTGCCGGATATAACTGAGGCTCCATATCGCCGTATTTTTCTAAAACTGCCATGGCGCCAACTATATCATTCGAAGATGTGTGAGACCGGAAAATATCGAAGAAAAGCTGTTTTTCCTCCCGTACCAGGGTTGTACCATCTTTAAAATCGCACAGGTGAGAAAGAAGCAGAACATCAGAGGCATCTAAGCTGACCCCCCCCTGTTGTTTTAGCATCATTTTGGCTTTATCGCACCATATACCGCCAGATTCCATCTCATCTCTGCTCATACGGTGCAAATACATCTCAAAAAGTGTGGAACGAACTTCCATGAGCCCCCCCCCTTCCATATGCGCAAGCAAAGCCTCTAAGAAACTCACAAACTCGAGAGGGTGGTCTGCAAATAAGGAAAATGCAGTTTGTGGTGGGGGCGGCTGATATGGAATTATTTCGGGAGTTTGTGTCGTTTTGGTCTCCGAAGGTGGAGGCGCTGACAACGACATTGACAATGGGTTTCCGAGATAGGGAAGTTGTAAGAAGTAACTTTGGAGTCCACCGGATGATGGTTGTAATGCCGAGACATCGTGATCGTGAGAAAGCTCTGCTAGTGGGGTATATTTTCCAGCATAGTATTTTATGAGAAGAGCAGTTGTTTCATTTGGCATTTCATCTAGAAGTAAGCGTCCCCATTTCATGATATTCCTATGCATCTTTCTTTGGATGTTAGAAGTGGTCGAGACTTGCAAATTATGCCGCAGGCAATATAGGTGTGGAAATTACCTACCACGTGCGGTTCCAGCGTTACCAAGAAGTTCATCCCATCAATAAATTTTCGCATATCTTCCAAAAGAATGTCCATAACGACATCATACTCCGAGTTTCGTCTGGCTAGATAGACGGCTTGAGTAAAGTAACCGGCTTGACGGCAGAGCGAAATGACTGTGTTGAGGTCGAACCGTTGTCCTTTGTCCGATCTGATAAAATTCTCCAACTTGTCCACATCTTTCAATTTTGCGTAGCAATTGAGCAGAAGAGTGGTATGCTCAGTTGTGACATATTCAGGGTGATGGTGTAGTTGTTCGAGATATTGAATAAGATTCGGGATTCTTTGAATATCCAGAAACTAAAACTCAAATGATTAAGGAGTGTATAGGGTGCACAAAAATATCATACGGATACCAACCTTGCGAATTATTTGGGATGGTTGTGTCCCCTCAATTGCCTGTATATACTGCTGCATTGCATTATCGTAATCACCCTTCAGAAATAAGAAATCTGCGTATCGACAATTAATTTGGTTGACCTCTGCGGGGGTTATGGCTGACTTCTGGGCCAATTTAAGCGCCGTGGGATATAAGTCACGCTGATAAAGCATGTTTAGTCTATCCGGTAGCGGTTTTTCTTTGAGTTTTATAATCTACAGATCCCGAGAGAGTCGTTAGCTATAACTAGGTGCAATGAAAACAGATCGCGGGCCAAACTGTAATATTATTCAGAAAACAATACATTATGATGCATAATTACCTTGTTATCAGAAGAAAGGATATGAATATCGTTCCATTCGTGTAGAACGCCCTTCACACCACCAGTGAACGTCTCTAAGTGCGCGATAAATTGAAGATCGGTATCCAGGATCACCAAAGTACTGACTTCGAATGCATTTTCGCGTTTGGGTCCGAGAAGGTGTCGCAGGTTCATCATACCGCTATTTGTGCTTGACGAAGCTTGAGGTGGCAACAAGAGTACCACATACGCTCCAAAACAGCCAATGAAACTCTTACTACCTTCGTAAGCGTAACAAGGACCACGGCCATCGGGGCCATAGTAGTAAAGAGCATCAGACCTTGCGACGAGCACGTTGCCTGATAGTTTATCCAGGGTCAGACATCCCAAGGCACATCCCGCCGTCTCGAGAACCCTTGGTGGCGGTATGTGTCCTCGAATTGATGTTTTGATAGTCATAACTCGCTCTACAGTCGTAACATATAATGTGTAAGATCCATACTCCCCAGCAAATTGAATACCAGTTATGGGTTCTTCCGACTCAAATATTACCCGCTGTTTGCTACCTCGATCGTGAACCAGGTCCCCACGAACCAAAATTACCACACCATTTGCAAAAGCCGCCGCCACATCCGAGAGATCTTCGGTCACAGCGAAACATGTCATCTTTGTGTTTTTTTTTTGGCATATGTTAGCGAATTTTTGCGGCATAATGCAACCCGGAATGTAGAGAGTGGTGCTGTCTACATTTAGACCTAACGTAGTTATTCAGCGGGAGGGATTACCGGAAATATGGTCTGGATGTTGATGCGTAAGGTTGCTTGAAGCTGGAATGAAAGACCTTTCTTCTCAGCGCCTTTCAGCATCCAAACCTTCATCTCTGGTGGATTGATAAGGTCCTCCTATAGCCCTCCACGTACAAGTAAGAATACAGCTCATTTGACTTTAGTCCAATGGTACACACCGAAACAGTCACGAGAGCTTGTCGAGATTCAAGACAAGTTGAGTGGGTGATAGGTTTGCCGTCGTGCGCCCTCCACATAAATAGTCTATGGTATTTTGGACCAAGGGCGACAATTTTACCATTTGAGAACCCAAGCAACATAAATCGCATTCCAGAGCACATGCTTGTGATTTGAGCCCCCTGATAAAAGTGTCACGAAGAAGGTCAGCGTTGGGCTTCTACCATTTAGACATCACCGAATCTATTCGTCTTTGTACGGCTACGGGGAATGGTATTTTACCTCGGGTTGGAACTCATCGATGGGGAGTTTGACGGAAGAGGAATCAAAGAAAGTAAATGTTTTCCACTGCATGGTCCACAAACGTCAGCCGGGCTGAAAGGAGGATCTCGTAGCCTGACATACAATCTTCGACGCCATCGTTGGGGTTGGTATCAGGTACGCAATCGCGTAGGGCGGCAGAAGCGCACGTATTGTCTTGAACGAGAAGCCGTCGGCGCGAAGTTAGTCGTCGCGTGATATGATATCCGTATACCGTATTCCCGCAAGCAGCAGTAGACCGGAGCGGAGCTCTTGCGTGGGTTCTGTCGTAGGATGAAGCTTGAAGGTACAAGGAAGGATAAGTGTTGCGCAAGCCAGAGAAAGCCAGGAACCGCCAAGGCACTTAGCTAAGTGGCTAAGATTATTCTTGTGTCCGCCAATCGTCCTCCATCCTCCGTCTGTGAACCAGCAGAGAGACAGAGAGAGAGAGAGAGAGAGAGAGAGAAAGAGGAAAAAAAAGAGACCATAGCCCTCGCGATGCGTCTTAGTGGACTCTCTCCTATCGAGCAAGAAATACTCAAGGAGTATCGATCTCTCCTCCACAATTTAAACCAGGTGAGCCACTATTCTCACCTAGCAATGGACAGATAACCACACTAAAGAAGTTGCTAACGCTTGCATCCTCGTGAAGCTTTCCATGACCATTGGTGCAATGGCCAACCAACCTACATCGCAGACAATCGATTCCCTTCGCCTTCTTGAGCGAAAAACGGGCTTAATTAGCACCTTGATGAAAGCGTCGGTTTATAGCATTGTCCTCCAACAAGAGCTTCACTATGAAGACACCAGAGGTTGTATTATCCTTGCTCCCGGCTCTCTTGGTAGCAATGCCGATTATCCACAGACAGAATATTGTACAATATTAACGTATCTTACATCGAAATCAGGAAGCTATTCTGAAGGAGCGGCTCCGGGAGGTGAATAAACTAGATGGATGAACCGCAGCATTCAGACATCTTAATAAACACCTTTCCCGTAATATGCCTTCCGTACATCTACTATCTTCTTTCCTCGGCCCCGAGCTATGAAGTCTATCACAATAGAATCAGAATTTATTGAAAACTAGCAACGAGATGGCGAGGACGGGATGCTTTGGATGGCAGGTCACTTACCAGGTGTCTTTTGCATTATCAATGCTTGTATCGTCGCCTTTATCACATTCATAGGATTTCTTGACCTTGTAACCCTTGCCGCAAGATCTGAAATCCCTGCACATCGGCAGATCTCAAATATGTACTGAGAGCATCTAATCCCGAACCCTATATATTATCTTAGAGGCGGACTCCTCGCGGGTAAGATTAAACCCTAGAACATACCTGGAGGGCGTGACATCAGTAGAACCTCAACTGCGCCCATTTTAACTTTCACATTTCCGTATATTGTCCGATCCTCGTATCTCACGATCGGTCTTAAATTCTTAATTGCCTGATACTGAGACATGCGACTGGACAACTCCCCTGCGGTAGAACTAGCTTCCCCGATTCCGATCATCCCGTTTCCATCTCCTGCTATGGTCAGGACGTATTGTTTTGCAATCTTTCCCAACCTCGTTTGGTTCGTGACACGATGAGATACTAGCTCACGCACCTTTAAGGTTTCAAGATAAGATATCGGCAAGCCGGTTAAACGCGAGAGGTCTTTTAATTTGTTTTCATCGTCCTCCTCGCCTTGCTTGAATTTGGCGTCCTCCATCTGGGGAATCGGTTGACTCGGCCAACGTCCCGATTTGGGTATTCCTTGGACAGCAGTGTCGAGGAAAGGGTCGACCCGGGACAGATCTGTAAAGTACGGTAAACTAAACGCATCCTGTCGCCTCGGTTTCCATTTTGTTGGATTGACTTTGGATATATCATTTTCGGCGTCTAATAGAGCGGCAGCTTGCTCTCGTTCGTAGTAGGGCCGCAATTTAGTCGGATCGAATACTCCTGAGGGGACAGTAATCGAACTAGAATGCGGAACAACCCCCCCTTGGGATGCGGAGCTCGAAGTTGAGTACAGATGTCGAGAAGAAGGAGAAATGAATTTCAGGCTGCTGGTGGGTGCACCGGCTCTAGCCACAAGCGTTCCTTTGGCTAAACGGAACATCACCGCTATGAAGCAATCGCTGCGGCCCGGTTCTTGGGGGTATTCCTTGATTCTAACAGGTCAGCGAGCCCCTCTATAATCAGGGAGATAGATGCCTTACAGAGTACTATAACCGCAAATCTTGAAGAGGGACCCGATATATGTGTTCTCAGTTTAAGCCATAGCGCCAACCGTGATAATGGCTATAGCCCTGACTGAAATAGCGATGGGAACGGGCTTCGAGGACTCCAATGCGAGTCGGTTTGAAGAAAAACGACTGTGAAAAAAGTAAGCGAAGACAAACTGAGCAAGGGCCAACCGAATTTTCTTGGCAGACACCCCTCCAATACGCACTAAGTACGAAGTACTCCCTCCCGAGCTGTGAAGTGCCCCGCCTGTTACTTTCCTCTCACTTCTCCCACTTCCTAGAATCCAGCCCTCTCTGGCACCCGTTTCCCGCTGGATACCCATCGGTTTCCTCGAACTGCGCGGCATCCTAAGTGCCCCTTAAGAGCCGGTATCGCAATCAGGGCCGGTTCTACCTGACTCCATAGCTCTCGTATTTTCCAAATCTCAGAGACTAACCCTTGTAGCTCAAGCCGATTACAAACACCCCGCAAGTGATCTCTACTGTTGAGACCGCGGCAAGATCTCCAAAGCATCAATCGATTTTGGTGGTGGAGAAGACGCTATACTAGGAGAGAATATTCACGCCGCCTAACAGGGCCTACCTCACTCCACATAGACAAGTCCGGGAATTTGGCGGAGATGCAAACCATTTCCCCGATCATGCAGACTCCAACCACAGGGGCTAGTGGCACAGGCGAAGAGGATGCTGCCGCATCTGTCCATAAAAAAATTGAGCGAGTCCACCAGAAAATCGAGCGGGAACGTGCTCTGATAACAGCTGCACGTTCAATGCGCCAGTCGACCGACAATATTACCGTTCAGCAGAGCCTCGATTCCAAGATTCGGGAATCCCAAAGTAATATCAACTATCTCGAAGGCGTCATCCGTGATCTTCAGAACAAGCAAATCCAGAACGTGTCGTCTGGAATAGATGGCCTGTCGCTTATGTCGAATAACGCATTCTCGGAGAGCCCACCCACGCCACCTCCAAAAAACCCAAAGAATATTTCCCAAGAGATAGATTCGGCATACAGTGTAGCGCCTAAGGGTGGCCCGCGGCCTCCCTTTGCCCAGCAACCTGGCCCTGGCCTGCCGAAATCCCGCCCCAATTACTCTAAATTAGGTGGGTGTCGATGGTTGTAGGTTTAGAGTAAAATATTATTGATATATGTGCTAATTTTATACATGATGTTGTGCTAGACTTGATCAAGTATGACTCGCCCTATCTCGGCCCCCGAATCACCTTGATGCTCTCTCAACTCGAATTTAAGTTGAGCGTGGAGAAACAATATAAAGAGGGCATCGAGAAAATGGCCAAATTATATCAGATGGAAGGAGACCGTCGAAGTAGAGCAGACGCGGATTCAAAGAGGGTTGAAAGCAATCAAAAAATACATCTTCTTAAACAAGCCCTCAAGCGATACGAGGATCTCCACGTTGACGTCGAAGGAGACACTCAAGGTGACGGTAAGACGATCTTATGGGGCTCCTATCATCAACTTTCCTGACTATAGGAACCTTTGCCGCACTAAGCTAACACGATTCGCCAACCTTAGACGATAGCATTAACGCACCTAATATTCGTCGTCCTCTGACAGGGAGACTACACATTAAGATCTTAGCCGTCAAAGATGTTGATCACGCTGCGACATCACGATTTTCGCGGGGACCAGAAACTTTTGTCACGGTCAAAGTAGAGGACGTTGTGAGGACGAAAACTAAACCATCAAAGAACGATCGCTGGGATGAATCAAGTGAGGTTGATGTCGACAAGGCGAACGAAATCGAAATAACAGTCTACGATAGATCTGGCGATCACCACCTCCCAATTGGATTAATGTGGATTCGTCTTTCTGATATTGTCGAAGAACAGAGGCGGAAGCGTATTGAACAAGATATATCTGCGACCGGTTGGGTGAGTGCCGATAATATGGAAGCTTCAACCCAAGTAGGTCATCCGATGTCAATTGGCGGCCCCTCTATGTCACGAAATACTAGCAATTTGCCCACCATTCCTGGCTCTATTGGTACCCCGCATTCAATGATACCCGGCGCGACTGGCCAAGGAATGGAAGAACCAAAGCCGGTTGTCATCGATTCATGGTTTGTCGTAGAACCAGTGGGCCAAATCCGCCTTCAACTCAGCTTTGGTAAGGAAAAGGTCCATATTTTAGCGAGTGGCTCGTTTCTAATACATTATAGTCAAATACAATAAGAATAAGCGCCCGTTTGACGTTGGTTTAAATCGAAAAGGCGCGGTCAGGAAGCAAAAGGAAGAAGTACACGAGACTTACGGCCATAAATTCGTTCAACAGCAATTTTACAACATAATGCGCTGTGCTCTTTGTGGTGATTTTCTCAAGTACAGTGTTGGCTATCAATGTTCTGACTGCAAATACACTTGTCATAAGAAATGTTACCCTAAGGTCGTAACAAAATGCATCTCGAAGTCAAATGCAGAAACTGATCCCGAGGAGGAAAAACTGAATCATCGCATCCCGCATAGATTCGAACCCACAACCAATTTTGGGGCAAACTGGTGCTGCCACTGTGGTTATATGCTCCCAGTCGGCAAGAAGAATGCGAGAAAATGCACAGGTAAGAAGTGGCTAGGTTTCTCCAGGGGGATTCATTCATGGTCCTACTGGTAGAAGCTCCATTGGAATATTTCTTATATTATTCTTTGGACTAATCTGGTATTTGTTAGAGTGCCAACTTACTTGTCATGCTCAATGTGCACATCTTGTGCCTGATTTCTGTGGCATGTCGATGGAAGTTGCAAATCGTATTCTAAGCGAAATCGGCAAAACAAAGAGAACAGGAGTTTCGGGTTCGGGCCATATGGCGGATCGAACTCTCAGAGGAAATCAGAACCCAGCCAGCTCTGTACGTCCAATTTCAATACAGAGTACTGGGAGTGAATCCTTTGTAGATTCACAATCTTCAGATCCTCGGATGACACCTTTGACTACACAATCAACCCAGTCCCCGTCTTCTTCCATTTCTGGTCAATCCACGCTCTTTGATCCCTCGCAGCCCCAAGGTTTTGATGGGAAGGGGGCATACAATGCGGCGGCGAAGGCCTACGGACCATACAGTCCAATTCCGCCGCCACCGCCGCCGCCAGCTCAAGGCCGGCCACAGTCAGGCCAAAGATCCCCTTCCAACTCCTTGGCAGCAGCAGCCGCTATTACCGCGCTTACCGGGTCTCGACCCGCTTCAGGTAGTCGACCTTCTGGTCAGCAGGCTCCCTATAATCCTGCAATGATGCCACCCACTTCGAACCTATATCAGCCACAACCATCAATTGGTGTAAATCCAGCCTTGCATCATGATCAGCAGCAGCAGCGCCTCTCGATGGGATATATCCCTCCGCCTCCTCCGCCCCCACCACCACCATCGCAAGTAAACCAAGTAGTGTATCCGCAGACGCAGGTTCAGCCTTATATCCCCGCAGGAAGCCCCGTTACACAGAAGCAAACGGCATTTCCAGTAGCGCCGGTTTTAAATCCACCGCCACCAACCCAGCCCACGAAACCGCCGCGGTCTGAATCGTCACGAAAGATTGGCTTGGACCATTTCAACTTCCTCGCTGTTCTTGGGAAGGGTAATTTCGGAAAGGTCATGCTTGCAGAAACCAAGGCTACGAAACAACTATACGCGATTAAAGTTTTAAAGAAGGAGTTCATCATTGAGAACGATGAGGTGGAAAGTATTCGTTCAGAAAAGAGAGTTTTCTTGATTGCTAACAAGGAACGTCATCCTTTCCTTCTCAACCTGCATGCATGCTTCCAAACGGAAACCCGAGTTTATTTTGTCATGGAGTATATCAGTGGTGGCGACTTGATGTTACACATCCAGCGCGGCCAATTTGGAACAAAGCGAGCACAGTAAGTTTCAAATATTTTGGGCTAAATTCCTCATCCTCCCCTAGATATCTACTTCCAATGCTTACTCGTCCACTACGCCAAGGTTTTACGCGGCGGAAGTCTGTCTCGCCCTTAAATACTTCCATGAAAACGGTGTTATCTACCGTGACTTAAAATTAGACAACATCCTACTCACGCTTGACGGACATATAAAAATAGGTGATTATGGATTATGTAAGGAGGAAATGTGGTATGGTTCCACTACCAGTACATTTTGTGGGACGCCAGAATTCATGGCACCCGAGATTCTTCTGGATAAGCGATATGGTCGCGCAGTTGATTGGTGGGCATTTGGCGTTTTGATATACCAAATGCTTCTTCAGCAATCCCCCTTCAGGGGCGAGGACGAAGACGAAATATACGACGCTATCCTTTCAGACGAGCCTCTTTACCCTATACACATGCCAAGAGATTCAGTTTCAATTTTGCAAAAGGTCAGTTATTTTCCTGGGCGGTCAGGAACCTGGGATACCGCGATTCCGAATACGATGACCGATGCTAAAAATTCTATTAGCTGCTTACCCGCGAGCCCGAATTACGTCTCGGGTCTGGTCCCACGGACGCCCAGGAGATAATGTCACATGCCTTTTTCAGAAATGTCAATTGGGATGATATATATCACAAACGCGTTCCTTCTCCCTTCCTGCCCCAGATTAGCTCTCCAACCGACACATCCAACTTCGACCAGGAATTCACCAGCGTTACGCCGGTTCTCACACCGGTGCAATCAGGTAAGCCCGATAGCCAGTGTCGAAGACGTTTGAATGGCAGAAGACGGTGCTAACTTCTCCCTCGGACAGTACTGACACAAGCAATGCAAGAGGAGTTTCGCGGTTTCTCATACACGGCAGATTTTGTGTAAATCCGCATCTCCTTTGGAGTAGTTCGTGGCGGCACCGGCGTGGGTTGTTCTACCCAGGAGCTTACTGGGGGGGGAGGGGCACGTGGATTCCCAGTGGTTGAGAGGACAGGAGACGGGAAACCTGAAAGTACAAAAGGACAAAGAATAGAAGGAGGAAAATCGGAGGGCAGAAACTGTTTGGAGCTGTGTTTGTTCAAGTTTCCAGTTGTGAGCTTGTTTTTCGTAACCTATAACTTTGCATTCTTGTTCCGTTCTATCCTACTCTGTTGTTTTGTTCTGCTTCATGCGTAGCACCGCCATCCACCAGAGCTGAATCTATCGAAAACTTGTTTTGTAATCCGAGGCAGGCACCGGCGCGCTCCGTGCCGGCCAGAGCTAGTAGGATCTTTGATATGAACAGACCACGGCAATTTTACTAATCCAATCCAGTCCTACTCCGCCAGGCAGTGGAAAAAGAAAGCAGCGTGAGATAATCAACGTAGCGCAGGCACAAGGATCGATTAGTTTTGGGGCTCCCCCCATCCGAACGGAAATGGCCTTTTGACCGGTGCCACCACCAGTCGGCGAGCAACTATATAACCCCATATTCCGCTATCGGCAGACCCTTCACCGTGCGCGCCCGACCTTTCCTCGTTCCAGCAGCCCGTATATTAAAGTTCCTCGTTCCAGCAGCAGCCCTTCTAATAATAAATAACAAGCAAGAGAGAGAGAATGAATAAATAGAGTAGAGTCGAGTTGAAAAAATAAAAATAAAAAAACAACACAAAAAAAAAAAGAAGAACCGCTCCTCCATTCAACGACCACAGGTACCCAAACTCTTATATTCCACCGCTCGTTCTACATGCAAAAATAGTAGCAAGGTCCACACACCAAACGAACGGGATCAGAGTCCCCAAAGCTCAACCCCAATCGGTGAGCAACTGCGGATATCTCGGCTATTCTCCTCCAACCTCCACGAGGTACTGGCGCTGCCCGTCATGGTAAATCTCCCGATTCCGAGGTTGGAGGATTATTCCATTTCAGCAACAACAGGGTTCCTTCCCGATGTGCCTCCTTTAACGGTCTTACCGGATCCATACTACGCACCCTGGGAATCTACGATATCCAACCTTCAACCCCTCATTCTAAGCAAGAAGATTCGTCATGTGATAGATAGGCTCCCCATTTTATCAACGGCTCGACTCGAAACGGAGGCGCAATGGAGACGCGCTTATGTTATTCTTTCGTTCCTCTCGCATTCTTACATCTGGGGAGACACGATGCCCTCCGAGGTTGGTAAAAATATACTCACGCTCTCTGGAGAATCGCTGCGACTGACTTGGATCCGTTTAGATATTACCAACCTCGATATCCATGCCATATTTGACAGTGAGCTCCAGGCTTGAGGTTCCTCCCGTTGCTACCTATGCTGCACTCTGTCTTTGGAATTTCAAGCCAGTCTTCATAGAAGATCCCATCGATTCTTTGGACAATCTTGCAACGCTACACACCTTCTCCGGGGCCCTGGACGAGTCATGGTTTTACCTCGTCTCCGTAGCAATAGAAGCTCGAGGGGCCGCCATTCTCCCTTTAATGCTGGATGCTATACAAAATGCCCGCGATGACAACTTAGACATGGTTGTTTCGAATCTCCAAGCCTTCGCGGAACGGCTCGGGGAGCTCGGATATCTGCTTGGGCGGATGTACGAAAACTGCGATCCTCATATATTCTATAGTCGTATTAGACCATATCTTGCGGGTTCTAAGAACATGGGCGAGGCAGGTTTACCGCAGGGAATTAAGTATCTCGATGGTAGCGGAAATGAGACTTTTAGACAATATTCTGGAGGCAGTAATGCTCAGAGTTCTTTGATCCAAGCATTTGACATTATCCTTGGCATTGAGCATCGGCCTACGGGCGACAAAGCAGATTTCAAATTAGATGGCAAGCAATCGGCTCCCCAGGAACACAAAACTCACAATTTTATTGAGGTATGTATTTATTTGCTTCGACTTTTGCGTTCGTTTCTAGGTGCACTGAGTATGGGGGGCTAAAATGTAAAACGTCCATTTTACAGGAGATGCGAAACTATATGCCTGGACCTCACCGTCGCTTCCTCGAGCACCTGTCGCAAATATCCAATATTCGACAATACGCAGAGCAAAACTCATCTTATGGATCTCTTACGGTTGCATACGATGCATGTCTTCACATGTTAAGAAATTTTAGAGACAAACATATTCAGATTGTCAGCAGATACATAGTATTACCAGCGAAAGAACACAGAACCATGACTGGAGACCGCCTGGCAGCAAGACAAAAGCTAGCGCCCAGTCCTGCATTAAACACGTATCAACTTCAACCGAAAGGTCTCGCTAGACCACCCAAACATTCGTCAGATTTGAGAGGAACTGGAGGCACCGCCCTCATTCCCTTTCTCAAACAAGCCAGAGATGAAACTGGGGAACCGTCTATTGGTGCTTGGGCTCGAAGGTTGCTAACAAGCCCAGGAATAGGTTCCTTGGGTCGCGACGCAGGGTCCATCAAGATTCAGGGACTTGCTGGTCAATGGTTAGATAGCGAGGATGTAGGAGGGATATGCCACTGGTAAACACGGATGGAACGAGTTCACGAATAACACGTTACTTTAGGAACCGGATCGCCCCATTGCATATTTGCAAGCCGAATAGCACACGTTATCGTGCTAGTAGTCTAGCTCCGATGCCAAGGCTCATTTGCTCGTTTATAGCATGCGAAAATTAGTTCTATATAACATAAAATACTCGTTTTCGTCAAGGTCCGAACACATGTATATATCAGAAACGCCATGGTTAGAACTAGCCTCAGTGGGTTTGGAGATCCCGAAAACAACTCCTGCAGAATATTAACCGAAGCGTTCGCTCATGATATTCAGTGGATTTCTCCTGATGTGGTCAAGGAAGCACTTTTATAGACTTCCCACCCCTTTGTATGTTTGCGTCTTTCTAAGTAGTAAGCTATCGTGGTAAAATGGGTCGTAGGGAGTGATTAACGGGGGTGGACGGGAACCTGAGAACACAGAGTGGTAGGAATGGGGGAGGACAGATTTTTTGAGCTTATTCCGATGCTGATCGAAGCCTATCCGCGTATCGACCTTGCTGCCAAAGGATTGCTGTTATCCGGTGGTTCTGCTTTTAGCATGGAGATGGAGGCTGTGCGACCGGTGACTCTTGGAAGGCCAGACACCGAAGAAGCCATGTTATTGGTGTTTGAAATTCGCTTTGAATTACCCGTTCCAACTAGAGATGGGCCAACCATGGAATGTCGTTTTGTCACAGTTTTTGCGGCTGTATGTAGAGTGTTTGCCAATTGAGTCCTTCCATCTATATTCCGATTCGTAATGGAAGAGTTTGAATGCGGGGCTGGAATTTCGGGTAGTGGTCTGGGGTTGTATGCCAGGCGTTTCCCTGGGGATTCTGACTGGTCCACATGAGGTCTGTGAGCCTTTTTACCAGTGATAAACTCGTGCCGGATGGCATCATCTGGTTTGATACGTTTCTCGGGGTCCCAGCGAAGGCACCCTGACAGGAAATCAAGAAATGATTCGTCATCACACTTAATAGCTTGTTGTAATGTCTTCGAGCTAGGTCGACGCCTACGACCCTTTGAAGATACTATCATTCTTGGTTTTCCGAAAGAATCTAGTTATTAGATGGTGGTTAGTAGTCTATCTCACGGGATATCGCCACAGCGATGTTACCAGTCGTGGCTAGAAAAGTTACACTGGAAACTCACCGAAGAAGAGTTTCTTGCGGCTGCTTTTTTCTATTAAATGCTTCTCTGGTGGACCAAAGACTTCCATGATACAGGCAAGTTGTTCTTGCTCATTCTCTCCAGGGAATATCGGATATCCTGTATAAAGTTCGGCGAGGATACACCCCAAGCTCCACATATCGATAGGAAGACCGTACGTCATACCGAGTATAACCTCTGGTGAGCGGTAAAAACGCGACTGAATATATGTGTAAACCTTTTCGTGTTCCAAGCATGAAGAACCAAAGTCGATGACTTTGATGTCTGATTGCATCGGATGGGCGAGAAGTACATTCTCTGGTTTGAGATCACAGTGTATAACACGGTGGCCTTTGAGTAATATCAAGCTACTCAAAAGTTGTTTCGTGAAGCGCCGAATCAACCGTAAAGAGAATCCTCGGAAGTCATTTGATTTAATGAATTCATAGAGGTTCATGCCCAAAAGTTCGGTAGATATGCAGAGATGACTTCGGAAATAAAATGATTGAGTGAATTTGACAAGACTATGGTGATCACCCGGGTCCTACTAGTCTATTAGCGGCTGGCCTGTCCCAGATTTAAAAATGAAACTTACCCATTCCCTGAGTTTCTGGAGAATATTCACCTCAACTAAAGCCTGTTGGTGAAATCTCTTTTTATTCCGGATGATTTTGACTGCGACTAGACCGCCGGTTTTGTGATCAATACAGCGAACGACCTGGCCGAAGCTTCCCTTGCCAAGGACGTCTATAACCTCATAGCGGTACGCCAGATGATCGCCCATAACAATATTATAATCTCCCCGTTCGTCATCGTAACCGAAATTGCACACAGTCGGCCCCCCATTTAACTCCCCGCTTATTTTCTTTGCGTCAGCGGAGCCGGTGAAATAAACATCCTTGTAGTCTACAATCTCTCCACGCTCGAAAATATTCAAGGTTGATGATTTCAGCGCCTGATGGGCCGATAATCGGTCTTTGGGCCCGGCACGGGCTTGGAGTGTCCCTACTTCTGCAGCAGCAGCTTCGAGACCCTTCCTTTTTGAAGCCAATTTTCTCATTTCCTCATCTGCTAGCATATCATCAGAGTCCAGCGAAGATTCAAGGCGAGATGACCTTATCGAAGATATCGAAGATATCGAAGATTTAGTGTTCAAAGGTCGCTGACCCGCAGGTTTCGGCATTAATAGAGACTTCTTAGTGATTCCAGATGAGTCGTTGTAATTTTGGGTTTCTTGACTCCGTATGTCTTTTGCATTGCTAGAGAGCCCAGCCGAGTTCCAGCTTTCACTTCTAGTTCGGTCGTGGCCATTGGCAGAAAACCCATAGATTGAATTCCTTTTACGGGGAGCTGTGCTGGTATTCTGTATATGATGACTTTCAAGCCCTGTATTTGAATTTGCCCAAGAGCTCGTGCTCGGGAGCCGGGGTAACAGCGGTGCATCATGTTTTGAGGTGTGATCCAAATCACGTTCTCCTCCCGCGTGTGAGGTTTTGCTCGAACTGCGCTTCCAACTCATGCTCAGCTTTCGGCGAATAGAGGAACCGCTGGATGGTGTCTCAGGGGATTTCGAAGGCGATGTATCTCCCATTCCTGCGTTTCCAAGTTCGTCTTTACTTTTTCGGCGCCCAGTTCCAGCAATTATGTGCAGGTTTGGCCTCCGTGATGTCTTTGAAGTTGAGCTAGTAGTGCTAGAGTCTCCGGCAGATGGTATTGGTTTGGATGCGGGTAATACCATAGGGGAAGTCGCAGTACGACTGTATCGGGTAGTCGCATTTGAATTAGGGATGCTAGAAGAATTAGATGACGATGCCCTTATGGAAGAGACCGAAGGTGAGTGTGCAAGTTGAGTCGAGCTTGTACTTCGAGCAACTAGGTGCTGCGAGTTTCCACTCCGTCGACTTTCGGCAAATGTTGCCCTGGAGGCTGTAAGAGGTGTACTTGGGGCACGTTGCCCCAGTTTGGTAGGGGTCAATTCGTCAGGCTCGGTCTTCTGAGCCTCGAGGGCGTTCACACGGCTTACGGTTGGCGCGCTGAGTGGAAGGACAGTCAATGGAGGTAGACGGAGTGGTTGGAGATTTTTCTGTTTGAGCGAAGAGACAGAAGACTTAGTATCAAGTGTAGGGCCCATGGTTAAACCGCGTTTGCGACGCACGTCCGAATCGACCTTGTTGGCGGGTTCGGAAATCCCTGCTCCTGCCATGGACTGCCTCGCATGTTTGGAAATTGAGGACGTGGGCTGACCAAGAAGACTAGATTTCCGGACGTTGTACGATGGCTGCTCGGCTTCGGATGCGAGTCCTTTGGGAATGGGAGGGACTGGGGGTATGTCTTCGTCCTCCGTTGCATCACCAGTTTTTGATTTCGGTGTTGGCAATCTCGATGTATTAAATGATTGGCTGATGCGAGGTTGTAAAGGATGACTGGGAGCCTTCACAGAGGAACCATTAGAGCTCAAAGACACCGTCGAAGAAACTGATTTTCTTTTAGCATCAGGGGTTGCTCTTGCGAAGTTAGGCCCGTCGAAGTGTGAGGGCGAATGTCCATTGGGTGATGGTGGCTGTGACCCACGAGCGGATGGTAATGGAGGCGGTGGCATCACGGAGAGCCGTTTCAGCCGACGTGTGTCAGTGGGGCTAATGGTTCTAGCACCTAGGCCAGTAGCATGACTGTGTCCGAAAGTTGAAATCCTCCGATTTATTTTCACCTGCAACCCTTTGGATGCACTGGAATTGGGGGAACGAGGTCCCGCTGAACTCACAAAGGAATTTGATGCTGACAGTGCTCGAGGCTTTTCAGCTACGATTCGGTCTTCTTTGAGATTTGTCGTCTGAGATGGGGGTTGGAGGGATTTTGCTTTGAGACTTCTTAAACTTGCTGCAGGAGACACATTCCCCGTCTTTGACATGGTCCCCGAATCTGGCACCCTATTCGATTGAGGCATTCCAACATGACGAATCGGTAAAGGATGGTTCGTGTCGGCATAGACTACGGACTTCCTTGGGCTACCACTGTAATTTGTCGTCGAATGTCGCGCATTCGTTTTATCCGTCGTATGTGCCAACATACCACCATCCCGGCCTTGGCGTCCTACGGGCTGCTTTTGTTTATTCGGTAGTGTTTGCATGTTGGTTACTTTGGGGTAAAATGTTAGGATCAGGGGGGTTCTTTGATCCTCCCCGAAGGTTCCTTCCTACGGCTTTTGAGTCTCAAGTTGTATCTGTCTCTCAAAGCCTGAGTTTTAGATGGAGATAATATTTGCCGGGTATTGCTGTTCGGATGCCGGACAGTTTAGAGATGATGAAAATTGTGTGTGATTGAATTTTATAGCCTTATGGATGGGTCGCGTTCTGAAGTCCCGAAGGACTGCTTCAATATCCGATCCCAATACGCCAGAATCTACTCTAGCATCCTTCCAGTTCAGCCAATTAATGGGAGTAGATGAATTCGTGTCATTTCCCGGGCGCGTCGTCATTTAGTCATCAGAGGGCTCTTCTGTGGCTCTTCTGTGCCAGGAACCAAGATGCGGGGACTCTCAAGGGCACGGCGGATTGTTGACGGCTCGTACAGAAGAACAGACTGTAACACCCGTGCGTTTTGAACGATGTTGATGGCGCTGGCAACGGTTCCTGCCTTCTGTTGAGAGCGTAACAATGCGAAAGGAAGAAAGCGAGAGAGAACGCGCACGAGAGAGGGAGAGGGAGGGAGAGGGAGAGGGATGCAGGGGGAGAGGGAGAGACAGAACGAGAGAGAAGAACCGAGTACCCAGGGGCTGGCCGGTTGATGCAGCTGAAACGGACGTCGCAGTGCGGTCAGCGATCACCACAATAACAGCAGCAATAAGCAGAAGGAGCAGCTCTATTCCGGAGGTGATGGGTCGTGGGCCATGTAGATAGATCCGCCGATAACGTTCGAGTGGTACACCAAGTGATACACAGATCAAAGCCTTGTCCTCTGTCGATAGATGCAGTAATGGCAGCAGCAGCAGCAGCAGCAGCAGCAGTCGTAATAGTAGTACGAAGTAGTAGTAGTAGTAGTAGTAGCAGTAGCAGTAGCAGTAGTAGTAGTAGTAGTAACAGCAGTAGTAGTGCTAATTTACATATATGCTTTCTTGCGCAAGAAAGGAAATTGGTTTCTCTTCGACAAGGTGAGTGGCAATCGGCCTTGGCACCCCTATTCTCCTCTCAGTCCAACCCATTTAAGCATTTCATTCTCTGAGCATGTCGTCTACGTATTTGCTTGCCACATCATGTCTCTTCGGGATCGCCTTGGACGATTCCAGCTCGTTGGCCAGCTTGGCTGCCAGTATCCTCGTTTTCTTCAATTCGGCCGCCAGTTCGCTTTCCTTGAACACGAGATTCGGCTGGATGGTTTTTGACGGATCCACCAAACCCCCAATCTTCTTTCTGGTCTCCAAGAGTCGTGTGTGCCTGGACCGGATATTTGTGATTCCAGCTGCCATGCCGTAGATTCGAGCAACGAGATATCTGTACCTTTGGGTCATATCTTCCGCACCATCACTCTCGGTTGGCCAGCTCTCAGGGAGTTTTTCGATGTTCCTAGCCCAAAAAGTAAATGTATGTTCTTCAATGGAGACGCGCTTTCGTACCCTGGCTCTGTCAGATCAGCCCGCCCCGAAAGGATGTCCGGATGTTCTACATCTTGGCCTTCGTGCTCCTGCTGTTGATATAATACCTGCAACTGTTCTGCAACATGATCTATCGCGGGGAAGCTGTAGAAGACATGGTAGTGTCGCCTGGAAATTCGATTGACTGCACAACCTTGAGTGTAAGAAGAAATGGCGAGTTAGACGCAATTGAAACGGGCGATACATACCTTTGTGGAGAACGCCCTCAGCAGCCGCAAGAGAGACCTCATTGTTGCTGCCGTCGCTCCAGCCCTGATCCGCAATCACATCCTGTGACAAAATCCGGATTTGCGAAATTACGAATCCCCTCTTCGCCTCAAATGCCAGTTGAGACGTAGACGACATCATCCTGTCCTGATAGAATTACCAAAAGTGTGAGCACCCGCGTTGTCGCGTCTGCAGAGGCGCCGAGCTGGCTGTGTTGGTCGGAAAATATGAAGCTCCACGCGCCGCGACTACAGTACGAATACCTATCAACCTAGAATAGGTATTCATTCATACTCGCTCTCACACGCAACCATCCTCCACATCCAACCGAAACCTTGATCGGGTCCGCGGTTGAAGGGAAATCCCAGGTTGGTTTCGTAAGCTGGAGGTTCACCATCATATACGCATGTCATCACTCACTCTAGCGCCTAGATTTCATCAACGCTCTCCACTCGAACGTAATCCATAAACAATACATACCTTTCATCAAGACAGGAAATGTCGTCCAACATGAATCGCAAGAGGAACCGAGAAGACGATGATGTTAACCCTCGATCCGTCGCGTCCCCTGCGTCGTCTCTCGGGCCACCCAGCTCACCACCCAGAAACGATGACCTAGAAGACGACAGTGACCCCATCGAGGAAGCAGACGTAATTCAAGACACGGAGGACTTCGACGAAATTGTGGACGACGGTGATGGCGGAATAGATCTAATGGATTACGCCGAGAAGTACGTACAGTGCCCTCGCAAACAAAAGAGTTCCAATATATAAATAGTATAATGAATAGAGAACGGATGGCATGATCTAACAAGACGCCTCCCCATTTAGTGACTACGGTTCTGACGCCGCAAAAGACACTTATGAACAAGAAGGGCTTGACGATAATGAATACGAGCCTGTCAGCCTCGGGGATAGACGAGTGCTGGATGAGCGTATGACCCGCCGGGATAGAAACATCGCGCTCTCCCGGGGAATGCCGGCTGCCTTCCTTAACGAAGACGACGACGACCTGGACCTTCTTGGTCAACCGCGCAGGCAACGGCACCGATATACGAATTATGACGAAAGAGTCAGCGAAGAGGATTCTTGGGATCAAGAATTAAGTCTAGAAGCGCTAGCGGATGTAAAAAATACATCGCTCCCAGAGTGGATCGCGCTTCCCCCGGTCCAACGTTCAATTGCAAGGGAATTCAAAAACTTTCTTCTTGAATACGTGGACCCGAGCACGAATAATTCTGTGTACGGCACCCGAATCCGTAACCTAGGAGAGGTCAATGCAGAGTCACTCGAAATATCATATAAACACTTAGCAGATACAAAGGCAGTCCTCGCTTACTTTCTGGCTAACGCACCAACTGAAATTCTACCCATATTTGATGCGGTCGCAATGGATGCTGTACTTCTCCATTACCAAGATTATGACCGCATTCATACAGAGATCCACGTCCGAGTTTCTGACGTTCCCGCCGTATTTACGCTCCGTGAGCTCCGGCAGTCGCAACTGAATGCCTTAGTCCGTGTATCTGGGGTGGTCACTCGACGGACCGGTGTTTTCCCCCAGCTCAAAGTTGTTAAATTTGATTGCACCAAATGCGGGATTACCATTGGCCCATTTCAGCAGGAATCAAATGTTGAAGTGAAAATATCGTATTGCCAAAACTGCCAATCGCGCGGCCCCTTCACATTAAACTCGGAAAAAACAGTTTATCGAAACTACCAAAAGCTAACTTTGCAGGAATCACCGGGTACAGTACCCGCAGGAAGGTTACCCCGCCATCGTGAGGTCATACTACTTTGGGATCTAATCGATTCCGCCAAACCCGGAGAGGAAGTCGAGATAACTGGCATATACCGTAACAATTATGATGCCCAGCTCAACAACAGAAATGGATTCCCAGTATTTGCCACGATCCTGGAAGCAAATAACGTCATAAAAGCCCATGACCAACTAGCGGCTTTCCAGCTCACTGAAGAGGATGAAGCTATGATACGGCAGCTTGCTAAGGAAACCAACATCGTGAACAGAATAATTGATAGCATAGCCCCGTCAATATATGGGCATAGGGATATCAAAACCGCCGTCGCCGCATCTCTATTCGGCGGTGTGCCAAAAAATATCCAAGGGAAGCACACATTAAGAGGTGATATCAATGTTCTACTATTAGGAGACCCGGGAACAGCGAAATCGCAGATATTGAAATATGTCGAAAGAGTTGCTCACCGTGCAGTTTTCGCCACGGGTCAGGGGGCCAGTGCTGTTGGTCTTACAGCAAGTGTGCGCAAGGATCCTATTACAAACGAGTGGACCTTGGAGGGTGGCGCATTGGTTCTTGCGGATAAGGGAACATGCCTGATAGATGAATTTGACAAAATGAATGATAAAGATAGGTAGGATATCTCACTTTTCTATGATCTATAACTTCGAAATTCGGTTGAATGCGCTAGAATCTCATATGTCGAATATGTAGAACGTCTCTTCATGAAGCAATGGAGCAACAATCGATATCCATCTCCAAGGCGGGCATTATAACGACACTCCAGGCTAGATGTGCTATCATCGCAGCAGCAAACCCAATTGGCGGCAGATATAACGCTACTATTCCGTTCTCACAAAATGTGGAGCTAACAGAACCTATCCTATCCCGTTTTGACGTTCTTTGTGTAGTGAGAGATACAGTCAACCCTGAAACGGACGAGCTTCTTGCTAAGTTTGTGGTTTCATCCCACGGGCGTTCTCATCCACTCTCCAACATGGTCGAAACCATTCGCTCTACGCCTGCCCAGGAGCCCGGATTGATCCCACAGGAGATTCTAAGGAAATATATACTCTTTGCTCGGCAAGAGTGCAGGCCAAAAATACACAACATTGACGAAGAAAAACTAGCCCGACTTTTTTCAGACATGCGCCGAGAATCTTTAGCAACGGGCTCTTTCCCTATAACCGTAAGGCTCCATATTTGACCAAGGATAATTACAGGCTAACATTTGAATCGCTTCTCCTGTTCATAGGTTCGACACCTCGAATCCATAATCCGGCTGTCCGAAGCATTCGCCAAAATACGACTCTCGGACTATGTCCAAACAAGGGACATTGACCTTGCGATTGGCGTTATAATTGAGAGTTTTATCGGGGCCCAGAAACTAAGCGTCAAAAGAAGCTTGGCTCGAGCTTTTGCTAAGTACACACTCCGGCGAAAAGAGAACAGCTAGAATCGGAATATTTTGCCTTGGTATGCCATGCTATCGGTAGCCAGTCTGAATTGTATATTATTTGGTTCATCTCTTGCCAGCCATGAGATACGCTGGTGTTGTCCTACGCTCGTAGTCCTCAAAAAAAATTTAGACGCTCTTGTACAAATCCTTAACTGTCTCAAAAAAAAAAAAAAAAAAAAAAAAATCAGCACCATGCTCAGATACCCGGGTTACGATTACTCACGCTCGAGAACCTCTGCTGCAGTTTCGGGTAGTTCCTCGGTGACCTGGCCGGGGTTTCCCTCGACTGAAGAGAATGACGGTATGACACTATTCGGCGCAATAACCGTTCCATCTTCGATCCTGACACAGTCTTTAATTATTGAAAACTTGCCCTATAGAAAGTTAAAAACCGGTCAGCGATTATACCCTAATGATTGTAATGGAAAGCAAAGAATTCATACAATTACACAGTTTTTGCCAATGTTCACATAATTACCAACAACTGCGGCTTCGACCACACTTCCTTCACCAATGAAAACATGATCACCGATCTTCATAGGATAGTAACCAAATTGCCTAGAAACAGCCGAACACCCACCGTAAACCAATAATCCTCGTTGTAGTAGAAAACCCAACTTACCCCCGATACGTCTTACTGGGTGGGCGAAGAAGGCTACCCCTGCTCAAGAAGCAATAGCGGCCAACAGCAATCGCGACGGCTGCCGCGTTTTGTCCTTGAGGGACCAAACGACGAAGGTCTCCACGAATGCAACAGTCTGCTTGTATAATGGTCTGAACGGTTTTTGTTGTAAAAATGCAAAATTAATAAATATATAAAGTCGCATTAGACCGATTTTAGGAGAGCACTTGCACCGTACCTTTCCCCCAAGTATTATATTCTGGCTACCAATGATAAGTGATTTTCGAGACACTTTGTTTCCTTTGCCCCGTGATATTTGAGATGAGCATTTACCGCATAACCAAGTAACTTCTATGATCACGTACCTGTTTCAGTTTGTATATATTCACTTTTCTGAGCCATATTCGCCAGATATCAAGGATGTATTTGATGTGGCTAAGCTATACCTAGTGAAATCAGAGGTCCTGTTTAGGACTTAAAAATGATACCAAAATCTAAGAGCTTCATGAATAATGCTAACAAATGAAATGTAAGACATTTGAAAAACAACAAAAAAAGAAGTTAGCCCATGTAATTTTAAAAATAATATTAGCTTAAGGGCAAGTTCATTAATACATTTAAACCTCTATAAAAATTAACTTATATAACCTTAGAGATTAATTAAACATGAACAAAATATCAAATCATTATTGTTAGTACGGTGGGTTCTATCCATATAATTGTATAAATTATTATATTCATCAACAAAAAGTTAAACGACTATAAAAAGCAACTTATAAAATTATAAAAATAATTTTTACCCTAGGAAAATTTATTTATATATTTTTAAAAATTATACCCATACATTTTTAGAAATTATTATATATTTTTTAAAAAATTATTTAATTATTTTATACCATATTAAAAATTCAAAAACACTAATAATATTAAAAATTAATTAAATTAAAAAATTTATAAAAAATATTATTAAATATCCAATTTTTTATTTTATTTATTTTAGGATTTTTTTAAAAATATAAAAGAATTTTTAAGATTTTTCAATTTTTTTTAATTTTTTCTTTAAATATAATTAATTCCAAATTAAATATACTTAAATTAATTTTAAAATTTTGAAAAAAATAATATTTTATAGCTATTTACTAATTATTTATTAACTATTTACTAATTATTTATTAATTGTTTGTTAACCATCTATTAATATCTATTACCAGTTATTAATTAGCTACTAACCTTATTAATATATTAAATTATAAGGTCCTTTTTTATTATTAATATATGATTAATATATTTATTGATAATATATATATATTAATAATATTTTATAAATAATATATACTATTTAATTAATATTTTATAAATAAAATTCAATATATTATAAATATTATTGAAATATTATTTTTTTAAAAATAAAATTTTTTTTAATAAATTTTATTTTTTATTGAATTTAAAATTAATTTTTTTAAAATTTATTTTCAAATATATTTATAAGAATTAAAAAGTTTTTTTTTTTAATTATTATTTTTTTTAATTTTTAAAAAATTAATTTCTTTTTTAATTTTTAAAATTCTTTAAAATAAAAAAATACTTTAAAATATTATAACCTTTAAAAAGCAAGAAGGGCAATATAACCTTTTGCTGATGTATTAAAAATTAATAAAATTAAAAAATTTATAAAATATATTATTAAATATTTAATTTCTCACTTTATTTATTTTAAGACTTTTTTAAAAGTATAAAAAAAATTTTAAAATTTTTTAATTCTTTTTAATTTTTTTTTTAATTATAATTAATTTTAAATTAAATATATATAAATTAATTTTAAAATTTTAAAAAAATAATATTTTATAATTATTTATTAACTATTTATTAATCTATTTATTAATTTGTTTGCTAATATCTATTATTAATTGCTAATTATTTATTAATTTTATTAATATATTAAATTATAGGGTTCCCCTTTATTATTAATATATTTACCGATGTTATACATATACTAATAATGTTTTATAAATGACGCGCACTATCCGACCAATATTTTATAAACATATTATAAATAATATTAAAATATTTTTTTTAAAAAAATAAAAGTACTTTTAATAGATTCCATTTTTCATTCAACTCAAAGTTAATTTTTTTAGAATTTATTTTTACATCTATAAAAATTAAAAAATTCTTTTTTTTAATTAAATTTTTATTATTTTTAATAAAATATTTAATTAAAAAAAGGGGCCTTTTTTTTTTTAATCACTACTCTCTCTACTTTTTAAAAATTAGGTATTAACTTCTAAAATTATTTAAAAAAAAAGAAATCCTCTGTACCTTTATAATCTTCAGAGGGCAGGGAGGGCAACACAACCTTTTGCTGATGTATATTGATATTAATAATTAATAATTAATTATTTATATTATATAACCCTAACCCTAACTTTAATAAATTTTTAATATAATAATTTAATAATTTAA
>JAJTUC010000011.1:0-179018 GCA_036971365.1 Dactylellina leptospora
TTTCATTAATAATAATTATAATTAAATTAAATATTAATTTTTTTTTATATATTTTTAGAAATTTTATTTAAATACTTATTTATTTTTAAATATATATTAAATTAATATACTTAAATATTTTATAAATTTTTTTTTAATTATTTTTTAAAAAATATTAATTAATTTTATAATTTTTAATTATACTTATTTATCACATTTATTTTTAATTTAATAATAAATAATAAATTATTTTATTAAATATTATATATATTTTAATAAAAAAAATAATTTTAATAATTTCTATTTAAAAATTTACTTTATATTATAATAAAGTTATATAATTAATAACTAATTATATTTATAAATTATTTAAAAATTTTTTTTAAAAATTTAATAAGTTAGTAATTATTTTTAAAATTAAATTAATAATAATATTATTATTAATAAATATTTTATATAATATAAATTTTTTAATTTAATTAATATAATATATTATAAGTATATAAAATAAAATTATATAATTATTATTTAATTTTCTCTTAAATTAATTATTTAGTTTATTATTTTTAATTTTAATTATATATATATATTTTTTATTATATTTAAAATTAAATTAATTTTTTGAATTTTTTTATTTTTTATTATATATATATATATTTTTTTCTTTTATTCTCTAATTAATCTTAATATAAATTTTTTAATAAAATAAATATTTAAATCTAATAATATATTAATAAATATTTATATTTAAAAATTAAAAAAATAAGAAATCTTAAATAATAATATTTTTTATATATAATATAAATATTTAATAATAATTTATATAATAATTAACTAACTTTTAATTATTTTAAAATTAAAATAAATATAAAATTAAAATTTTAAATTAAAATATAAATTTTTTTTTTTTTATTTAATAAATTTTAATAATATATTTATTATATTATATAATTTAATAAATAAATTATTTTATATTAATAATTTTTTTTTTAACAATTTTTTTTTTAATTTTTTTTAATTTTTTATAAAATCTTTTAATTTATTTAATATTTTTAATAAATTTTATAAATAATATTATTTATTTTTAAATATTAAAATAAATTTTTTATAATAAAATTTATTATTTAAATTTATTAATATTTTTTTTAATATATATTAATATTTTATTAATTTAATAAAAATTAAAATATTTTTAAATTAAATAATTTTTTATAAATAATTATTTAAATTTTATTTTTTTTAAAATAAAATAAATAATTAGTTTTTTATTTTTATTTTAATATTAATTTTTAATTTAAATTAATTATATAATCATTTATTAATTTTATAATAATTTTTTTTTATATTTTTTTTTAAAATTTGAAAAAATTTTAAAATTATATTTTTTAAATTAATTTTTATTATTAACATTTTTATTTTTTTTTATATTTTTTTTAAAAATATAAATATTTTATTAATTTTTATTTATAAATTAATTATAGTTTAAAAATTCTTAAATTTTATTTTTTTATTTTTAAAAATTTAAAAATATTAATTATTTTATTTATATAAAATAACCAAATTTATTTATTTTCATTATTTTTATTATCTAATTTATTATTAAAATTAAAATTTGATTTAAATAATAATAATTTTAATAATAATGATAATAAATTCCTATATTTTTATAATTTTTAATAATATTTTTTCTTTTTTTAATAATTATTTTTTTTAAAATTTTTTTTTATTATTTATTTTATAATTTTTATATTTTTTTTTTCTTAAATTCTAAAAAATTAAATAATAATAATAATTTTATATTATATTTTAATTTTATTATAATTATTATTTTTTATCCTAATTTTAATTTTATTATTTTTTTTTTTTTATTAATAAAAATTAATTTTATTATTAATAGTTTTTAAAATTTTTTTTTTTTCTTTAATTATTTTTAAAATTTTATTAAATTTATAAATAATATTTTTAATATTTTAATTAATTTTTAAAAATTTGGGTTTTAGTATTATTAATTCTAAATTTAAAATTAAATTTAAAAATTATATTTTTTTATTGTTATTTATATTATTTAAATTTCTTATAATTATTATTTTATTTTTTTATTATATTAAATAATAATTTTTTAATTTTAATTTTATTTTTAATTTATCCAATTTTTTCTAATAAATTATTTTTTAATTATAATATTCTTACCAAAATTTATTAATTATTTTATTTAATTTTTTTATTTATTATAATTATTTAATTATAAAAGTTTTTATTTATTATTATAAATTTAATTCATTAATCTTTTTTTATATATCTTATTTTTTATATTTTAAATTTATTAATTTTTAAATTATAAATTTTATTAAATTTAGGTTTAAATTTATATAATTATTATTAAAATAATTAAAAAATTTTTTTAAAAATAATAATAATAGTTTAAATAATTTTATAATAATAAATTTTAATTTAATTATAAAAAAATTTATAATTTTTCTAAATAATAATATTATTATATATTAATTTTTTAATGATTTTAAATTTTTTTTTTTTTTTTTATTTTTAATTAATTTTTTTTATATTTTTATAAATTTTAAAATCTAAATATTTTATAATTTAAATTTTAAATTCTAATTTTTAAATTAATATATATATATTATAATAAATTAAAAATTAATTAATAATATATTTATTTAAAAATAATTAATTAATAAATTTAAATTATAAATTTTTAAATATAAAATATTTTTTAATTTAAGATTTTTTACTTTGGAATTATAATTTAAAAATTTTAATAATAATAATATTTTTAATTATTATTAATTTATTTTTAAAATATTTTTTAATAATTAAAAATCTTAATTAATTTTAGTTTTAAATTATGAAAATTAATTTTATAATATTTAAAATTCTAATAATTAAAAATAAATCCTTATTTATTTAATATTTATAAATTAATAATTTTATTATTATTAAATTAAAATTAATTATAAAATCCTTAAATTTCTTAATTAAAATTTTATAAATATAAATGGATTTTTTATTTTTTTTATAATTATATTTATTTGATTTTATCATATATTATTTTAAAATAATTTATTTATTAAATTCACTTATTTATTATTATAATAATTAATCAAATAAAAAATTATTAAATAAGAACATAAATTAATAAGGATTATTTTAAAATAATAATATAAAATAATTATTAATTTTATATAAAAAACTTTATAATTTAAATATTTTAATTAATTATAAATAATAAAATAAGTAAAATAAAAATCAAAAAATAATATAAATTTAACTAAAAAAAACTTAATAAATTTTAAAAATATTTTTATAAAATTATTTAAAAAATTTAAAAAAATAAATTTTAATATAAATATTATAAATTAAATTTATTTAAATAAAATTATTATAAAAACTATAAATATCTAAAGAAAATAAAAAATATAAAAAATAATAAAAAATAAAATTAACAAATATTAATTTATTGATAATAATAAAATTTAAAAATAAAATTTAAAAAAAATTATTTTTAACTTTTTTATAATTATATTTTAAACTATATATTAAATTTAATTTATATAATATCTATTTTTTAATTTTAATCTATATAAATTATATTAATAAAAAAATATAATAAAATAATTAAAATTAAAAAAAATAATAAGAATAAATTTAAAAAAAAAGAATTATCTAATTTAATTATAAAAAAAAGATTATTTATAGGTATAACAATATTAGAATAATAATTCGATAATAATAAAGTAATTAAAAAATGATTATGTTATAGGGTCGGGAATTGGTAATTAGTGTGAAAAAGTTTATATGGTCACAATATATATGCATTTCTAGGCGTATTCGTTATGACAGCATACAACAAAAACAACACGAGTAACAAATCGTAAGACCCTTCAAATGTTTCCAATCCCTATCCTCAGTACATCCATGAAATCTTCACCGCAGTCATGCATGAGCGCCATCACTAGTCTCTCATAAGAAATAACGTCAAGCATATCGCGAATCCTAGTGTCATCAATCCAAACTCCGGTGCCAAAGCCAATGCACTACTCATAGTCGTGACGGGAGTGGGGCTACTCATAGATGTGGTTTCCATCATTTCGTGTAATGCGGTGGCAGTATGAGTAAGGCTTGTGGCGAAACCAGTACTGGTCAGAGCCGAAATAACTGTAGAAATTGCCGAAGATACAGAGGTCGCTGTCGAAGAAGAGTTCCCACTGGTACTCTCGGTTATAGTTGTATGACTAGTAATAAAGCTTGTAAGTGTTCCGCTACCGCCGGTCAATGTTTTTGTCAAAGTGGCTGTCGATATTGCTTGTAGGCTCTCAGTCGCAGTAGCCGAGTAGGAGTCCGTGGGAAAGGATTCTGTCTTTTTGCCATTCGCTTTCTCAGTGGAAAGGAAAAAAATTATTACAACGACAACAATGACGGTTACTGGATCAGCTTGACGTTTGTTGAGTAAAGTGGATACGGAGGTGATTGGATCTGAAGCATCGCCCGGCACGTAAGAAGTTATCGTTGTCGTGGTGACTTCTGTCCTTAACGGCTCCTAGACATCGCTTTCAACCGTAGCACTAGTTGGATGTGCTAAAATAGATGTTTCAATCGAAGTAGCAGCTGATGTAGCGCCTTTGCATCGTTTAAAATATCAGCACGCTGTACGGCTTCAGCTCTTGAGAGGAGGCCTACTGTCTCTACTTCTGGTGCAAGCTGTATCTCCTTTCAAATCCGAGGCGTCAATTGGCGCCAATGTGGGACTACCCCCCCAATATATTAGTTGTGGTCGCTTAAATATGATAGAGGGGTTGATATATCGCACATAAGAATGGGGTCGATGCATTCTGTGTCCAGGCTTTTGCATCTATGGTGTTTGTCCTGGGAGTCAGCAGCTTGCTGCAGTATCGCACCTTCTAGTGCTAAAGCTCCAAGACCTTTCGTCAAACAAATTAAAGCAAAAGTCGCGATATGGGGTCGCATTTCGATAGTAACCTGAGATATGTACTTGATCTTAAACTGTCAACTATCTCAAGATATCATAGAACGAAAGATTGGTATTTTTAAATGAAGAGAATTTCAGGTATATATAGCACAAATTTGGGTAGGAACAATAAGAAATAATCAAAACTGCGATTAGGGATTTATACGGCGATCAGGCCAACTTAAAGTTCCCGGAAATCCTTTGCACTAATGAAAATCTGTGCTGCTGAAAGACCCTTTCTTTGAAAGTTCGCTAGACTCTATGGGTAATTCGCCAAAATGTCACATCCGGTGCGCATTGAATCCGGCCTGCCGCATATTTACAGGTATATGCATCAAAAAGCGCTCATTTACCAAGAGATAGAACGAGCAAGGTCAAGGCTCGGGTATTGCGAAATATGATAGGTCTAGACGTCCTGCAATGTCGGTAGGACCGGTCCGGGGAGATAGGGTATACCAATATTAGTATGCAATGCCACTGGATTTATCCACGTAGTTGGCTAAAGTTGGTCTTGGTGATCTAAACAATTTAGATATTTTGCGCTTGAAGATAGGTAACGAGTCGAGTTTTATGAAAAAGAACTTACAAAGTCTGCAAACTTGGCCGCAGGGAATATCGAAAAGCTGTTTCAATAGCCATAATTGTGGCGAGTAAAATTTTGATTCCATAGACTTGAATTATATCCATGTTGCGGTACCATCTCGCCAAATACGTCAGGGTTGTTTTACCCGAATCGCGCGACCATATCGTCTTATCCTCTCCCACCCGTGTCACACGCGAACCGGGCCGGAAGGCTTCCCATGTATTTGCGCATATACTCGCGGGCTGGTCTTTTTTTTTTTTTTTTTTTTTTTTTTTTTTTTTTTTTTTTTTTTTTTTTTTTTTTTTTTTTTTTTTTTTTTTTTTTTTTTTTTTTTTTTTTTTTTTTTTTTTTTTTTTTTTTTTTTTTTTTTTTTTTTTTTTTTTTTTTTTTTTTTTTTTTTTTTTTTTTTTTTTTTTTTTTTTTTTTTTTTTTTTTTTTTTTTTTTTTTTTTTTTTTTTTTTTTTTTTTTTTTTTTTTTTTTTTTTTTTTTTTTTTTTTTTTTTTTTTTTTTTTTTTTTTTTTTTTTTTTTTTTTTTTTTTTTTTTTTTTTTTTTTTTTTTTTTTTTTTTTTTTTTTTTTTTTTTTTTTTTTTTTTTTTTTTTTTTTTTTTTTTTTTTTTTTTTTTTTTTTTTTTTTTTTTTTTTTTTTTTTTTTTTTTTTTTTTTTTTTTTTTTTTTTTTTTTTTTTTTTTTTTTTTTTTTTTTTTTTTTTTTTTTTTTTTTTTTTTTTTTTTTTTTTTTTTTTTTTTTTTTTTTTTTTTTTTTTTTTTTTTTTTTTTTTTTTTTTTTTTTTTTTTTTTTTTTTTTTTTTTTTTTTTTTTTTTTTTTTTTTTTTTTTCCTTCAATTGATCGCTAGAACTGCCTGTAATCCCCAATAGACGGGTGGCTTTTTACATCTCTCTCTCGATGTTCCCGCTTCATCTTAACGCTTCATGTCAGTCTCGAAACCAAACTGTCTGGCGTTGCCAGACTTCATGTCTCCCGAAATGCTGAGAGAACTCAATACAACACAATTTCTGACTTATCTTCAGGATATCCTTGCGCAAGGCCGATCAGCAGTCTTCTGCGGAGCTATTGATCATGGGAGCCAGAACGAGTCGCATGTGCTATTTTGGGGATGCACAAAGCATTGAAGTAGTCTCGGACCCATGGTGTTAAGGTTCATTGCTTATAGGTCAATCTTCGGGTAGACTTCATGAAATTTACCCCAAAATTGACCTATGATGAATTCATTGAACGCATCAAATGACTATTTCATGTTGTCAACCTCAAGAGCTCCTTCAGTAGGTGCCGCAATGTGCGACTTCAAATGTGATCGATATCTGGGGTACCTCCAATTCAATGGTACCGTTGAATTGGATGCTACACGTCGCACAACATTATTCCAAAGCTTCAGACTTCAAAGGATCTAGAATTGTCACGGCTGAAGGACTTGCTCCAAAGCCCTCAGTCCAAAGTTGGGTGTTTCGCCAAGCTGTATACCATTTTTCTTTTGGGACGTTGCACATAAACGGACTCTTAGGTGATGTGGTACAAATCATCTAGGTGGCGGATATTTTCTAACTGAGAGCAGCTCTCGAACCTAAAAATTTCACCGTGTTAGCGCAAATTCTCCGGAACATCCCGGTTCCTACATGAGCATACAAGTCTAGAGCTGACCCAAGGTATCCAACGTGGCTCGTATCGGCAATTCGAAAATCAAACTTTAAGTGCTCGTGAGGCCTTCCGGACCTAGATCTATTTCGTATGCTCAGGATATGCAAGAATCAGCCGCTCGAGTTTGCATGATATAAGCGTGCTTGGCGTGAACTCGCCGTAACTTCCTTCATACAACAAAAGCTATAACGCGATCGCGTTTGCGCGATTTCGCCCCTTCAGGACGCTCTAGAGCCTATGAAATCGGGGACCAGCATTGGACTTCTCAAGGCATGCTCAATCATCTGGCGCGAATCTGTCGCATTGACCTCCTGGAATCGAAGCAATCGTTCTTTGTCTTTGGGGAGGGAAGCTTCAAAGATCGATCGATCGGGAGCGCTTCAGCGAGCAACAATCTCCACCAATAGTTGACGGGCATCGGGAGCCATCTGCGCCACGGACAGCTAAGTCTTGGACTTGTCTAAAAGGGGGAGAAAGTTAACAATGTACAGTTATCGGCCTTCAATAATGCGACAGTGGGTCTCCCCAATTTTTTCTGCCACAATTAAGATTTTAGACTTCCGAACTAAAAACGCCAAAAACAGGGAATTCTAATATGTTGTGTGAATACTAGAATGTTTGTTGCAAGGGCTCAAAATCCTTAAAAAATAGTGGGCGGAACATTAAATTGGACCCACTGTCGCATTATTGAAGGCCGATAACTGTATACGCATTTCTTTCCTTTTTTTCCTTTTATCTCTTCATCTCGATTTACAATTTAAGACCAATTTTTCAGGATGACCGTCAACTGCGAACATTGTTAATACCAATTATAATTATAAAATTTGCGGTATCTCCATGACATCTTTGACATTGCCTGACCCCCACAGAATTCTTGCGTGGTCACTAGGCAGGGGTATCAGAGTTTTTTTTTTTTTTTTTCGTTCATTAATTGACCCGGATTTTTGGCTGGAACCCATGTCCTCACAAACGTTGTGAAGGAAGGGGATTTGCGTCTGCTTCGCTCTACTTCGTAAATATCACTCACATCTGCCTTACGCCACGAAAGTTTTTTTTTCTAGGACCGATACCAGGCGTGAAAGCCCACATGGCATATGAACATGCAAGAGCCAATTGGGTCGCCAGGGGCCCTCGATTAGTGCCGATTCTACCAAAATTCGCGCGAAGAAGACCATTCGAGCGATTGAAGCACACGCGTATTTCACTTTTCCCATGAACATCATTTGAAGCAACGAAAACGCAGATTGTGAAGAGTGAACTTAGCGCCCTTGGTAATTATTCAGCAGATCTGCGAATGCAGTTATTGTCACAAAAACCACTCGCACCCGTGCACCAGTCAGTCGGCGACCGTGGGGGGATCGTAATAGAACATGCAGAGCGAAATTATAACGCCCTAGGACATAATTGAACATAGTGAGGCTGAGGTATTCGTTTTGGTCTAGCTGGGCGGTTATCTGCAATGTTATCGTTGAATTCTTATCGCTTTTGCTTTGAAATAGCATGTTGAGACAGCGATCCCCATGTCTCCAAGAAATTCCAGAATTAGAACAGCGTGAAAGCTCAATCCCAGCATCGATACTGACGTCTCCTCAAGATACCTCTTCGTATGAGAAGGACTAATCGGCCTGGGATTCTCCTCTCTTATTTCGATCGTTTCGTGGTCTATACGAAAGAACGATTCTTATAATATTGCTCAAAGCCTCAGCTCCCAGCGTGCATCGATGGTGCATCGTATTTCACTCACCAAGAAAGAGAAAGAAATCTATCAAGACCTTGGCTTTCTATTGGATCAATGTGCACTTTGAGCTGCTGATCTCCCGTCTCTTGGCGGATGTGTTGGTGCTACGCCGTCAGAGGTCTTGCAGGTGGACGTTGATAGGGAACCTGGTACGGTACAATGCAACTCCTTCGGGACGAAGCACTGTCGATTTGGATGGCGGCGTTCAAGGGGCACATTTTCGGTGCTCGATCTCGGGCTGAGACTTTTAATGTCCGCGCCAAAAAAAATAAAAAATAAAAAATAAAAAAACATGCCCCTGACTAAGCCGTCTACCGAACGGAACATTCCTACATTGCCGTTCTAAACTTTGACAGACCTCGAATGTTTTGGACGTCTTCAGAAACCTCTTCTTTTTTTTGGTCATTGACTTAATGATGCGATTGTGACATGACATCTGCATTTACCAAAGTATTAACGAACTTTGTGCTCTCGGTAATGCTGCCTGTTCACCCGGGCTGGAAGGTTGTACGAAGGACCAAGATCGAGTTGTGAGCCCAGAAGCCATCGTGTTGGCATGTTTGCTGACTTGTACATTTTTGCTCCCATTGATGTCAGGTTTTCTCAAGACCAGTCAAATTTCAAAATATCATGCAGGAGACGACGCCAAATTTGGCTTCAAAACGCGCAGGCGACCTCTTTTTGGCCCATGTCTCGGCGTAAATGGAGAAGTCTGTTCGCTCTCTTTCTCCCTTTCTTGCGGCTGATCGCTTTATCCTTTCGTTCCCTTCCCTTGGCGCTCTGGGCCAAGGTTACCCTTTGGGCCGCCCCTAACGACTGCATGGATGTGCTGCGACGTGATCCCGGACGCACGTTAACAAGAGCGCAGAATGGTTGCATGTGGGCAAGCACCGTTTTTACTTTTTCGGCAGGCGATGGAGGTGTGATTGACGCACCTTATCCTATTGCTTTAATTTGGCCTGGCTTTTTGGGAAAGCTCTAGTTTTTTTGTGGATATGGTCAAGGATGCCGTCCTTTTTCTATACGGCTCAACCCTTCGTTGAGACTTTGGATTTCTTTTGTTGGACGTCTTTCACCTTTTCTCTCGTTCAAGGTGGATCTACCGTCACAAGAGGGGCGAGGCAAAGTCAATTGGTCGAGATCTTGGTCCATCCTGCGGCTGAGGACAGTTGATATACTCCTCCTTGTCTCTCGTTTTTTAAACTTTTCCCCTGTTCTGACCTTCATTTTTAATATAGCTATTTTTTGTTCTGGCAATTGACCAGGTGGAAGCGCAACCGCGCCGTCGGATTTCCGATCTAATAATTCTGATATATAGCATTATATATCGCACGATCGTTAAAACATCGAACACTCGTTTTTTCCCTTTTCACCTTCGTTCGATAGCCAGTCAAGATGGTCTCTCTTAGGAAACTGGTCTTACTGGCGTCATGCCTTCTACCTTCGCTTGTCGATGCTGGTGGTGCACCGACGGATGAATACAGAGATGCGGACGAAATGCAGTCGAGTTATATGGACAACCACAACATGGATCCGAATATCGTGGGAAGTCCAGCGTTCGGTATGCTCTGGTCAAAATCCTACAAGCCTGGTGAGAAGTTCTTTGCGAAGCCTCTTATCTTCACATCGAGTAAAGGCTTGAACGGCAACAAGGCGGTTGTTATTTTTTGTTCGGTCCTGAATGGCATATACGTCGAAGATGCGAAGAATGGTGGAACCGTACCGACAATCAAGCAGCGTGCATTGGGGGCTTCATTCACGCAGGCCGACCAGGACAATTGTCCAGATCTTGGTGGTCCTGCTGGTATCATCGGTACACCGGTTATCGACCCAGTTTCAGAGATCATGTATCTGTTCAGCAAGTCATACGCAGACACGTCTGGCGCAACTCAAGGGACGGCCAACGGAAAATATCGATTCCATGCCATTGACCTTAACTCTGCCGGACTAGACGACCTTCCGGGATATCCAATCATGATTGATGGATCAACGGCCGACAATGACCCGACTATCCACTTTTTCGGCGGAGTCCAGCTGCAGAGACCTTCCTTATTGATGAGAAACGGGGTGGTCTATGGTGGATTTGGTTCGGTAAGTGAATGCATTGCCCACAAATCACGTTTCCCGTCCTGTTTTGGGATCCTGGGGAAAGGAGAAATTATTTGTTTGTATGATGGTCTCCGAATGGCCTGAGTCGAGTCTCGGAGAAGGTGCCGAATATTTCCTCTGGGGCTTATTCGTGCGCGATGACAGGGGCAAGATGTGGGTGATGACAAGAGGTCGTTTAGGCTGAAGAGTTTCGAGACCTTAGTGTCCTTGGGAATGAAACTCGCCTCTTGGCCCCGCCATATGCCCCTCTCCGCTATGAAAATGCAACGAAAGCAACGCAACTTTGACAGCCTTTGCTAATTCACATCTCTCTCTAGCATTGCGACAAATTCAATTTTACTGGAGCGGTCATCGGCGTCAATGTCGCCGAAAAACGCGTCGTCACCTATTTTTCCACTGAAATTAATCCTTGGCTCCAGCCAGGAGGTTTGAATGACTGGACTCAGAGTACCGGCCAGGGCGGAATCTGGATGGGCGGCTGTGGTCTTTCGTCTGATAGCGGAAGTCGATTCTTCTTCACAACAGGCAATGGAAAGGGGAAACAGGCGCAGAAGGGACAGAGCTTAAACGGAAAGGCTGTCAAGTTGGCAACTCTTGGTGAAGCTGTCGTCAATCTGAGGATTGGTAGCGACGGCAAGATTGAACTTCAAGATTGGTTCCAGCCGTACGACTATGCACTCTTTGATAATAATGACGAGGACTTGGGTTCTGCTGGTGTCATGCTGTTGGATACGGGCACATTTAAGGGCACCGGTGTCAGCAAAATGGCTATTACCTACGGCAAGAATGCCTACGTAAGTACGATGTGTATCTATATATTATCCTCGTCGCTAATTCTGTGCATAGATGTATGTTATGAACGCCGACAACTTAGGTGGCTTTGGTAATGGTGCCGGTGGTGGTGATGCTGTTCTTCAGACGATCAATACCGGCGCATCCACATTCGGAGGCTCTGGTTCATATCCTTTGGATGGCGGTTACATGTACGGTTCCCTCTACTACATTCACTCCCAATCTTGCTAACGGTTTCTAGTTATTTTGTCCCCTCAACAACCCCTATTCAAGCATACAAGCTCGGCTTTAAAGCTGACGGAACTCCTCAGTTCTCTTTTGCTGGAGCAAGCATCGACAAGATTTCCGGTCGCATTGGACCTCCCACGGTCACTTCGTACAAGGGACAACCTGGAACTGGTATTGTCTGGGTTGCTGACAATAACGCAGGTCTTGTGGCTTTCAAGGCCGTTCCGGAAGATGGAACGCTAGTCAAGCTTAATACACCAGCCACGGGAGGTTTGACCAAGTTCCAGCGTCCAGCTTTCGGTGACGGATTGGTCTATGTTTCGAACAACAATGGCAAGGTCATGTGCTTAGGCAGCCCCGTCAACCTACCTTTGAACTGCACGGCAATCGACTATGGCAACGTACCATTTAGTAACTCTAAAGTTGGCACTGTGACCTGCCAGACTCTAACAAGTCTGAAAGTCAACAACATTGTCCTTAGCGATTCCTCTTACTCCGCTAGCAACAGCTCTCTACCAACTGCGCAGCTTGCGTCTGGAGCCACCTTTTCTTTTGATGTTACGTGGACAGCCCCCCACGATAGCCCAGGCGTTCGAACTGGGACTGTGACTATCAACGTAACACCATCTGTGGCAAATCAGTTCACAAATAGTCTGCCTGTCGGCCTACGGGGCAATGTTGTGAGCCAAGGGGCATTCGTTACTATTTCCCCGGTACATTATTCGTTTAACCCAATCATTGTTGGAACTCCATCAGAACCCGAAGGCCAGGCCGGTACGTTCCAACTTGGCAATGCCGGTCTCCAGTCATTGACCATTCTCGGATACTACTATTCTGAGGACGGTACAACGTATCACAACATAACCACCAATTCTACAAACTCCCTTTATAAGATTGTTGGTACCGGGTTCAATGTTGAGGCTGCGTCTCTCCCTGCCATCGGTAGCACACTCGCCGCCGGTGTTTCAACGACTGTTTCGATGCACTTTTACGCCGTCAACGGACAATCCACAGATTATGGCACCGCGTTCTTCATCTCCACGAATGGTGGCATCGGCCGCATCACCCTCTCCGGAACCGCCTCAGCTTCACCAAAGGCTGAAGTTGCCATTGCCACTTTGGAAGGATTCTGGAACACAAACTGGCGCGAGACGACCGACTTCCACGAACTTCAGGCCATCCCAGGAAACTCCGCCTACCGAACGATGAGAATTTGCAACAGGGGTGGCAGCGTACTCGCGGTAACGAAGTCTAAACCTATATCCACATCTTACTTCTACGCCGATATCGAGACCGTCTTTCCGGAAGGCCAGCAGATCCAACCGAACGAATGCGCTTACGGCAACGTCACCTTTACTCCCGGTGTTTCTTACATCAATCTTGAGTCTAGAGTTGTCAATGGCTCCTTTGTCTTGAATTTTAACGATGAGACCTGGGGAGGCGAAAACTTCGTTAACTTCCAGGGCACTATCATGCCAAAACAAGTCGGGCCTCTCAATGGTGTCCTAGCCCTCTACCAATTCGCTGGATGTTACAAAGACTCTACTTGTGGTACCTCTGGAACCGCTCGCTGTTTTCAAGCGATGGGGGCTTCGGACACCAATCAAGCAAGCGAATGTATCGCGAAGTGTAAAGCTGCTGGCAAACCTATAGCCGCTACTCAGTATACCCGAGAGTGCTGGTGCGGTACAACCATGCCCCCTCGAGTAGCACCCAGCTTTGTCGACTTTGGGGGTCTTCAATCCAAGTGCAACTTTGTCTGCCCTGGTGACAATAATAGCCCCTTGCAGTTCTGTGGTGGTCAAGGCACCTTGATGAATGTCTACTATGATACGACCAAGATTACAATTAGTTCGTCATCGTCTACAACCACAACCATGAGCTCAACCACGTCGTCTTCGTCCACCTCTGTTCAGACTTCTGTCAGCACCACCTTGACTTCCACAACGACAACGACAACGACAACTACCACCGTGAACACCCCTGTTGCAACAGTACATAACCCTGGTAACGTCAATTACACCAGAGTCGGCTGCGTTAGTGAGCCGGACACTGGTCGCGCCATGGCTGGCGGCCAAGTTCTAGGTAGCGAGTCAGCAACCATGACGGTTCAAAGGTGCCTTGAATATTGTAATGGGAAGACTTGGGTCGGACTCCAATACGGAGGCGAATGTTGGTGTACATCTAACGCTGTCAATTTCGGAGCAACTGTTGCCGACACCCAGTGCGGCACCCTCTGCAAGGGTAATACAACTGAATACTGTGGGTCCGGGAGAAAGTTTGATCTCTATAGTATTCGGCCTCTAACGACTACGACCACGACGACCACTACTACCCCAGTAATTACTACCACTAGTTCAACCACTACTACCACCACCACTACCACCACCACTACCCCTACCACCACTACCACTACAACCACAACTTCGAGCACCACCTCAAGCACCACGACCACCACTACGACCTCCCCAAGCCCCTCTCCCACAACAACCACAACCACCACAACAACTACGACCACTACGACGACGGTCAATACCCCCGTCGCAACAGTTCACAATCCTGGAAATGTCAATTTCACCAGGGTTGGATGTGTCGGCGAACCTGACACCGGACGTGCCATGCCGGGAGGTCAAGTGTTAGGTGGTCAATCGGCTACGATGACAGTCCAAAAATGTCTGGAGTACTGTAGCGACAAGCTTTGGGCCGGGCTTCAATATGGCGGTGAATGTTGGTGTACTTCTGGAACGCCTAACTTTGGCGCCACGTTTGCGGATTCTTCCTGCAGCACTCTCTGCAAGGGTAATACCACGGAATATTGCGGTGCAGGTAAGAAGTTCGACTTGTATCAGCGTATTTCGTCCAGCTCGACGAGCTCTTCTTCGACTACCACAAGCTCGTCCTCTTCAACCACACCGGTAGTCGTCACAACTGCGACCACCACCACCACCACTACAACTACCACCACAACCCCAAGCACTACTACCACAACTACAACTACAACCACGACTACGACGACGACAACGGCTGCTACGACTCCAAGCACCACAACCTTCTCGTCTACCACAACGTCAACTGTGACTGATAGCCGTCTCACTGCTTCCTACTCGTTCGGATACTATTCTCTGGGGTGTTACAGCGAGATACCTTCACCAACATTCAAGTCATTCAAGAAGTTACTTGCCAATGACACAATGGATATCGAGACTTGCCTACAACTCGCGAAAGCCAAGAATGCCATGTACGTCGGCCTCGAGTATGGTCGAGAATGTTGGACCGCCACCGGGACTACCACCGCCGACGTTACCTCAACAAGCGGAGTTGGAGCTTGTACGATCAAGTGTGTGGGTAATTCGACCGAATCCTGTGGTGGACGTAACATGATGAATCTGTACTACTCACCTCCAACCCCAACGCCGCAGAAGAGGGCGGCGCGGCAGTATGGGGACTACTGGGGCAATAATTAGACAGTTCATCGGTTTTCGGAGTTAACGGTTTTCTCATGATTTTTTATACATATATTTTGTTTTACTAGCCCGACTTGAGACTTCTACGTACACTTCTCCAAGCTATCCTATTAATATATATTTTACCTGCACACATTAATATCGTGCAAAATTCAAGGTTGTCAGTTGGCTATGTTTTTGCTCTTTTCTAATGGGTACCCTGCCTTTCCTTAATGTTTTCATACCCTGTTTTAGGCGTGTAGGTTTATAGATGAGGATAGATGTTGCATATAATGAATCTATTAGCGTAATCACACATGCTAGTCAGAACACGGGAGTTTTTGAAAATGTAGATCGATTGTTTTCAATCCTATCTAATATTCTTTTTGCTTGATCGAAATACGATATTGGTTTAGGAGTGATCTGAACAACTAAGGCAACGTGACGGGATTTCCAATGCCCCCATCGATTAGACCCGCTGCCACCGTGATGACCTCCTGCGCGAAAAGCTCAGAGAGTCTAGATACGCACTTCTCACCATTGGTGGAGAGTATAGAGATGTCTTGAACACTGCCCAATGCAATGAAAAGGTTCTTTGTCTGTTTGATCTTTTGATATATATCCTCTGTGATGTCGCCACCCTGTTGGTCAAACGCGTTCTCCTGTATTCCCTCTAGAATTATATCGAGTTGCTGTGCCGAGAGGGGTCCAATTAGCTTATCTATTCTAATCCTTACGCCTCACTATAAGATAGCTGTATGGAGGTTGGACTGCAATGTCAAGGGGCCATACCAAAAATGAATTTAGTATACTCTGATATTTGAGTGACGTGTCTTCACCTGGCGCCGTTCGCACATCATATACGGCATCATATGTTTGGCTTTTCGTATCTGCGAGAATCAAACACGCTTGTTTCTCAATCTCTCGTAACATCGAGGTGATGGTGTCGTCTAGCATCTGGTATTCTGCGTTGAAGGTTGCATAGCTGACGGTTGTTTTGCTAGCTTGAGTCGGGGGAGAGTAAAGATTTGCGCGAAGTATTGGTATTCTATCGGACAGCTTTTTAAAGCCGTCTCGGAGAATGTTTACCATGATTGTATCCCTTGGTAGGCATACGGAACCTTGGTCGAGCTTTGAAGTAAAGGTCAAGAAACAGCTAACCGTGATCGTGGATAGTTTCTTTTCGATCTGATGGCCCATCCCATCGTATGCCTCTCTCACTAATGCTAAGTCTTGGATTGTTTTTGCGTAGAATGGAGAGTCGCCATCGGCTCGAAGTTCTAACAAATCTCGTTTTCTCCGAGTGTGAAACGCATTTGATCCCAGTGCGTGGGATAATATGATTACCTGAGATGCGAGTGAGAATAGAGTAAAGAATAACATGTTTTGATAAGCCGGAGACTGAGAAATTGATGCCAAGTGATTATATTTAGCTTCAAGGCTCCAGGCGGGTCCTTGTGGTTAAGATTTCTATAAAACTCTATCTTGGAAATGATAATAGAAGTTGAATAATCCTTAATTTATAAATATTTGTTCGTCAACTGGATGCTAATTTCCAATTTAATCAGGAAGCATATTTTATAATCAGTTGAAATAATATCTTCTATTTGAGATTCCGCCCCAAACTATTGTAGTACAAGGTATTAATCGCCACTCATGACCTAGACCTAAACTTCAAAGTAACAAGCTAACACAGGCTTCCCCATGAGAGATAATTCCCTTCGAGCTGAAAGCTAAACTCACACTTCCTATATCTCATGTGGATTTGTGTAACCCACCTGTCCAACATACCACAAAAATATATGTGTTGGTGCGCTGTAACCCTCGCACATAATCCCAGCATTTCATCCGCCTCCTGACCTCTCGATCATCTGGCGCCTAGTGACCGAGAACCCATACGCATTCGTGCCCAAGAAATCACCCACGGTTGCACCTGCAGCCTTCGAAGAGGCGCCGGAGTCCGCGATATTCTACACAAGATATGACGACATGTCTGCCAGGGCGCCGATTCACTCGGCATGCTCATGTTTGGGCGAACCTGAAACGGGTCTCAGGAACATCGGGCCGTTGGCTGACCACGGGCACCCCAGCCTGAACCCGCATCCAGGTTAACAACAGAATTTGGCCTGCCTCGGGACAATTTTGCCTGTCGATCTAGAAAGTTCATCTGGAATCTTTAATTCTTTCCGCTCTCAATCACAAATCAACCTTAACATCCCACCCTTTTTATCCCCTGCGAGCCGATGTCCTCCAATCTCCCAAGATCTGGTTCTCTATTTTACCTAAACGAATAATCACAAGATCGGTTCATTCATCCGGTCCGTTCTCCGAACACCCCTTCTAGATATATCAAGATCATGTTTCCCTGTATAATCCGGTGGCACATGATATTGAAATCCTCACGGTGTCTTCCAGCCGTACCGTAGGCCCGGTGGTATTTGGAGATTAGGGCTTGGATATGGGTTCTTGAGGCAGTTTCTGATACCTGCCAATATTCTTGGACTCGACCTTGGGGCTTGACGATTAACTTGGAGCCGGGTTCTTTTATCAAGGCTTGAGTCAGCATGAAGTCTGGAGCTCTTATCAGACAATGGCTTAAATAAACTGATACTGCCGCCCATGCGACAGCAGCTAATTGATCAACATCACGGGTCACTTGGATCACAAACTTCGAAATGTTGTCGTCGAGTCTATTGCTAGCAGCACTGGCGCTGCCAGCTGCTTATGCTCAATCGAACCTCGATTGGGACTCCGCATACACCAAAGCTACCACCTTGGTGGGAAGGTTGACGACACAGCAGAAGATCAATGTTGTGACGGGAGTTGGTTGGCAGAAAGGTCCCTGTGTCGGAAACATTGCAGCTATCAGTAGCGTCAACTTCCCTGGTAATTGTCTCTTCCTGATGCTTACAGAACAAACACTGTTGACAGTGTAATAGGTCTTTGCCTACAAGACGGTCCTGTCGGAGTTCGATACGCCAGCGGTGTTACCGCATTCCCAGCAGGAATCCATCTCGTCCGTTAGACAACGCTGCTCAAAAGCCAAAGTAGGCGCTAACGTAATCGATATAGGGAGCTACATGGGATAGAGATCTGATGAGACAGCAAGGCACTGCTATTGGCGAGGAGTTTAAAGCGAAAGGAGTCCATATCGCCCTCGCTCCAGTTTCTGGTGCTCTCGGCAAGATTCCACAGGTATAGTAGATCTAGCACCTATTGAGAGCTTACGTAGCTAAAAAAAAAGTTGATAGGCTGGAAGAAATTGGGAAGGGTTTAGCAACGACCCTTATCTCGCGGGTGTCGGCATGACCGAAGTGATCACAGGAATGCAGGGAGCTGGCGTCCAAGCTTGCGCCAAACACTATAGTGAGTACCACCGACTTATGTCCCGGTGGCACCAACTAAGCGCCATGTAGTTGGAAATGAGCAGGAGAGAAACAGAGAAACAATGAGTAGCAATATCCCAGATCGCACGCTGCACGAGGTGAGATTGACCTTTAATTGATCGAAGGAATTCTTTTCTAATGAATTTTTAGTTATATCTATGGCCGTTCGCCGACGTACGTTTTCAAGCTCTACGAGGTAGTAGCACACTCACAAGCTGACAAGCCTTAAGGCCGCGAAAGCCAACGTCGCTACTTTCATGTGCAGCTACAACCGCCTTAACAGCACCTGGGCTTGCGATAATGATTATGTCCTCAACACCATCCTCAAGGGCGAACTTGGTATGTTGTCTATCATGATTCTCATCTAGAGCTTGAACTGATCGTGGAGTAGGCTTTAGAGGACAGGTTCTCTCCGATTGGAATGCCAAGACTACCGTCCAAGGTGCTACCCACGGCCTCGATATGTCGATGCCAGGCGACAATTTCGGAGATAACAATTTCGTCTGGGGTAAGGAAGAAAGTAGCAGTTTTTAGAACAAACAGATTAACTTTGGACGCAGGAAACAATCTTTTAAATGCTGTCAACCAAGGCACTGTTTCCACATCCCGTCTGGACGACATGTGCAAACGAATCTTCGCCGGGTGGTATCTTCTGGGCCAGGATCAAAGCTATCCTTCCGTTGGCTTTAATTCTTGGAACAACAATGGCGGCGGTGACGTATCAGGAAATCACAAGACGATCGCTCGAACAGTAGCTGGAGATGGTATCATTCTGCTCAAGAATGTTAATAACGCTTTACCATTGAAGAAGCCAGCTTCGTTGGCCGTTATCGGACGTGACTCGATCAATAATCCTAACGGTATCAACTCTTGTACGGACAGAGCTTGCAATGACGGAACTTTGGCAATGGTGAGCTAATTTAACTGCTTATGTTTCTAACTAGTGCTGACAGATTGTATGATTTACAGGGATGGGGATCCGGAACCACCAACTTTCCGTATCTGATTGACCCTCTCACCGCTATTCGTACTCAAGCTCAAGCTGACGGAACGACTGTGGTTACATCAACGACTGACAATACCTCTCAAGGGGCTTCTGCTGCTCAATCCGCGGCGACAGCTTTGGTTTTCATCAACGCCGATTCGGGTGAAGGTTATTTGACAGTTCAAGGAAACGCTGGTGACCGAAACAACCTCGACCCGTGGAATGGTGGAAACGATCTGGTCAAAGCCGTTGCTGCTGTTAACTCGAAAACCATCGTTGTGATTCACTCTGTCGGTCCAATAATTCTAGAGCAATTCGTCGATTTGCCAAACGTTGTCGCCGTGGTCTGGGCAGGTCTCCCAGGACAGGAGAGTGGAAACGGTCTCGTCGATGTCCTTTACGGTAGCAAAGCTCCAGGTGGCAAGCTTCCATTTACGATCGCCAAGTCCGCCAGCGATTACGGAACCAGTATCGTCAGCGGTGATGACAACTTTTCCGAGGGGCTATTCATTGATTATCGTCGTTTCGATGCTCAAGGCATCACCCCACGATACGAATTTGGATTCGGTCTCTGTAAGTCTTCGTAGGCGGAAATTGACATGGTCTAGTCTAATAATCGATAGCATATACGACCTTCTCTTATTCCAACCTCGTGATATCGTATACTAGCACGACGACGGGTCCGATCACATCCACTTCAAACGCGCCTGGCGGCTTTCCAGCTTTGTACAGCCCTGTCGCTACAATCACCGCTCAAATCACCAATACGGGGAGCGTAGCTGGTTCTGAGGTACCGCAGCTATACATTGGCCTACCAGCTGGCTCTCCTTCCACTCCACCAAAGCAGCTCCGTGGATTCCAGAAGCTCAAGCTTGCAGCAGGTGCCTCTGGAACAGCTACCTTCGTACTCAAGAGGAAGGACCTCGCTTATTGGGACAGCGCTCAACAGAGATGGGTTATTCCGACTGGCAACTTTAACCTCTATATCGGCGCAAGTTCCCGCGATATCAGACTTCAGGGAACGATGGGGCCAAGTGGTAGCACGACTACAACCATCGGAGGTTCTTCTTCGACCACCTCAAGAAGCACGACTTCATCCTCTACCACTACCACGTCCACTACCACCACTTCTAGGACAACATCTCGAACTACGACTCCAGTTACGACAACGGTCACGACAACGACAACTTCTCGGACTACCACAACGAGCTCCCGTACAACCACTCCCAGCTCCACGACCACTTCGCGGACCACTACAACTACCTCTCGCACAACGACTCCGGTGACCACGACAGCGACAACAGGAGGAGGTCCCCAGCAGAGCAAATGGGGGCAATGCGGTGGTATAGGGTATACTGTATGTATATCCCCCTCACGGATAGATTTGCCTTGGAACTAACCACTTATTATTTGATAGGGACCGAGTGTGTGCTCTCCAACCGCGACTTGCTCCACTTTGAACCCATACTACGCCCAATGTCTGTAATTCCATTCGTCTGCAGACACTTTCTTGTAAATAATTATCTTGCTCTTGTACATACTGTTCAGACCAGACGTTGTATATATATTTGGTGGTGTACATAGTTGGAATTCAGCCGTATTAAAATCATGAATCCGAGGTAGCTTTGGCATATAGATGTCTGAGGAGACCGAAATGCTGTCATCTGGTGTGTCGTATAATTTATGCTCCCATTTCTCATCATCGACACCGTCGTTGACATCACCACCAACCACCCAGCATTATATAGAATTCTCCAGCACCATCCACGTCCTTCTCCTCTTTCACTAAACATCCACCTTGATACTGAAGTTCATCCCAAATAAACTTTCCTTCTCGAGAAACTCGAACCCTCGTCCCTCCGATACCTCCACAATGGCTGGGGGTAAAAGAAAGTCTGGCTCGAAGCCTGGCTCTTCCGTCGCTTCGACTCCTAGTAAAGCTACTACGGATACGGCAGAGTCGCCCGCGTCGAGTGTCGGCAGAGGAAGGCCACGTAAGATCTTGAAGCCAAATGAGAGTAAGGCGTCAGCCGACGAGCAATGGGTAAGACAGCACCTTGATCTCGTACAAGTTGATAGGGAGGGTGAGAGAAGGAAGAGGAAGGGGCTTTAAGATCATTTTACTAATCGGATGTCTAGCTTGATACGGTTGATGAGAGATTGAATGAAATGTCGATGTTATGGGAGGAAGCTCTCTCAAAAGGTACTATAATACCCAGCTTGCAATTCCTCCACCACCAAGCTCTAAGACAAAATTTGCAGTTTCGAGATACGAACAAAAGATCGAAGAGCTCCAAGATCAAAGTATGCCACTTGCTCCCCGTTCCTCTTCCAGCCGCCCAGCATACTAATACTTTAATATTACCACTAGTCCGAGTCAGCGATGCCGAAATCGAATATTTGAAAGGTCATCGAGACATCTTACGTGATCAACTTCTCCGAATCCAGGCAAAGGATATCAGGTCTAAGGGCATTTGAAGCTTTAAATCTGCATCCTCCATATGCTCTTATTTATTTCCTATCAATGTAATCGAAGTTTGGAGACAATAGGGTCTAGTCTGGTTCAGACGTCATTGGTTATCCTCAATGCCTTGTGATGGAACTGCATAATAGCACTAGCAAATAGATAGCAGATAAAATATCATTTTATTGAGAGGGGTATCCAATCTTGTCCAGAAAACCCCTTTAATAGAAATAGATATCATTCATGGATATATGGCAGAAAAGCCCACAGCCTCACTCTAACGTTCGCTACGTTACCAACGCAAATAATGCAACGATGGAGAAATAAAACAGAGACATGATATTAAAAAAAGCGAGGCTCTAAATTCGGAGTAGAGATTTCTTGAAGTGGTTTTACCACCTTTATACTTCAGGAGCGATATATTGCATTCTCCGGCTTTTCCAGCTCTTCCTGCATGAGCCAATCAGCATCCATTCGTTCCCTAAGTCTCTCCATCCCGACTTCGAAAAGCTCGTTGCAATTAAGAATAATTGCGGCAGCAACCATCTTTTTATCCAGCCTCTCATCAGTTAAAACCCGCCCATTCCCTTGCCATGGCTTCGATATGTGATAATAATCGCCCGTGTACACCCACTCCACGACCCGATCAAAAACCTGAAAAGAAAGATCGCCACGATCGCTTGGTGAGATGGCAAGGCGTTTGATCTTCCCGGGCCACGGTTCAAGCTTCCCGCTTCCTTTGAGAAGATGTTTATTTGCGAAGAGCTTTTTATGGAATGCGTCGATGGTGCGGAACCGATTCGAATGAACGAGGTATGTGACTGACTTATTTGATTCGTGGGCGTGGCCGATGGAGTCCAGGAGTAAAGAGAGAGATTCAGGGTCCGTTCTTCTCTTCTCAGTTATCTCTTTCTCTTTATTTGGTTCGAGGAATACTGTGATTTTGAGATCGGCGGTTTCGCGGTTATAGGACGGATAGCAGGGGATGATGAGACCGGCATAGCCCAGCTTTTTGAGGTCGGAGGCCTTTTCATCGGGGTAGGTGATGAGACGAGCAGGCATAGTGTGGGGGGTTGGAAGGTCGATGCTGCTATTGAGAGCGAGGTAAGATGGAAGGATTTGTGACGCATGGGAGAAGCAGAAGGGAAGGGAAGGTCTAAGGCAAGCTACGATGAATATAACAAAATGAAATACTCCAAAGACCACATAGGACAAACGTTGCTACCGACGCTACACAATCAAAGAACATAAGTACATAAGTACATAAAGCACACAATTAAACCTCTTTGGAAAGGGACAGACACACGATGAAAGGAGCAAGAGATATTGCACCATCTATGCTTACTCCTGTAAGACCTCTTCAACTACGACTGCGATGGCTCCGAGATCCAACTTTTCCAATTGCTCCTGCAGCTGCATCCTCAAACATTCCTTACAAACTTTCTCTTCGATCAGTTCGACCTCTTCAGAGTAGCCGTAGCAGTAAGTTTCAGTCAAATAGTGTGGGATAATCTCATCTCTATTCTCAGCTTTTGTCTTGCAGGATACCCTATTATGAAAGGCTTTATGCCCGCAAGAGTGGCTGATATATGTCCGTTCGCACATTTTTTTTTTTTCTTTTGACAAATCCGAGAGCATATAGATACCGCGTAGTTGATGTAGATTTTTCTTCAAAGGAAGATGCCGAAAGTATCTTTGGAGGGCATTAGTGCTCTCTGGTGAGCTTTTATATGATTACGGTTCCCTGTAATTCTAGAATCTCCTACTCGAGTCAAATTTGAGATGCCACGCCATTTCGTTGAAACTTGCTAGACTTCCACGAAATGATCATAGCTGGGCGGACTACAGAGAAATTTGATAGGATGACCGAATGAGGCATGTGTGCCTTGATTAGGCGTGTGTCGGGTAAGCCCTGCAACCGGATATAATACGCTCTCTATGTCCACCCTATCATACAAAAGTCGGGATTCAGATCACAAAAATCGGTTTTTAACTTAGGGCGAGTCATGGACAAAGCCCTTTGGATACTCCCAAATTTTCGCCGAAGATTTAAATCACAAGATTGCTTTGGAGGGCCAATTGTATTTCACAAATGATGCGCATCGACTCAAGGTTGACTCACTATATTAGCGATAATATTTATCGAAGCAAAGAGCAAACAAGCCTCTCCCAAGAACAATTAAAAAAGAAGCGTTTGGAAACTAGCCCGGTATTTCCAAGAACAGCCAGCTGATGCCACGCAAATGCGACAGTGCGCGGAACTCAGGTACGCCAAAAAAGTTGATAAAAAACCACGCCCTCAACGCGCTCTTGTACAATAGAAGGCCTTAGGAGGGTCCTCCCAAGCCCCCATATCGTCCACGTCAATAATGAAAGTTTCTGGGATGAAGTATTCGAGACTGTATGAAAGAAATTGGACTTTGTGGCAATTATTTAAATTTGTTTTTCGTGTCGTTTTTTCATTACCAATACATGGATATAAGCTGTACACATGAGAAGTAAGCTGTCGTATACCGAAGCATCCGAACAACCGTAGATGAGAATGATACCCAAAAAAAAAGAAAATACCAGCGTACGGAAGAGCAAAATGCATAACCAGATATTTGAACCGCTAAGAGAATGTGAAAAATGCCGAAACAGCTTGCAAGATGAATGCTTTTTGATACTTGCTCCCACCCGGAACACTACTTAAAAAACAACAAACAAACAAGGGTATAATAAAGAAATGAGTGAAATGAGCCATCAAATCGAAAAAGAATTCATAGCTCCGTTGTCTCGTAACCACGCGGACATTAAAATTATGAATTATCACCCATCTGAAATCAAGAAGATTGGGCTGAAAAAGATACGAGTATATAAACAATCAGCTCGCTTAGAAGAGTCCTGCAAAAGCGACGACGGCGACAGCAGCGAATGCTCCAGAGTTAGCAAAGAGCTTATTAGCTGCGCCGGTATATTGTGGTGGAGGAGTATAAGTTGGGGTTGGGGCCAAAGTGGGAGTGCTGCTTGGGGTGGTCTGGCTCTCTGGAACCGGGTATGGCGATGGATAGGGTGATGGTTGAACGACTGTCTTGGTGTATGGAACTGGGGTAGGGTATGGGGAGTTTTCAGTGACAGTGTAGACGTGTGTCTTTGTTTCAACGGTGGTGACAGCGTAGCCGTAAGAATTAGTGTATGTAACCGGTTTGACTTCAGTTACAGTGTGTTCTTTGACCGCAGTGACGGTGTATGCGTTAACGACAGTTTCTTTATCCGTGACGGTCTCCTTGACGTGGACGACGTCGGTTACGGTGGCTTTGAGGGTATCCGTAACAGTGCAGGTATAAACCTGTTGAACGGTGACATATTCTATTCGATCTGTTAGACAGCGATTTGACGGACGAGTTGAAACAGAGGGTTATCATACCAGTCTTGTGAATATATTTAGTCTCGCCCTCGACGTCGGTGATATAGTGAGTAACCCCTGGCAGGGTGATAGTCTGGACCTGGTATTGCGGCTTGTAGACAGTGGTAGGAACGGGCACTTCCTTGGTAATAGTTTGGACCTTATGATCGTAACCGGTGACAGTGTACTTGAGGGTTTCGTAGCAAGTAGTTGGAACGGGCTGGTAAACAGTCTCCGTTTTGTATTGCTTCGTGTAGATTGTGGTCTATCCTCTCTATCAGCATTTGCTGTAAGATCTGAATGTTGGTTTTTCTGATACTTACCGGAACAACTTGGGTCTCTGTGCAAGTCTCCTTGACAGTAGTACCCTTATATACCGTCTCTGTCTTAGGTTTATAAATTGTCTCAGTAGGACCTACGATCGAGATCGTTTCCGTGCATGTCTCCGTCTTGTACTTGTAGTCTGTCACAGTAGGTCCAGCGATCGTTTCAGTTGGCCCAGGCACTGTTTCTGTTTTCTTTACAGTCTCAGTAGGCCCCGGGATTGTCTCCGTCTTCGTTTGCGTGGGTCCTGGAATATATTCTGTACAGGTGCTAGTGATTGTAGACGTGCCTACGAATTGTTAGAATGATTCAGGTTTTAAGAGAATGTACATAAGAACTTACAATACGAAACTTGGACTTTGGTGCTCACGTAAGTGGCAGTGACAGTTGTAGGGACGCCATTAACAGTCTTAGTCTCGCAGCTAGTGATAGTGACAGTTTGCGTTCCATAGACCTATTTGTTATATTGATAAGCAATTTTGTCATTCTTCAAGCGGATAATTATAGTAACTAACCTTTGAGACTTCAGTTATAGTGACTGTCCTGGGATAGGTATCATAGGTAGCAGACACCAACCCAGCAAGAGCAGAAATGGCCCAAAAACACCGGGCAAGAGAGGAAGAGGCAACCATGATTCGCGAAAGTAATAGTGAAAGACGAAAAGGTCTCTATAACGAAGCTAGAGACTTTTTTCTTTGTGGGGGGAGTATTGGAGTGAAGCGAATGAGGGGTTGACTGAGAGATATCAACGGTTCTAAAACGAAAGATAGAAACGTATCAATTCCTGTCAATGGAAGAGCGAATGATATATCTTTTGATATGATATCTTGATTGACTGTGGAACTCTTCCTCTCAAGGATCTTATGACTAGCACAAACGAACGGCAGGCCAATAAGTGGTGATGGTGAGAAGAAAAAGACCATAGTCACAGGTTCTATCCATGGCATTATATATCGACGCCCGACATATAGGAGCAGTGTGCCATCCCTCTTGACAAGAGAAAAATCAAGAGGTTGTTGTTACTGCAAGAGAGACATATCCGAGAAGCTAAAGCCTCCTTGCCCTTGCTTGCATATCTTTTTTTCTTCCCGTTTTTCTTCTCTATGCATCTTTGAGGGATGATGTAGGTCTCGGGCGAGGGATGATACAGTCTCCTCTGTGGACCAGGTTTATTCCCGCCAGCAATGCCGAAGTCATGGTGGGGAAAGAAAAAAAGAAAAAAAAAAGCCCGACTATCTTAAGCTCGGATTCTAGTAGGTGAAAAAAAAGTCCTCGTGAGCATGGGGTGCTGTACAGTGGTCGTACCGGTTTGTAGTGGCAGCCATGTTTATTCAACGAGCAATCGCGAAAATGGAGGAGGTTGCTGGTGTGTGCGGTCACAGCATATCCAGCGTATTCGGGTAGCTTACTCACAAAGGATCGGCTACCAAAGAAGATTACCCAAGCACAACATCGTTGGAATCAGAAGTGAAAGGGAAAAAAAAGGAAAGAACCACCAGCTGCAGCTAGCAAGGAACAAGGGTCCAAGTCCCCACCTCGCCGCCCTTTTAGAACCTCAGCCCTTGTTTCTGTTCTTTCCTACGATTCAACAACAAGTTAGCGGGAAGCAATGGGCCTCCCCGTGGCATCACGGTAATTGAGATCTGTCGGTCAAAGGAGACAAAGAACCATATTCAGGACATACATGTGCAGCTCCGGGCGTGCGTGGTTTCGTGTTTCGGTTCAGAAAACTGCAATGATTAGCAGATGGCATTATTTTTTTCTCCACGTCAAAATAAAAACAAAAAAACCATCGATGCACTTCGACGCCTCAGGCGAGGCTTGCTTTTCCTTTTCTTTCGATGATGTGGTTGCCATGCATAGGGTGACATGGATCGTTCTACCAATGAAGAAACTCTGTACCTGGTGTAACTATTAATGGTATCGATCTCTTTTCTTGGTATAGACAACAACTCAAGTACTGTACATTACCATCGACGAGAAAAAAAGCCGACAGGGCTAAGCCAGGCCGAACAACTTACATGCAAGGTCAGGGCATCGGCCGCTCGATGGACGGGCACAACAGCCACTTGAATACTTTGCTGCCCCTCGCCACGAATCAGCATCAATTTCGTGGAGTTACCCGTGAACCTTTCGTCAAGAAAATAGGCCCGCACCAGCCCATTTATTTTCACGTCGCTCGAGATTAGAAAGTATCGTCGCATGCACCTTGAGGATCGGAACATTCTCCCCCGTCCTCGTTGACACAGGCACATGTATCTTCGCTCTTCGTTCCCCATGCTATACATGCGGTACTGTCTTATTTTTTTTTTTATTTGGGAGGCCAGTCTAATGGCTCGAGCTCCCCACCATAACGTGTTGCGAGCCGTGATACATGAACCTCCTTTGGGTCCTCGATACCACCACGACCTCCTCTGCTCCTAACTCCCCTTACCCATGCCGAAAGCATATGTCTATCATTTGCCGGGATGGCCGCAGGGATGAAATCGGTAGCCCATTCCGAAGTCAAGAAACCAATTGGTGCTTTCTTTAGGTTCAGAGAGAAGTCTCGAGACTGTCAGGCTCGATAGGATCAGGATTCTGATATTTCAATTCGCTCGTTTGAACTTGCCCTCGGAAATACCAGAAAAGTCAACATCTTTTAACGACCCCTTTGCATTGAACAAAAAGACGAGACGTTGTAATATTTGCCGCTTCGCCTGTTTTCCCCTTCTCTCCCGCATTGACGTGTGTCAACAGCCACGAAAGTTTTGAACGAAGTTCGGGCTAGACTCAACGCGACGGCCTAGCAGCCTCGGGAACATATCCATAGGAGTATCTCAAGCCTCCTCCTGACGCCTATATTTTCGATTCCGATCTATAACACCGGAACAATTCAACGATCAACGGGCGTCAATGGATCAGTTACCTCCCCATTAAACCTATTTTAGCATCTACTTTTTTGTTCCCCTAGCTAGCCCTTTGTTGATTCAGAAAGCGAGGTGGAGCCTCCTCTCCGTTATAACCTCGTCCACTACCAGGTGATTATATTGTGGGGCAAGAAAGAAAAAAATATTTAAAGCAGAGTTCAAAAAAAGGAGTTTGCATGATGCAATTCTTGTCAATCCGGACCAGTTGCATCGCCCTATCAGAAGCCACACACCCGCCCCAAACCAGTCGTCGAGCAACATGGAGCGGGTAACTTGAGAAAAAAAAAAAGGTGGGTGCGTCCGGTCTTGGCGAAAAGCAACCTCAGATCTGGGCGAACATGGACCCAACGATGAGTTCTCTATACATGTTGAATACAAGTTAGCATATTCCCGGGGTTCAGCGAACAGGCAAGCATGCATTTTTTTTTGTTTATTTCCATGAAAGGTATCCGGATTCCGGTACACTCGCCGAGCTCTCTAGAAGTATCCGTCTCGCGACGTGAATGTGCAGTACTTCCAGTCATGAACCTGCACGTTGAGCTAAATCATTGGAAAACGAGCAGACCCATTTCGCTATATTTTGCCTCCCCGCGCTCCATTTTTGCGATAGGAGGGAAGGGGAATACAACCCTAGTTTTTTATTTTTGGATATCAGTCATCAACGTGGTTGCCTCACGAGGAGCCTCCTCTCTTTCCAGTTAATATCTGGATTTCCTAGGAATAACAAAAAACCACGGTCAATGCAAAATGACTAGAAAGTCCGGTGAAAGATAAACACACGAATTCCCGATACGTGAATCCTCGACATCTAAGCGAAGGCTGCGGGTAGTAAACTCCGCACGGAGACACATATTAATATATTTGTTGACAATGTGATGAGTGAGAGACAATCATGCAACATATCTCACACCCTTCTACTAAGCGAGAAGGTCTGTGTTAGCATTCGATGGACCCGAACAAGTTAGAGAGTGACACTTTACATCATATCCTCATGTCGTATATCCGGGGTGCGGGAAAGCAACACGGGCAGAAAGTAGATCGTGCAAGGGTGAAGGAAAAAAGAAGAAAGTCAACGGTATTCCCAACCTTGTAGCTGATTGAACCATCGAACGATAATTGTGAACGGGCCTCGCACCGCTGGTGTTATCCGCGGTACATCATCCTCCATGCGAGAGATTCCGTCTAGTGATGCTGCAAAATTAATCTTAACGATTTACTCGGCAGGCATCAGTTAGGAAGCTGCGGTTGCTGCGGTATCAGATAACGCCTCAACTATCTTCGTAGATCTAGCCTTCGTATCGAAGGGCTTACAGCGGCTCAAAGTAAGCTAATCAGAGGGGGTTGGTTGCAATTTTCGAAAAAATAAGATTTTGATAGTGTTACAACCGGTTGTAACACTATCAAAATCTTAAACCCTCCATCGATTTATCAGGTGTGGCTGTCGATAGCACCGTAATGTAAGATATGGATTTTTTCCCGCGGGAGAAAAAAAAAACACGAGGGTTGCAACTTTATCTCGCCAGGCAGGCAGTTGTTACCTTGAATAGCATCATGTTATATACAACCAACTGAAACAGAAAATCCTATTCAACGGCTAACTCAATCTAGTTATCCAACTACTAACTCAATCCAATTAACCATTCGCTTGAAGCCAAAGAAAACGGTAATAGCATGGCATAGCATGTCGTAATGAGTTCAAGGTTTGTCTTTTCAACTGGACGGTAGATAGTAAAGCTGGCTCGAGCTCCTAGCGACCTATACGCCCAGCTAAAATCCAACACTCAACAAAGAGATTGATTTTCTCTAGGTAGATACCGCGGAGAGCGCCATGCCCCAAACTTGTTCCGCTCCTCCTCTCTTCACCATCTAGCTTCCCGGGTACCTGTACCTAACTCTCTAGCCGTCATTCTGCGTTACAAACTCATTTCCTGTTACTTTCTTATCACTCCTACTTCCCATATCTGCAAAATTCGATATCTATCCCTCGAAACAGATCAAACAACGCCACGCTCTAACAGAAAAAATTATGCACACAGAAACCAATAAAATAAAAAGGGAGAAAACGCCTCTTAGATTGAGATGAATCTGGATCGCTCATGCTAACCGGGAAAATCAAGATCGCCATAAAACGCGTGCATGCACGTTGCCCCTATCCCCCACCGCAAGCTCCGTCGGAACCCGGAGTATTCATCGATATCAGCGATCGATTGCTCCCGCCGGTGGCGCTCGGCGCCCGGACCTGTAACAGGAGACAGCGGATGGAAATTGCAACAGGAGGCGGCGGAGCTTGTAAATGTTTCGGAACATCGCGGTCGTGGGGTGTTTCATCCAAGATACTTCAATGTGGTGGATAGGGCTTTCCGTTGAGAATAGTCCGGTATGGAATGGGTGATGCGAGATTGTTCAGGCCGAACGCGTTTAAGGATCGTATGCCGTGAGTACTAGCAATTACTACCAGCCAAGCGACGTCATAAACCTTCGACATGAAATGGAGTCATCGCGTTCTGAGGAGATCCAAGGAGCGCGAACAATTCTGCGCGCGCGGTATATCGCAGTCTCCGAAGAAAAGGTTACTCCTTCAGGAGCAAAATGCCGTTGAAAGTCCATATTCTCCATTCGCCAACTGTACCGATCGCGCAATTCAAGATAGTATAAGTTTGATCTGCTCTGATATAGAAGTATGGGATATCATCGCCATTCGGAGTCGCCCATAGATAGATGATATCGAGGTTTCGACGGCTCCAAAAGCTGATAATCAATGCCACCGTTGATATTCGATACACCCAGAGACGGCTTCTTGATATCTCTTCGAGATCACCGATATGACGTATAAGCAAGTAATTAAGGTTCGAAGTGATGGAGTTACCAAAATCCCAGCCCTGTGGTTTACAAGGCACGCGCCTAGTAATAAGGACAAAGAGGCTAAAGAAATGACGTAGTGATATTTCGAACATCTTTATTTCCGATTGGCCTCACGAATTCGTTTCAGAACGGAGGGTCCTTGAGATTTTGGTATATTCGATAGAACATTTTGGGATCGAGTTATAAGCCTCTTCTCGGTCTCTCGTTTGGTATCAACGACATCGCGCCAGGTGTACGCTATATCCTTTAGAAAAAGAGAACGAGAGGGGATATATGTTTCTTCGGATTGGAGTTCCCATATTTGAATCTCGAGCTCCGCACGGGTCTCCAACTTGTGATTCCACTCTTCGGGCTTACAAGGCATTATTATCCTTAATATTTCCGATTCGCAGTTTGGATTCGATGGAGAACAGGGGTGCCGTGATGTGTTGAGAGGAAGCAGAAGCTTGTGATCTCGATTTTCCTGTCCCAGTCTCTTTGTTTTTTGACCACCCGGCTCCAAAAGTACCTGACGGCCAGACGCGTGTATACCCGATCGGTGAGCTGGGACGGGTGTCGGAGCATCAAGTCAAACTTGCTGCTCAGAATGCCGCTCCAGTGGCGTTGTAATTCGATGTTGAATGATGCTGCCGGATCCCAGTCTTCGGGCTTGCAAGGCATGCTTAGGAAGGAGAAGCCGAGTTGATGTTGAGGAAGAGGATTTGTAGGGGCGACACCGAGATATCGATATTTTATATACCAATGTGTGAAAAGACAGTGTAACGACGCTAAGTAGTAGCTGACGATGCAATATACGAAGTACGAAGTATTGGCCGCTACCATGCAAGGGTTATGTGAAGCTTACGAAGCTCGCGAGCTATCAGTTGCTTGAGAGGACAGTCCGCCGAGCGATTCGGATGCCGTGAACGATTGATGTCCCGCACTTCCTGACGAGTAGCAGGTCTAGATATTCGATTCTTGAAAATGTATAAATAAGTTCAGTGACCATCGGCGAACGCTACAAGACGTCTAATAGTAGTACAGTTCAAAGCAGAACCGTGTATGTACCGGATGGATTCAAAAGTCGTGTGCTTTGTCAGTCGTCTGGTGTTATCGATAGCTACCCGCGGACTAGCTCCTCTGCGCCCGCCGGATCTTGCTGATTAGACTGATTCCCACCCCGCTCGCCTCCCGTTCGTACCGCCAGAACTGGAATTCAGCCTCGATCTGGCGCTGGTTAGGGACCGCTCTTTCCCACCAGCCCCGAATCTCGAACACGGCCTTTTGGGGTTCCTCGTCGAGCGGAGGCAGAGACATGAACCGGCGTAGTCTCTGACGCCAGACCAATTGTCCGTCGCAGGGCATCGTCGAAATTATTTATAAAAGTATGTCTGAATTGGAAAAATAAAAAAAATCTAGGAAGAAGAGAGTATGAAAATGTAGATATAAGAAAGTATTCGACTGCACTGAGCATGCTCTTCATTTATAAATGAACCCTACGACTCTGTCATATTTTTTATTCACAGAATCGCTCCTCGTCCAGCATCTGCAGACCCCGACTACGAGACGCTTAGACACCTTGTTACGTATGCGAGCGATTCCTCCATACATTCGCGCAGCAACCGCGCATAAAAACCCTCCCCCAAAGGCCTGCCGAACTCTCAGCTGAAAAGGATTTAAGAAACCGGAACGAGAAGCTCAAAGAGTTTGTTTCTTTTTAACCCCGAAAACGACGATGCCCTGCCACGCACCGGGCCACCATCCCTATCACATCGGTTACAGACACCGCTTCGAAGTCTGGGCTCGATCCCTGGAATCCCACCAGATATGCCATAATTGGAGCATCATCGTCCGCAGCGAACGCGAATGGGAGTGGGAATGGTATCTCTGGTCCGGCGTCGATATCGATACATTGGAGTCCGACATTGACACATGCCACGAGAGCATGATCGATCGAATCCATCGAGCTCAAAAGAATAAATCGCGAGCCATTCAATCACAAAATTGGCCGCCTTGTTCCTTTTGATAGATATTTCCTCCCCACATTCTCGTTCTCCTTAGTTTATTTTTTCCCCCTTCCCTTCTTGCCCTTAATCCTACTGGGGTGGTATGTAAAGCAGCCATGCCCTGCAAACAAGAAGGAACGAGCCCGTTCTACCGCCACTACGAATACGGCGAACGCTTCGAAACCGCAACGTCGGTATTGGAAGCGCACGATATATGCTTAACCGTCGATGCTCAAGTCTGGGGAGATCGCGATTGTATCCAATACTTTGCTTCCTGCAAATCCCCGACGCCCCGCAACGTAGACTACATCGGTATCCTCAGCCGTATCCGCCGAATTCAGCAGGGCGATATCCGCCCTTTCAACACTTAACGCGTGAAAGGACGTTTTGACAGCTTCGTTATACTTGCATCAAACTTAAAAGGATTTCGGGTTTGCGAAGGATGCCCTGTATTCCACCAGGCGCGTTCCCATATTGGAAGTGGTATCAAAGGCGGTTTGAAAGTGGCTCTCACATCACGAGAAAATCGCCACATGACGGATTCTGTTATTTTTTCAATCATATGGCAAAAAAGGAGCGTAAGCTCCTTGAACGTAGACTCTCGGCTAGGTTTATCTCACTTTCGAACGGCGCCTCTCTCTCATCGCGGATTCGTGCCGCACAAAAACCTCTATAACAAGCATATCTACGATCTAGAATGAATCTTCATCCATATCTAACATTGCCATTCCCCTCACGAAACCAATCGTCCCCCACCATCTCCTCCTGGGAAGCATAATTAACAATCGTACTCTTACACTTTGTATATGCGTTATAAGCCTCAACTCCATTTTCACTACCGACTCCGCTCATCGCCTTGGCTCCACCCCACGGACTCGAAGGATCATTTCGATGATGGGTGTTGATCCACACAATCCCGGCATCGATCTCTTCGGACACTCTGAAAGCTTGACTCAAATCCTTCGTCCAGATCGCGGCTCCTAATCCGAATTCACTATCGTTGGCTAGTTGTATCGCCTCGAGTTCTGTCGAGAATGGGACGAGTACGATCACTGGACCGAAGGCTTCTTCTTTCCAGATACGAGTCGAGAGGATGCTCTTCGGGGAGCTGGATACTAAGATTGTAGGAGGGTAGAAATATCCTTTTGAAAAGTCAAAGTTATCGAGCGAGCTGGTCCCCATCAGCCGCGTACCGCCGGTGATGGCTGTGGCGTTACCACTAGATACCGCATCGTCGACTAACGCCTCAACATTCCCCAGCTGCCGTGAGGAAATCAGAGGACCCATCATCGAATCCACATTTTTCGGCGATCCCATACGTTTAGCTATCGATTCAGCTTTAACTTTAAGAAATTCCAACACCGTATCGAAGATGGCATCTTGAACGAGTATTCTCGTAGCAGCGACGCAAGTCTGTCCGCTGGCGATAAACGCTCCGAATGCGATCCCGTTAACTGCGGCCGCGACATCCGCGTTTTCGAAAACCACCAACGGTGCCTTCCCACCCAACTCCGCGGTATATTTCGCCAGATTCCCACCAACGATCGAACCGATAGCTTTCCCAGCGACGGTTCCACCCGTCACATCAACTTTTCTCACCAATGGATGAGAAACCAGCGCTTTTCCAGTGGTGATCCCATATCCTGGTAGCACAGAAAATACCCCATCAGGAAGTCCAGCATCCTTCAAGATCTTGCCCAGGAGTATTGATGTGAGAGGTGTTAATTCGCTAGGCTTGAGGATAACGCTGTTTCCAGCTGCGAGCGCAGGAGCGAGTTTCTTCACCGCGATCAAAAGAGGATGATTGAACGGTGTGATCTGAACCACCACACCCAAGGGTTTTCTATCGATCCAGTTGTGGAGCTTTCCTACAGTTGGTAACACGGATCGTTCAAGGGTCCGGAGTAAGGAAGCGTAGTATTTGAACCAGCGGACGAGGGAAGGGACCTGTGCGTTCATTTCACGGATCGCTCGACCGGTTTGTTGGACTTCGAGGGGGATTAGGTTGGGGAGGGAGGTGGTCAAGAGGGCGGCGGCTTTTTCGAGGACATCTGCTCGTTCGTGGGGGGATTTTTTAGACCAGATGCCTGATTTGAAGATTTCGTGGGCGTGGAGAACGGCATCTTCGATATCTTCGGGGGTTGCGGAGTGACAGCTATTGATATGTTAATATGGTAGATGAATTGTGGGAATATGAGAATTCGTACTGTGCAAATATCTCTCCGGTCGACGGGTCTTCGACTGGTATCCTGATTGTTGTTAGCGGTATAGACATATAGCTGAGAACGTGATGACTTACAGGTCCCCTCTTCCCGGGCGCTCTTGACCAGCAATCCACAAATTGTACGCTTCTCCCATGATTATCAAATATCAAGTGCTGTCGAAGAATACAAAGTGAGAAACGTGCGAGCCGTGAGTGTTTAAATGTGTTATCGACGTCGCGAGAACGGTGCCGGCCGATGGCGCTGAGGTAAGACGACAGCGATAACAAACTGTGGAGAACCACCTTCCGAAAACACACCTGCGATAAAGACGCCTTCCTGAAGCATATGAGAATCCGGGTAAGCTGATACGCGATGAACCGGGAAGAAGCGAGGCCGTTCGTCAAGTCGAACAGAACTTCTCTGTTTTTAGACTGGACTTGGTTTGCTGGATGAGAGTTGACGTCGAGGTTGGCTGTGATATGACCTTACGCTGAGGATATTCAAATTTCAGCCACAGACTTGGTCTCCCGTGAAAGCTGCAGCGACGGTTGAACTTGCGAAAAATCCGAAGCTGGAGTGATCTCGGGGACGCGTGGATTGGGGGCAAACAGGGCATTCTCGTATCTATCCCACGACGTCTCCTACACACATGCGTAGTGTATTGCTTGCGGAGGGTGAATCCTCTGGCGAGGAGCGCGGACATAAATATCAACGTCGTCGGAAGGCTCAGTCTTTGACCCACAACAGACGACGACGTTCAAATGCCCTGCAGACTTCCCTCCCAGGTCACAAACCTCAACATCCTCTCCTCCGCTCTCTCTATAATCTACATTCGCGGACCCCGCATCGCGAAGCTCTTAAGAGCGTTCTGGGATAAAAGCGTCGCTCGCGATGCAGGGGAGGAACAGCGGCCCATAACTCACATCCCACGCGATCCGGTCTCGATTATCCACCGGATTCGAGGTGCGCAAAGCGGATTTACATGCACTTGTTCGTGAATTGACGAGTACTTTGTATCACCGAATCGAGGTATCCACGGACCACCCAGATGCCGCTGCCTGGGACATAGTGACCAAAGGGAAGGCGATGGGCGAACGGCGTCTACGGAGCTTAAGAGGGATCAAAGATCAGCCATCTACAAGGGTTCGGTTGCTCGTTAATGGCTTGGACCCGAGTCTTCGTTCGGACCACCCCACCTTGTTAGACGACCCCTCATCCATCTCCTGGTTAACTACAAGATGCCCTGTCACGGAATCGGAATTCACGAAATCATCATCAAATACTACACCGAGATGCACGGCGAGGATCTCGAAAGCTCGACGAAGCTGAGAGCTCAGCGTTGGGACCGTCTCTATCGGCGCATTCGACGCTTCTTTCACCGTCAATATCTATACGACCACGACGAGATCGATACCGTTCCTGGGCCTCCAACTTTGATCCACCGCATCAGAATGACGAACAGCGACATTAAATGAAATATCTTCCGCCCAGCCTTCAATTATAATGAACAGATACCCCAAGACAGTAATTCAAGAATGATGAGAAGAAGCAGCCGTACTCCAAGAATCCATCTTCAACCAACGGCTTTTTGTCAGGCTTTTGTAAAGGCCATATGAGGCTGAAAACGCCTTAGCAAACGCGCCGAAAGCAAAAAGTTCGGATCACCAGCGAAAGATGCCTTGCAAGAGTAACAACCTCAAGTTCCTGGATTCCGAGTACGCAACTTGGTCAGATATCCGATACAGATATATTCGGTCGTTCTAAAGAACTCAACAGAAAAAGATACGATTTCCCCACGTCTTTCCGCCTCAGAAGTCGGTCTCTCTCTCGCAAAGATTCGAAGCCAGAATTGATCCCCGCATCATTAATCAACCAACCCAACACAACGTCATCCCCCTTCTTCCCTCCTTTCTTTCTCCCTTTTCTCCTCTCCGTCACCAAAGAAATGCCCTGTCGGAACGGAATCCGCCAACTCTCCATCATCCGCTGCGTCGGTCGCGCCTATCGAAAAGATATCACCCCGCAAGAATTATCCAAATCCTGGGACGATCTGTATACCTACAAACACCTCCGAAAATTCCACTCTCCGAATCGTCGAATACACAGTTTATTCTTGAATGTAAAGCTCAAACCAGTACCGCGTAACCCCGAAAATTCTATCATTCACCGAATTCGAAGCCGGAATAGAAAGGAATGAGCCTTACCATCTGATTACGACATTTTCCAGTCACAGCATTCGCGCTATATACTTTGCCATTATCGCTATAAATCGAGGGCTTAATTACGATATATGCACCCTGACCAACAGAAGATAGGACAGCGACAATCAGAGAGGTCATGCCGTGTAAATTAGGATACGAGCATCATGCTCTCCGGTGGCAGCATAGTCCTCCGCCGGAACCGTATGATTGGGACGAGGAGATGAAATATGCCCTGTGGGAATTGAATCTTGTCTGGGATATGATTCATCACGATTGTATGATTAGCCAGGTTATTCGCGTCGAGAGAGAAAAGAAAGAAAGAGACGCCGGTGAGGATGAGAACGACGGGGTGCAGTATGTCTCTCCCGGTAGGTTTCTGATAAATAGGATTAGAATGATAAACGATTATTAGATTGGAGGAATGATTTATCTATGTTTCTTTACTGAAGTAGATATGAAAGGAACTACATCAGCATATTGATAAATATTCACGAGCTGTGAGCTCAATAGAATAGCGAAGCATAACGTGCAAGTAGATGCGCACAGGGCCAGATAGCTCGGTTTATCCCGAGATGGGTCTGCCAAGTATTCTCCCGTCCGTTCGGAGTAGCTTCATCTCCCCATCTCCGCGACATCTCCACCGAACAGCAAGACACCACCAGTCCCATTCGTATAACTTCGAGATCATTACACGCCACTCGAAGCCACGAGAACTTCATGCACTGACCCGAACAATAAATTATACGCATCGCTGAACAGAAATACATATCAATAGGAGAAGCAATGCCATGCGCTGGATCTTATCAAACGCATATTATAAACCACCTGAGCAATTGGTGGACCCAAGTCAGCCTCCATTCTCTCGCTCTCTCGCAAAGCTGGGATAGGCTTGTTAGATCGTGGAAGAAACGCCAGGTTCTGATATCCATGATGGCTGTCCGTCAGGAAGCCGATAATTCGAACGATGGCCCATCTTTGATACAGAAGATTCGATCGCGAAACGGGAATGACATGAAACGTCTATAACTAAAACGATGGATTATGGAGGTATTTAAATATGACGGAGTTCGATAGAGTTTATCTCTCAGAGGGATCGATGAATATACCCCGGGCTTACAGTCTCCCAAAATCGTCCAGGCCCAAGCCATAATCTGCAAATGGTTCTTCGAGAATCAGCATCTTTCCACCTACCCACGAAATCAACAAACGGCAGCAGTTCCTTCAACTCCTGCAAGCCGTCGTGGGCCTCCTCCATCGCCATGTCGAATGGAGTCATAGGATCCGTTTCTGTATCATGCGGGCTGGTTTCTTGTCCATGTTCGCCACACGGCCATGGAAGCATCAGCTTTTCAAGTTTCTTAAGCTGCGACAAGTGCTCATAACATGTATCCTCCAGCGGCATCCCGTATCCGAAAGGCGGGCCGTCAGGCGCGTCAATCCACACGATCGATAAGTTTCTCAGGTTCGGAAACCAAGTCGAGATCGCTTCGAGGGTTTCCTCGATATCCGCAGCACCATCGAGCACGGTAACCTCCAGCTTCTCAACGCTAGCGTATATCGGCCCCGTGACATCATTCGCGATAAACCCTTCTTCATAAAGAGCTCGAGGGCTCATCATACAACTGGTCGTCAGTTTTAAGGCCTTCAAAGTTCCACTCGTAGCGGATCTCAGGAAATAAATTGCAGGGCACGGGAGGCCGGTTCCCGTCATATCCATGAACTCCAAATCGTCATCTGCGATAGTGAATTTTTCTAATGCGGGAGGAGATGTAATTGTCTCTGGTTTGAAAGGGTCGAGAGGATGATCGGCATCGCCTATTAGAAATGTATGATTCGCGTATTCAAGAGGGGACCCCTTGTACCCCAGGAATACGCGTGGTTCATCGTCGTCGTCGTCTATCTCTGTGATTTTTATCCTCAACTTGCGAAGATTGTTATAGAAGCTGTGTCGCGAGATCACGTTGAAAATCCCCAATGAAATGTTGTCTTTGAGCCCTCTCGTGGCGGCGAAATGGATGAATAGCCCCTCGATGTTTGGGAAAAGATGAAGATAAATGCAGTATATTCGAGTTAAATTTACGATCTCTATCATTGACGGCCCAACCAATCCTGTAAACGAGATATGGCTACCCTCGGAAGTCAGAATGTGTCTTTGCAAATTTTTCATATACATGGATGAAAGTACGTGTATACCGAACGACAGATCTATGAGAACAAAGGTTTCCATTTTTGAAAGCGGCTATGGAATCCAGGGATAGCCTGAGACGCTGGAATAATGCTTCCCGGGAAAGCGTATAATGAGACTTCGATGTTAGGGTAATTGATTTCAAGGCATCGGATGGTAGTAGCTTGTAGATTAGAAGCCAAATTTCAGGCGGAAGAGACAGCTCTGGCGCTAGAACAGGAGCGACAAGCGTAGAAGATATATCCATTCTGCAATTTTGAGATATCAACGCTCCCTCAAGTGCAGGCGGTGGATCAGTCGATTTATTCAGCTGAACGGCAGCGTCGCGTCGTCGATGTTTACTTGGACCGAGTAATGGCGGAGAGGATACCTTCTCGGATATGCCAGAACCCAGCTCAACGTCTTCACGTCTAATGGAACACTCAACCAGGACTCGCGATAGCTCGTAAGCTTTAAGGTAGTATGATACTACTGAAGCTGAATGAACCCCTAATCGCGATTTGTCCGAATGGCGGCGCCAAGCTAAGAGGTCTGGTCTGCAGGGTTTGCTCTCACTCTTGAATGCACATGCAGAAGACTCCACCTTCAAACATCCCAAGCCTTGCTATCATCGTCGACGACGATTCAGACTATCCGATCCTAACCCCATTACGATAGGCCATCGATTCCAGCATACTCCGTATATGCTGCTGAGATCGCGTGCACCCCGCAGAAATCTAGCACTACCAACCCACTACCAACCTGCCGCTGCAGATATGCCGTGCAAGGCTGGAGAATGCCCGATGGATTTCATACAATCAAAAATCTCACCGGTTCAGTGGGGCCGTCTCGTAAGATTGCAGCGACGACAGCGGACTGAATACCATATTCGCCATGTCTACCGACGCTTTCGACATAGCCTCGTCAACATTTAGTGCAGTAATACAACGATTACCTGGTTCAGAATTTGCGAAAATTACCGGGTTAGGGTTCGAAGCGTCGACGGATATATATCCATCTGTCTGTCTCGCGAACGTCCTCCCGGTCTCAGGAGCTCGCTCTTATGCCTAGGGTTTACAGCGGAGAAAGGTCTGAGGCTGACATAATTCAGATTCTGGTCTCATTCAATGCACGAAGCGAAGCGAAGGCGTTCGTTCGCACGGCACAGAACCCACCTCTTCTCGCTGAAGCCCACGATCGGCCAATCTCCAAGCTTCCCGGTGCATGAATGCGCGCGCCAAAACCTTATTGTTTGCATACTCGAGCAGACAATCTAGCAAGAAAAGAAATCGGAGCTCGAAAAGAGAATCGGGTCCACTATCAGAAATCCTCGAAGCCAGCACAACTGAGCTACACGCAGCCCCACAGAGCTTATAACCGAACAAATGATACGTCTGGTTTTACGGTGGACCAGCCTCGATGTTATTTTTTTTCTAATTGAGTAATAAAAACAGCCGAGTCCAGGGACAGGAACGCGAGTTGGCAAAATGACTCGAACGACGCGGCACAGAAAATCTCCATTGAGAACAGCCCAGGAACGACTTGAATGGGCAAGTGAATACGGAGTGCGGCACGAATGGGAAATGGCCTTCGAAAGACAATACGGAGACTCAATCGGTAGCCGTCCTCGCTATAAGAGAGATCTACAGCCATTCTGTGCATTTCTGGTATAGGTGCTGGCCGCCAGCAATGATTCCACCCCACGGCGGCTTCATTACTGGTGGCGCTCACCATTTGGGCGATTCAGAACCGGGTTTTGAGCTGCCTGGGAATTCTCGCTAGCAGAACACGCCATCACGAAAGCACGGTTTCGAATACCTTGTGACTTTTCCGAGCCTGCACCGTGCGGAGGAGGGCGTGCACATTCGTCAACATCGTGAGCTTGAAACCTCTGGTCGGTACCTTTTCCTCGCGGACGCCAAAAGGGCCCCCGCGCCGTCTTTGTGAGTCTCAGAGCGAGACCAAACCAAATGGACTTCTCGATTCGCCTTTTTCACGAGTTTGAGGTTTCCCCACGAGTTTCTCGTTTCAAATAACTCTATTAAGCAATCGACAAGAAGAAACTAAAGGCAACCGGCTCCATGTGTTCACGGCTTTCAGCTTAGCTTCGTGTCCTTCGAGCTTGTGTGCTCAGCTGGTTCGTTTTCTCCGGATTCGAACCCTTGGGAATGTGGTGGCCTCTGCCCTGGAACACCTGATATAAAGCCAATGCCATGACCTCCACCTGGCGTCATAGCCATTTCCCATTCTTTCACACCCCAGTGCGGTTGCTCCCTCCCCAAAGTCGCTCCGAGAGCTTCTCCTTATAATCATTCATTGGCCGGTTCAGAAACATGGTATAGGCACCCAGTCAACAACCAAAAAAAATACTGCACCCTCGACCCAATTTAAGAATTTTTCTCTGCCTTAACTCGCAAGATTCCAGTCTACCCAATGGAGGACGACCAGGTTGTCCGCCCAAGTTGGGTTTCACCTGTTCCCAGCCGCCCGGATTCTCGAAAGGTGAACCCCAACACATCACCGCGACGCTACCCTCCTCACCACACGCACAAACGATCAGTCTCCAGCGAATCCCACTGGCTGCGATTCGGTGCACTAGAGGAAATGGAATCTACTGAACCCGTTCCTGTTAGTTCACCACCGCCAAAACAGGCACGATTGATACGGTCGGGCGGATGCTTGCAAATTTTCAATGTGGTTGGGTGGAAGCTGAGGAAGGGAGTGTGGTCAAGAACAGGGCGGGGTTCAGATGGAAAGACCGAGAAAGAACGGAGTTGAAGAAATTCGTCGTCTTCTTCTTCGTTCCTTTTCGATAAGGGCCTGGACATTTCTACCTCTTCCCAGCGAGAGGTTGCCCACTTTTCAATCAATCGAGTAATTGCAACCCACGGCGGTTTCAAGGAGTCCTGAAATTTTCAATCAGGTGGCGGGCTCAGTTCCTTTTTTTTCTGTTGTCTTGATGATACTCACTCACAGCGTGGGTAAATTTCGTTGGCGTCTGAATGGACCTGGGGATATCCACGTATACACTCACATTTCTTCGATCTTCACGTATGTACGCATTCGGTATACAGGGAGTTTCGATATCCGGTTGCTAAGGGCTTTTGATTGGCGTTCCTTACTTGCTTCCTACAGTTCCTTAGTATTTAGACTAGGACGGACGAATCATTGATGTAATGATTCGAAGTCTTTTCCACGAATTAACGATAATATAACCCTTTATGTCTGATATCGATATATCTGCATGTGTATATATATTGACACGATCTTATACCGCTACGCACATAAACGTTACGAATTGAACCAATTACCACCTGAACATTCTTACACAAGTGTTACAAAATATTGACACGCTGAATGGGTTATTTTTCTGGTAGTCTCCCAGCCTCTAATTCACCCACTTCCCAGCCGACATTTTCTCTCGCCCGTCTCTCCATATCAAGCATACCATCACGTTTCCCTTCGATCCCACTCATCAGGAATATATTCTCTCTGTCCAGAAATTTTTTCAAGACGGTGATTCTCCCCGCTCTATACTCTTCTATGGAATAATGTATATATTCACTTCTGATATTCTGAGCATATATTTCATATATCGTTCTGTCGGCGGCGAGAATTGCAAGGTCTAGATCGAGGAAATATGAGACCAGTGTAGCCGAGAGGGGCGAATCCTCCGGAATCAGCGGAACGGTGTGGGTGATTGTGCTATCGATAAGAGTCGATACGGGTGATTTGAACGATTCCTTACGATGGCGACCGGATCGGATTAGTTTTGTTCGGATGGAGATCCGATGTTAGGAAAGTGGGGGATATATGTCGTTCTTACCAGCACGGGGGAGGATTGTGATACATGGTCCACGAATTCTTCCCACGCCTTTATACTTTGAAGCTCGTTATCCTTCGCTTGGGGATCGTAAACTATATTTCCGAAAATCGTCGTCTATCAGAAGTTGATTTTCAAAATATGTGCTTCGCTTCTTTGCTTATAATTTAAGCAAGTGCATTCAAGTTCCTTTGTCAGGATGGTACACTAGTATGTATACTAACCAAAATCGTGCCACCAAATTGCAAATGTGATGCATTTCAGCTGCCAATCAGTTAAATCGATTCTCTTCAAGTTGACGTCCATCTCCAGTTTCGTGAGCATGGACGTTATATGCCTCATGTTATGATAAGCGCTTCGCTGAAGGGAATAGGCATCACCCATAGCTTCCAGGTATTGAGATGGCTCCGGTACCCCGCATGACATGAGGAATTGGGAATACCGAAGAGTGAAATGGGATTGAGTTGGCGGTTGAGACATCCTTGATGTTGTTCTTTCTAAATGTTGTGATTAAAAATTTAAAGGTGTCGGGGTTCGCTTTATAAATGTAGATCCGTTTGTGGATATATGACAGGATACGTCAAGATAGAGTTATGATATAGACGCCGAACGCGTTTTGGATTTGGTTAAAGGATCCATGGGTGCTGGATTCAGCGGTATCAAATGAGTCGTAATGTTGCAACATGAACGTTCGCGCTTAATCTTTACGTGCAAAAGGTTTCCTGATGAGTCAACACGCCATGAGAAACAAGCTGTTTTGCCATTATATAAATTCGAGCTTGGTATCATTGTCCTGTATGGTGAGAGAGCTACCGCAGAGTCACATAAGCCTTCCAGACTATACCAAGCATATAACAGTTATAATATAAGTGATTCTCGAGCACCCCAAATAATTTAAAGAATTGATCAGTATTGATTCCGATTGAAGAGCACCACGAGTCGTTTCGCACTATGGATAACTTTTGTATGGGGTTTCCCGTCCAATACCATTCCCGGGTATACTTTGCAATAATTTCGGTATATATTTACAATAACCTAAAAACATCCTTTAGAAGGTATTACTCTCTAAAAATATACCTTTCTCAAACATATTTAATAGTTAAAGCACCCAGCTGTAATAACAGCCTAAATACCTCTACAGCAGTAGCAGCAACAGCAACAACAACAATAACAGTAGTAGTAACAGCAGACATAACAACAATAATAATATTATAAACGCGTTAGTTTAATATATATAAATTAAAGTTTTACTTCCTGGTTTCCATTTTTTTATCTCCTATCATTTAACCACCCACCCAGTGGGTAACCAACCAAATAGGCAACCAGTTAGGTGGGTAATTAGCCAAGTGGGCGACCAACCAGGTAAACGCGTTTATATTATAATAGTGAATTTGAATTTAATTATATCAATGTGCTATTACCATAAGCGTGCTGTAGATAATAGGTTGCCAGGTAGACAGTTGGTTGGTTGACTTTTTGGCTGGCTGGCCTCCTAACTGGTTGGGTGGTAGTTGGTAGCTAGTAACTAGCGGGTGTACTAAACAAGTAGGGTAGCTGAAACGCGTCTTGCTGATTAGATAACTGGTTGTTAGGCCGGTAACCCGCTTAACCTGCACATATCCTATTGCAGGGGGTGCTATTTGAAGATCGAAAAATGGTATGTTTTGCCATACCTCATCAGGTATCTTTCATACCTGTCATTTATACCATAGTGTTTCGCTGTGCTGTCGCTGCTACTACATCAAATCGCGATTTCATTCACGGTAAATGAATTTCCCGTGGTTAAGATCACGGAATAGTCAATTTGAGCGACTGCTCGTTCGAACAAGTAATCACACCGAAATCGACCATATCAACTCCACTCCGTCACCAACGAAACTAACCAGCGAGTCCAACTTCACTTATAGACACCCAGTTGATGTCCGCAAAAGGCCGACTGTCTAAAGATATCATGTCTCAAAGAATGCGGGGCGGCTATTAACCCCAGAATTCAGCCCCTTTCGCTAAACCTTTTAGCCTGAAATGATTCAGGACGTTGACTGCCCATCCGGTACCGAGTTTCTCGCATTACCACGGTACAAAACTTCAAGCAATTTTTTTGTTACTGAGAAGATCCGGAGCCTCCTGTTTAGGTATTAGAGCCTGACCATCACGGCGCGATCCATGCTGATTGACGGAAGCTGACTCGCTGGTTAATCACTGACCCAATTTCGTCGCAGAATTATTTTTCCGGATCAGAGCATACTACCACATATGGGGTTGATGATGATACCCCAGAAACCGGGGTCCCAGCGAGCCAGGGTTTCCGCAAAGCTTCTTTTCATCAGCGCTGGAGAAATGAACTTGAGATGTCCCGGACGAAGAATACGGCATGGGGATTTCTCCGTCTAAAGGTCACCCTGCCTGTATCCGACAAAGTGGTGAGCCAGCATGGCGGCCGGGCTCATAAATAAGAACGGCTGGTCCCGGATTTTTGACAGTCGTGGGTGCAATCAGATGCCCGGAGCGAAATCGAGCTACTATCTCAATCGCTTCTCGTATACGCAATGTATCTGCGCGGTTCCCTTACGGCGGTGCTCTCCGTGGCATTGAGCCAGGGAGTTCGAGCCCAATCCTTCGATCCTCCAAACTCCGCATCTCAACCGTTACGACTTTGGACCAACGCCGCTGGAACCTATTATAACGACTCTTATCTTATCGGTAACGGACGTCTGGGGGCAGCTATCCCCGGATCAATCGCGTCTGAAATCATCCGAGTCAATGAAGATTCCCTTTGGTCCGGTGGTAAGCTCTCCAGAGTCAACCCGGATGCCAATGGCAAGATGGGCGAGATGCAATCGTTGCTCGCGCAGCAAAGGAATCCTGAAGCTGCTAGATTAGCCGGGTTTGCGTACGCTGGTACACCGGTATCCGCCCGCCATTATGAGCCGTTGGGTGATATCCAGCTCGTCATGAACCACTCGAGTAGCGCCACGGGCTACGAAAGATGGTTGGATGTCGGGGATTCGTCCGCGGGTGTGTATTATACCGTTGGCGGGGTGTCTTATAAACGGGAATATATCGCCAGCAGTCCGGACAATATCATAGCCATCCATATTACCGCGAGCAAACCAGGGTCTGTGTCTTTCAATGTCCATCTTCGCAAGGGACAGACTTTGAATAGATGGGAGGACTATACATACAAGGTTGGAAGCGATACTACCATTATGGGAGGCGAGAGCCAGGGAAAGAATGGCGTCGAGTTTTCTGCTGGTGTCAAAGTTGTGGCGTCTGGTGGAAAGGTCTACACTCTTGGAGACTATGTCCTCTGTGATAATGCGGACGAAGCGACGATTTACTTTACTGCGTGGACGGACTACCGCCAACGGGATCCGGTGGGCACTGTGATTTCTGACCTTACCAAGATTGGTGGGAAAGCGTACTCGGATATCAAAGCCGCGCATGTGAAGGACTACCAAACCTTCTTCAACAGGGTATCGTTGAGCCTAGGAGCTTCTTCTAATGCGCAAAAAGCGTTAACTACCCCCCAAAGACTAGCAGCGATTGCTACCGCCTTTGACCCTGAATTAGTATCGCTCTATTTCCAGTTTGGTCGATATCTTTTCATCTCATCTTCCCGAGCGAATACTTTACCTCCCAATCTCCAAGGCATCTGGGATCAGGAGATGGACCCCCAATGGGGGTCTAAATACACCGTCAATATCAATCTTCAGATGAATTATTGGCCAAGCTTAGTCACCAACATGATGGAACTCAACTCCCCTCTCTACGATCTCATCGAGAGGCTTCATTCAAGTGGCAAGAAGACCGCTCAATCGATGTACGGAGTCGACAAAGGGTGGGTGTGCCACCATAACACCGATATCTGGGCCGACACCGCGCCTCAAGATAATTACGCTTCCTCGACGTGGTGGCCCGGCGGTGGTGCATGGCTCGTCCACCACATCATCGAAGAGTATCGGTACACGAGAGATAAAGCTTTCCTCCAGAATTACTATAACACGATCAAAGATGCGGCTCTGTTTTTTACCGAGTTTCTCACGGATTACAAGGGGTGGAAAGTCACGAATCCTACTATCTCTCCCGAGAATAGTTTTTACATGCTTGGGACGAAGACGACTACCGCTATTACATTGGGAGCTACGCTTGATAACTCGTTATTGTGGGAACTTTTCGGGTCGCTGCTTGAAATCATGGAAATTCTCGGGAAGCATGATAATGATATGAAATCAACGTTGACAACACTGAGATCCAAACTCCCACCCTTGCGTGTTAATAAGAACGGTGGTATCATGGAATGGATCGAAGACTATGACGAGGTCAGTGGCATAATATATATATATATATCTTTCTGATCCAAACCATACCCCGAATCTAGATTCTAGTCGAAGTTAGTTAACGATATGCTTAGACCGACCCTGGCCACCGCCATATTTCCCATCTCTTCGGGGTATACCCCGGCTCCGAGATCACGACTAATAACATGACGCTGTTCAACGCCGCGAAGGCGACGGTCAACCGTCGACTCGCCTACGGCGGCGGCTCAACCGGCTGGTCTCGAGCCTGGCTCATCTCCGTCGGCGCTCGTCTCTACATGCCCGACGAAGTTCACACGAGCACAGTCGCTCTTCTCTACAACTTCACATATTTCAACTCCATGCTTGACACCGGCCCACCATCCGCTTTCCAAATCGACGGAAACTTCGGCGGCGTCGCGGGAATCGCGGAGGCACTGCTGCACAGTCACGAAACGGTCACGGCGGCGAGTATCTCCGCGAACAATATGACCGCGAGCGGTACAGGTGATGCGACTGGTATTCCGGTGATCAGATTATTACCTTCGCTGCCGCGACAATGGGCGAGTAACGGCGGCGGATCGGTTAAGGGATTGAGAGCGCGGGGTGGCGCTGAGGTTGATATTTCGTGGAAGGAAACGGGAGAGTTGGATAGCGCGACTGTGACTTCTACGACTGGTGGGTTGTTGTGGATAACCGCGGGGACTGGAGTTATCGGAAGCACTAACGGGACTGAAATTACGGTTGATGGGGTGGGTTCGGGTGTCTTTGTGAGGTTGATTCCGACTAAAGGTAAAGCTTATACTATCAAGTTGAAGTAATAGTTTGTGTAGTCTTTTCTCTACATACTTATCAAAAGCTCGTGTCATAATTACAATATACATTACTTTCGGTTGCTTTTGCAAGGAATCCGACGAAATGATCTGTATAAAATAGGCGACCTGCAAGGGCACATGTGCCCTTCTTGCACAAGAAAAAAACCTTAAACTATGATGATGTCCCGTTAATACCGGTCAGCGTGAAATCTACCGTGCCACTGGGAATTGTGGGTCTCCCCGAGCTCTACACCAATCGGCAGATGCACCAGCCTCGAAATCAAGGCACTGGAAGTAAACCCTACGGAGGGATAAATCCAACAGCCAACGCAAGATTGTTAGGGTATTCGAACGAGAAATTACGAGCGGAGCCTTACTCTACCACATGACGCCACATCTACGTGGAACCGCGAAGCAGCTGCTGCTTCGCGGTATCGGGGACCCACCGGATGATATTTGTGAAACCGCGAACGTGGAGATAAAAGTTTATATTGCCGGTTTGCTAGGTAGCTACTCGGCGCCGACATGTGCGTACGTATATATACTCACTCGCATGAAAGAAAATCTTGCGGAATAAATAAACACAAGATAGCTTCAAATATGGCCCTTCGATATACTCGATAAACATAAAGCCATGCCGGAGTCAATAACGCCGACGACAGAAGCTCGGAAAACTTCCAACTCAAACCTTGAAAATTTTCGGCTAAAATTCAACCGCTACCACTATCATCCGTATAACGCACCTTCGAATAAATCTAAACCAACCAAAGACTCTGATATCGACGCCACAGAGGATATATTAGATCCGTTTGTATACCAGGAGCGAGATACATGGCACAACGGACAGAATTATCCGGATATCCCATCTAAACAATACGAAAATTCTAGTACCGCCCAGTCGATACCCAAGATTGAACCTGAGATCGAACTGGAACGGAGAGATGGTTATGATATCGAGCATCTTGGCCGACAGAATAGTGGTCAAAGAAACTATCTCCCGCGGCTGGGAGCTGTTCAACAAGCTAACAATCACGATGAGAATAACTCCCAAATCACGGATAGGGAAATACACGCTCTCATATGCGATCTACGTCAACGAGTGCGAGCCTTCGCCGACCACGTGACAAAAATGTTCAAAGGACCGCTTAATTCGAGAACAAGAGACAAACGATGGTTATCCAGTCTTACACCCGAGTTCGAAGAAGAGATCAAAACAGTAGTTCAGCTCCCTGGAAAATCGATCGATGAGATATTCGCGGGTATGAAGAGTGTGGAACACCAAAGGTTTTTCGTTCAAGGGTGGATACATTTAACATTATGGAAATACGCGTTTCGTTCAAATTTCCATATAAAGGAAGCAGGCGTCAGAGAAGGAGAAACGAGTGATCTTTGGCTGGAAGAAAGTACAGCGCAAGCGGTGATCAAATTGGAAAGCGAGATCGCAGCTATTAGTACGTTGAACATAATGAAGATATTCAGGGTCGGATGGTTTCGCTGATTGATTAAATAAGCAACGTCGAGTGAATTGGGAGCGGCGACGTTTCATAGGTGGCGGAGTCTGACACTCAGCATACTACAGAGCGCGAATACAGCGGGAGATATCACGGACGGTCATCGAATCGATTTTGTCAACAAAAGGTGCAGGGAAATGGCGGAATTCTTCCAAGAACTCAGCGAAGGCTGCGCTGAGACGGACCTGGAAGAGAGAGAACAAAATATTATGCTGTTACGAGACGATATCAAAAGGCTGTTCGAGAACGCGTCGAAGGTTTCATCGGTTTTACGAACTCAAAAGGCCGCGTTCGAAATGCGGTTCCCACGTATACCTACAAACACGTGGGGAGGTGACGAAGGAGTGCTATCTCCGCGTGGTAGACGACTAGCTCTGGATCCCACGTGGATGGATGTTCATAGTGATTCTGACAGCCGTAGTTCCGACTGCGTGGTGGAATACGTGATTGAACCAGCGTTGTTCAAATGTGGAAACGCGAATGGGGGAGGGTATGAAGTCGAGGCTGGGTGTCTGATAAAGGCGACGGTTGTCTGTTTGGGTGCCGCAAATATTTGCAATGGAAATCTAGGAGAAAGCTAACTTGGGCAGGCCCGTTAGCGTTCCCTGTAATCAGCGAGGTCTATCGAGATCTCGAATCAGATATGTACATCAGTGATGGATATTCTCTCATTCCCATTTACCAATACCGCTTCAGACTTCCTCATCTCGAAAGGGGGGGAAATTTAGCGCTTCAAAAGAGGTTACTTCAAAGGTGCGCTGCGGTGGCACGAAAGGTCAACTGGCACAGAGTGACGTAGTGGCAGGGTTGATTGGCTGGGGGCTGAAATACAAGCATTCGGCCAAGCAGCCGCCCCTTCATGACGAGACGTCGATCTCGAAAGTGCGACCGGACACTCTGAGGCTGAAGACGTATAATACGTGTTATCCGACCTGATCAGTGTCATCCGATACCATCGACCAGCAGTTTATCATACTCACACTGATACTGATACTGACACTGTAAACAACAACAGCAACAACACCAAATCGGAGCGTGTTGAATGTGTTGAATGACGTCGAAGATCGCAGGCTGATCAGGCACCCAAACCGCGGTCGATCGTCTTCTCTCTTCTTTCTCTTCTTCTCTTATTCTCCATCACTAAATATACCATCGACATACGAACATGGCGTCGACGCTCCCCCCAAACCCCAAGTCGGACTCATCCGAATCAAAACCCATAAACGACGCCCCGTCACCCGTAGACTCCAACCAACAGCTCGATCCCGCGCAGACTAAAGACCTCCCCCGCCGCGACATCTACGAGAAAACAGACTACTGGAAATTCATCAAACAGAAGAGATACTGGCGTACGTCCCAATTCTCTTTTCCGCATAAACCCACACGCAGCTAATAAAGTATATTCTATATAGCATGGTGGGGCGTCCTGGTCATCCTGGCCGTCCTCGTAATCCTGATGACGGTCTACCACAAAGATATAGTCCACTGGCTGCAACCCGTATCCGCCAGAATCCGCTCCCTATCGTGGGGCTGGATCATCCCGATCCTCATCCTCATCGCGCTTTCCTTCCCGCCGTTATTCGGACACGAGATTATAATCGTGCTGTGCGGCGCGGTTTACGGTCTTTGGATCGGATTCGGCATCGTGGCTGCGGGTACATTCATCGGAGAGATTTTGACGTATTTTGCGTTTTTGACGGTTCTGCGGAAACGGGCTGAGGCTCTCGAACGGAAGAATTTGGATTACGCTGCTTTGGCGAGGATCACCCGTGAGGGAGGGTTTTGGATCGTTTTTATCGTCAGGTTGTCCGTTATTCCTGGTCATTTTTCGACAGCCGTGTTTGCGGTCTGCGGTGTCAATTTTTGGGCGTTCGCGTTTGCTAGTTTGGTCACGCTGCCGAAACAGCTTATAATAGTGTATTTGGGCGTCATTATCGGGAACGAGCACGGTGGGAGGTTGGTCAGCGATATCGTTCTCGGGGTCACGTTTTTGGTCACTTTACTCGCCGGAGCGTACATCTGGTGGAAGTTGAGGAATACCCGACGGATAATGATCGCTGAAGCCGGGGTTGTAAACCAGGAGGATTCGATGGGGAGAAAGGATTCCGAGGATAGGAGGGAAGAACTTCTCGAGGCTTCTGCCGCTGAGAGGGAAGTCAGAGAGCAGGAGGATATATATGCTCATTCGAGAAGGCATTCGGAGAGTAGACAGGAGCAGCCCAAGGTGGATTCGCCGAGTGATGCCGAGCGATACGCTTCTTTTGTTTAACCATTTTTCACGATTACATGCAGTTGTACTTGTACGAGCTACGGGTTGTATCATGAATGTTCTTTCTTTGTTTGTATTAATACGCCGAAACGCCGAGAATTACTCCTTTCTATGGTATCGTATATATCATTACACCGCATCACCACCCCGTCGCATATTCAAGCGATTCACATCGATAACCTCTGCTTCCCCTGCGACCCAACTATCCCTCCCGCTCCCCATCTCAACTCTTGTCGCGGGCTCCGGCTCCGATCCGTACAGTTCAACAGGAATCATATCACCGACGTACATCTCCACCGCCTGAAAATCACCGTGCAACTCAGTCGGTGGGATTATCCCCACAGCTTCAGCCATGATCTCCGTCTTCTTCGCATCGACCTCGTAAACCCTCGCTTCGGTATCCTCTAATTCGGGATTAGCTATACCCGGTAACAAATCCGGTAATTTGCGAGCGCGCTTTCTGTAGTAGTACGTTCCGATCGAGATGGATATGATGGCGGCGACGGCAGCGGAGGAGGCGCCTGCTATCATCGGGGTTTTCGGGACGGGTTTTGGCTTTGCGGGGTCGTAGTTTGCGGGGAAGAAGGCGGAGTCCGTTTCGCCCGTGCATTTGTAGGAGCCGGTGACGAAGCGGGTGGTGAGGTAGAGATTATTCCAGGGGGTGCAGTTCAGACCGGTGTTACTGTTAATGTTGAAGTCGCCGTCCACTCGCTCGAGGCTGGGGAATTCGACGCTGATACGATGTACCGTTAGCATGTTGGTGTATAATAGAGATGGAGATAATAGAGATGAGAATAATAGAGATGAGGATGATAGAGACGAGGGCTATGTACCTCCACAGCGACCCCTCGAGGTAGACGTTCCCACCGATCCGCTTCAACTTGTCGAAGCCGTCGATGTTATTCCACGCCGTGTTCCCCGTGATATTCAACGTGCCATTGATCTCCTCCAACTCTGGCATCCCGATCTTCTGCAAAACCGTGCTGTTCGTGATAATCACCGAACTATTCCCCCCGTCCCCGATACTCTTCACCTTCGGAAACAGCAGATTCCCCGTCCGCAATCCTATCAGCACCATGGACTCGTTAACTCTCACCAACTCCGCCATATCCACACTCGTCGCGTTCCGAATATCCAAATTCGGCACCCACTCCAGCTCCGGCGCACGAACCCCGGCATACTGCACGATCGATTGAATCGGCGAAATCTCATCATTCTCAACCGCACCGCTCCCCTGAAAAAACAACTGCCGTCCGATAAAACTATTCCTAATCGTCATGATCTGATTCGAAGCGATACTCCCATCCCCGTCCACCGCACGATATTTCACCACCGAGTTACCATACATCCGCACCTCGTTAACCACCGTCGGCCAGATCCAGAGATCCGGGGATACCCCGTCATCAGTCCCCGGAAATCCGTAATCATCCTGCGAAACGGTGTCCGACACCACCATCGTATCCGCGAACGTGATGTTCAAATCGAGCGCTTGCGCGATATTTTCGTACACGTTAACCTTCCCGCCGACGGACACACCTGTATCATACGCCCCCATCGATAACATGCCGTGCAGTCCTTCGACGGTTGAGAATTTAGTGATATCCACGTTACCGGAAACGGTTTCGAGGTACCCGAAAGCGAGGTATCGCCATGTGCGCTCGCTGGCGTTGACGCCCTTCGGTGGGTTTAACGTGCTGAGGTCGGATGCGTGGTCGATGAGGTAGAGATTCCCTTTGATCGTGACGAGATTTGTGAAATCGATGTCCCACCAGCCGAGGCCGACGGCGAGGTTGCCGGATAGTTCGGTGCAGTTCTCTATGCCGGTGGTTATTATATCTTCAGGGGAGTTGATGATGTTGTCGTCCGCGTCGCATATTTTGGCGGGTGATGCCAGTGGCAGTAACAGTACCCATAGTAGTGATAGCAGCGGTAACAGCAGCGGGGTGAAGAGGGGCGCGCAGCGGGTATTAGACATTATCAGATCCGATAGAATATATCGAAACGCATGGTTAAAGACGCCGACGGAAAACGAGAGGAAACGCGAACGGAAACATCGTCTTCAGACCTTACCCCTATATACATACCATCCTCTCTCTCTCTCCCATTCTCCCATCCTCCCTCCCTTCTCTTTGTCCCCACGACGGCTAAAAGACAATACAGCAAATACGAATTGTTATAATTACCAACAATCACTGTGAGGTCGCGGCACAGATCTCACAATCCTCTTGTTTCTCTCTTTTCCCAGTGAATGAACCGCACATGCATATGCTGCTCAACGCACGCATGCATGGCATTATCACCAACCAATCAGATTACGCGCAGCGGGAGGATATCAACCGGGATAGCTGGTTCAACCCCCCTTGGCAGATACCCGGATCCAATCGGTTCGACTAGTTTCTTGTTCCGTTTCGTGAGGCGGAAGCGCTGAGGAGGAGGGCTTTGACGAGGCACCCCCAAATATAAGTCTCGTCTCAAATCATCTGATCGCTGGGGAGATGGGAAATGCTGACGGTCCAAGGTAAGCCAAGGCTTATTACCATATTACTCGAGTAAGATGCTGGAATATCCCGATCGAATGAAGATTCATAACTGTTATATTAGGATTGTTGAATGAATAAAGAGGTTTCGGTTATAGATTTTTCGACACGTGTGATCCACAAATGAAAGGAGGAATTAATTTACAAAAAAGAAAAAGGAAAAAAAGGTGGTAGATGGAAATACCGAATCGATATCGAAGAAATGAACACAAAAAAAATACAGATCGCTTGCTACAAATATGCATACAGGAAACTAAACAACGAATCTAATCACGTCTTCCCATCACGCCGTGGTAGTAGCCGCGGCATCGGTCGAGGTAGTAGCATCAGCAGTGACGGTGGCCGAGACAGCGAAGAGGTCACCGGCGCTAGTAGTAGTCGCCGTGTCAGCTTCAACAGAAGTCGGTGCTTCAGTTGTCGTTGGAGCGTCGGTGCTAGTTGGTGCTTCGGTGCTCGAGGCAGGGGCCGTGGTGCTAGGGCTGGGAACGATGCCGACTTGGTCGGGACCACCGTCGCGACCGATCTTTCGGACAATGTCGGTCAACTTGGTCCAGTCACCGTATTGAGTCCACGGAGTCTCATCGTTGGGGAGAGTGCAGAGAGCGACTGAGACGGAAACGGTGAGGCCGCGGACATCCCTGACCCTGTACGGTTTGCCGTTGGCATCCGTGACTCTCCATCGGAGATTCTTCTCCAACCATGGGATAGCATCAGCCGGGTTCAACGAGTCAAGCGAGCCGTCAAAGTTAGCAATCATGGCGGCGGTCAAAGAGACAGTTCCGGAAACCGTGGGGTCGCCCATTTCCATCTCACCAGAACCGGAAGCGTGAGTGAAGACGACGAAGTCACCGGCGTGCTGTTTTTGGGTTGTCCAGTCGGCCGAGTTTCGCGACGGTCGTCCGAGGAAGAACTTGACGAGGTAACTGCCGTTGAGAGCGGCCTTGGAAGTGGTAAGATCGATTCGCCATTCGTAGTATTGTCCGTTACCGAGAATGGATTTGCTGAGACCGTCGTCGATAGCTGCGGATGACTCGTCTCTCTTGCGCTTACGGGCGCTGCTGACAGGGTTGCCGTACAATTGTGTGATCTTGGTCTTGACGGTGGCCTCGATGCCGCTTCCCTGGTAGATACCCTTACCACTGAATTCAGGATAAGAGTAGCCGAAGAACGAGATATCACGGGCCTGGTTGGCAGTGTGAACGGGGAAATTGCTCTTGCGTCCGTCATGTGGATCGAGGAGGAAAGGCTCGAGAGCGGAGTTGATATCACCGTCGTTGGCCTTTCCTTTGGCGAAGTTGCCGTTACCGGTTCTCGTGCTACTGTAGTGAGCAGCCTGCCATAGAGCGAACAGTCTGTCGATGTTTGTGTGATGTAAGAAGAAGAGAGGATCGAAGGCGCTGTATTCGACCCAGGACATGTGGCCGCCGTTTCCGACCCAGACGTGGATACCGTCGTGGATACCTTCGAGCGAGTCTCCGGAATCCTGGTTGTTGCTGAAGCGGTACCAGTCATTGTAGGAAGAATCGAGCATCAGCTGGCTGACTCGAGCTCTCAAACCGGCGTGGTTGGTTCGGAGATTGGCATTGGAGCTGGCGACGTGGTTGATGGTGGTGCTGCCCTCCGGCGACTTGAGAGTGCGTCTGAGCTTGCTGAAGTCGACACCGCCAGCTTCTCCAAAGACGGAGTTGCTGTACTGCCCGCTCTCGAAGAAAGTGTAGTCGAAGATGGGGTTATCCAGAACGGTGGATTGTCCGATCTTGTTTGGATAGTAGATGAAGTTCCACTTGACCTGAGCGAGCGGGTAAGGGATCTGGCTACCGTCTTGGTCGATGGCCCAATCCCAGTAAGGAATGCGCAGCTCATCGAGGGCCCTTCGCCAGTCCTTCTTCTCGGACTCGCTCTTGACATCCTTCTCGATCATTTGCCAGGCGTTGACCCAGACCACCTGCTCGAAGTATGCGAGGTACGGACGATGCCATGTTGGGAAGTTGGTGGATCCGTGCTTGCAATAGATCCCACCACCCGGTCTGTTATTCCAAGCCCGATTAGGACGGCCGTGGATACCGGCTAGCTGATAGTAACTGTTCTTATCAGACATCGGACGACCCTTCATCCTTCTGATCGCGAGGAGGTAGAGTTCGAACACCCTTCGCTTCTTGCTGTACATGGTCCTGACCTCCAACCGTTGCGCTTGGATCTGAGTGACGGATGGGTTTCCATTTCCACGAAGACCCTGAGAGATACCGTTGTTGCAGGCGAAGGTCAATTTGTTCCCGAGGTCGGATGTCTTCGCATGAAGCTGATCGTCGGTCAAGGTAGCTCTCTTAGAAAGGTGCTCAAAGACTCCAGTAGGTGGAATGAAATCCTCAGGAGAAGAAACCGGGATCGCATTTGTGAACGAAGCGGCACCGAGCGCCGCCGAAACGAGTGTTGAGATTTTCATCCTGTATTAAATTGTAAGAGGGCTATTATATCCCCCTGTGTCGATTATATTTATATAATTGGTCGTGATTATTTGTATCAGAGGTTGAAAAAGTCGTATCAAATATATTAAAGTCTCCCTTCTCCTTCCCTTTATTATCGATTAACGAATGTCGGTCTAACGAATGACGCTGAAGGTTGAAAATAAAAGAGAAAAGAAAAAAAAGAGTATCGACGACTAGGTGGTCATAGACATTTAACTATATAGATTCAAACAAGAAAAAAGCGAACGTTAGTAATCTAATAACGAGAGTGATAAGTATTCTTGTTGAGTATCGGTACAAGCTGAAAGTCTCTTGACAATACTCTGCATATGCCAAGATATACTTTCGCTTGTTCAGTAGCTCAAGGATGACAGATATAAATGAGGGGAAGGAGAGGCTGATCAGTGGCAGCTCGAAGACGTATTATATTTTGTCATTCTAAACAAAGGGGTGGGAGAGAGACGTCTGCAGACTCTGCATTGAACAATGAACTACCGTACGGTACCGTGCGCGCGCTCTCCCAAGAGGGTGCGCAGGGCCTTGGGTAGCACCCACGCAAGGAGGAGTGCAGTTGGGCGACCACCCCTGTTCGCTTTCTTTGGCAATTATTCTGCACTAGGAACTCTTTTCAATTGCCCAACGAATCAGGTGTCTCTGTTTCGTTTTCAAGGCTGCGAACGCTGGGGGGGAAGGAAAAACGAGGTTACAATAAATCCACACACCTTTGGCACAAGAGTCGATGTCTTTCGATTTACCTAATTTTTCGACGTGTCTGCTGATAGCGCTCGCTCTCCGATGCAAATTACCACCGACTAACAAGACGCCAAAAATAGTACCTTTTAATGTAGTATTTTGACGAGTTGGAACGGAAGGCAAAAGGAATAATGTACCCTCTGCGTGAACAAGGTAAACAAAAATTGAGACGAAACAGAAAAAACAAAAAGGTACTCAGAGATTTCGGGAATCGATTTCTCTGAAAGGAAAAAAGCGTCTACAAGGGAAGAGCTTTGAAGATCTATATCCCTTGCAGGGTGGCGCTGTGTAAAGATATACAAAAAATGAGTGACTATCAAGTGAGTGACTAGAAAAAGAGTGAAAGTTGAAAGGAAAGGACGGCAACGGAAAGACGTCTCTAGACCCCTTCGAAAATCGAATCTATCCGTAGTTGACGGGAGAATGAGGGAAAAGAGGAAGGGACAAGACGAAGCCATTCAGCGGCCCTTCAAGCCCTTTTGTTTAAGTCTTGTGCGCACCACGCCGAAAATGCCGTCGTGGACTTCTCTGCTATGGGACCCTCATTTCACTCAATTACGACCGGATACCAGGGGAGATTTCAGCCTACAGAGCGAAATAGGGGCCGGGCTCCACTTTCTTGGCCAGGGTCAAAAAAGCTTGGTGCCAATCTGCAGTCTTGGTCCGTTCTGTCAGAGCCACATGTTCCCACCGAAGGAAAAAAGCATTTCTTTTTCTTTTGTTCTGGGAGCCCATCTGGCAGAAGTTCTTTCGATAATAGTAATCACGTTATTGGATCGAGGGGGGAACATGCACGGATAACTCGGATTCCCCGCACCAGAACCATCAATTCTCTGGCAAATTACCGCGTCGTAAGCTCGTCAACAATGTCCGAATATAGGTGCAAACAATGGATTTGTTTGTAGGTGCAAAGTTCTCGACGCCCAACTTAACAGTGAAGACTCGCACGAAGGCTTCGAAACCTACACTAACCGGTAGCTTTCTTCTCTAAGAATAAATAAAAATAAAAAATAGCTAAGCAGATGTTAATCGATTTCGTGAACAGCGCTAACGTTATGGAACATTCGACCACTGCGTCTTTGGTATCATTAATGAGAAAATACCTTCATGCGACCACCAGCTAAGTCGCAGAAATCCCTGAGTCTGCAGACCGAAGGAAAGAACTCCTGCAAGCCCACCCCATGTTCTGCAACCTCAGCTCAAACCTGCAAAGAAAACTTGCCCTCGACCCGCGCGCACAATCAGCCCCAAAGCCCGAAAGCGGGAAACCCATCACACCATGATCGCCCGATTAGTGGGCGCGATGAAAAGGCGGCCCACACACGTAGCATGAAAAGAAAGAGAGTTAAGAGTGGGCCAATTTAAGGGGCAAACGAGATCGCGCGGTTCAGGAAGAAAGATGAAACTCACACACACAGCCTCACTCTGACCAAAGACGTAATCCCCCAATCCAACTCCCCTCCGAGCCAATACCACGGCTTGGATGCCATTTTGCTTGGGAGCAGTCTTAGAGAGGAAAGAAATTAATTCCAACACATAATTTCGCTGCTTGGGAGGTTTTGTTTGGGGATACAACTTCCCTGTCGGACATGGCTCCCAACCCTCTGAGCGTATGGAAAGGGGAAATTAAAAATGATTTTTTTAATTCCAAAAGTGAGATCGAAAAAAGGGCCTAGCTGCGACTGATACTAACGTGGTGATGAGCTGAGAGCTATCGATAGCGGAATCTCAAACGCTACTGACACCACGGTTGCACCTTCTAGTAATGGTGGCTGTTTCCCTTAAACATCGTTTCCGTACCAAGGAACGAGAGCCGTTGGGATACGAGGTAACGGGTTTGTGAAGTTGCAACCCAAAATACATTCCACAGGGGAAATATCACAACCAAAAAAATTGTAAATCATTGTCTTGAGGTCGCATTTGGAAAGCATACTTCCACCGAAAATGAAGTCATCAAATTTCGCCAAAGTGTCTAAGGACGCGATTCAGTGCAATTAAAATTAAACAGGCGAGTTTGGTTGCGTAGAACCGCTACGTTTTGGTGATTTTACAACAAACCCTAAAAGTCTCCCAAAATGCGCAGAGACACACGGCAAAAATGCCGAAGAAATTCTCTCGGCAAGCCAATGCCGCGAGGCGCCTTACTTCCAAGGCATTATTAAAAAAAAGGGGGGGCGCTCGGGATCTGCTACTTTGACGAGACGTCATCATCTCAATCTCGCGCCATGAAACGTGCGGCCCTGCCAGATCTTTTTTGTGACGGTTCTGGCTCAGGAGAGAGCTCGAAGAATGTGTCTGGGAAGCCTCGAAACTCCTTCTAAATCGGACAGCTCACAAATCCAACATCCCTGATCGATCTGTCAGGCGTCCAACAAATGTGCTCTCCGACGAAGTAACCTCGCTATTTTCGTCGCCATGTCATGTCCAACATTTCTAGTGATTCGAGAATATCAATCTATTTACGGAATACGGCACGGGGTCAAACTTTCAAGTGTCGAGATAGACATCAAGTTCGCCAAGGTGATATTCTCCAAGGGTAGTCGCATTGTTCAAAAGATGTCGTAATATGTCATGTATGGGTATTTTCTTAAACAGCGGGGTTGGGCAGGTCTACTCAATCAAAACTAAGAAAACAGTCGACAAGCTTAGATGCAACAATGATCCGAAGCACTATCTGTCATAGATGAGATTATATATCTCGGCTGACGAGGAGGCGGATCTTAGTGTCCGCCGGTTGTGACGTTTTTAACAGCTTTGGCGGTGAGAACTGGATACCAGAGAGTCGGGTCTCCAAGATATTTCGGATATCTAAATCTTGGCCCGGATATCGATCCCGAGCCCTACCAGTTGCTCGTCTTGAAGTTGATATCTGGAATCAACGCTTGGCTGCAAAACAGTCAATGCTTTGTTCTGGCTTTGTTGGAATTATAGCAAACAACACGCATTGAAACTTCACAGAGTAATCTGGGTTATGCGAAAGATCTTGTTAAACAGCCCAATGCCATTTTCCTGATTACCTACGTCGGTCCAGACGTCTAGGCTTTCTGAGAGGGAATCGATTTATCAAAAGATTAATAAAATCGAAGTTTACTTTTTGAATTGGTAGTCACTATGGCTAAAAGTATTGCGTTTCAAATCGGTACCGAATTTAAATCATTATATGTTGTCTACGGTGCAATAAGGTAGTTCGACGGAAAGCTAGCGAAACACCCGCTCTCGAACCCGTTTGAACGTTGTCTAAGTCAGAACCGTTAGATCGGTTTCGCCAAGCGCTGCATTGGCGAATGAACATTCCAAGCTACATCGGCGGCAATGGCCCGGACATTCGGCTCCCCGTCTGGGTTCGCGTTCTTTCGTAAGCGCGCCGTAGACAGCGGGGCACTTAATAATAGTAATTGCTCTATAGTGTGACTCGTTAAATTTCAAAGCTCGTTTTTAAGAAAGATGCAAATTTGTTATCATAAAACGTACCGGCAGTCTATTCCGTCTTACATCTTCCTCATCTTCGTTGGAGTCACCGAAATCAATCAAAGGTGCATTGTATCTATCCGTTGTGATAGGGCTGGCATCTCGGCCGGTTCCATAGAAATCAGGACTCGCAATATTTGATGGTGTTGTTGGTTGCTTATTTTGCTTTCTTCCTCTCACGGTATCTATAACCGTCCGTCCCGCTTTCTTCGGAAGAGATGACAGGAAACCTGCAAATCTGCTGAGTCTCCCCTGGGGTTGAGTAACGGGATGAGTCCCTGCATATCCACCGTATGCTTGGAGTAATTCGGTGGGTACATCAGATAGATATATCGGGTCTCGCACTTTCTCGCTTCCAAGCTGCTGGCTCTTCGGTTGCGGGGCATTTGCATCGACCTTGTGCTCTTCCTCTTGCACTGGCCTCTGCCGGCGTGGCCTGGAAAGTTCATTTAGTGAGGCAATCTGCTTCTCCACATACTGAGGATCGATTGTTGAAGCTATATTGATCCCGGATGCCGGCTCTTCCGGTAATGAATTAAGCGATATCTCATTCGCGGTATCCAAGATGTTATCTAGAAACTCATCGGAAGACTCGCCAATAGCTACTTCGTTGGATGAGCTTCCGGTGCCGTCACCGGCTTGGCTCTCGGCCACATACTCATCGACTTCGTCAATTTGCTCGAGTCCTGTATCGACGGCGGCAGCTGCTGCAGCTTGTTGTTTTCTGTATTCCTCCGCTTCAACTGCAGCTCTCCACATAAGGACTTCTTGCTCCAATGTTGGCCCGGACAGCGAGTAGAAACGTTCTCGGCCCTCTTCGTCGGAGTAGACCGATCCAGATTGGGAATCATCAGCTGCTTGGAATCCGTCTTGGTTCACAGGTGGCACGGGCTCTACGACTTCTTCGTCGAACACTAAAACAAGTTAGTTAGCTATACTTTTTCTAATTTTGCGCACATGCTCCCCTCCACGCATATAAGTCTCACTTAACGATCTTATTCTGGCATTAATGTCCTCCCCATCAGCCTCAGATGCAGGTGGGGTGTCATCGTCGATGTATTCAGGCTCCTCTGCAACTTCATGTCCCGGCTGGATAACACCCCAATAAGGGTGAACAGGCTGAATTTCCCCATTATCAAGCAGGACTTCTTCGTTCAGCAGCAATCCCATACGTCGCCCTTTTGCATCCCGCTTCGGCCGATCTGGGGGGCGGTATTCCCGGGGAAATCTCTGAATGAAGTTCTCTTCAACTTTAGGCCGCCCCCAGTACGGATTTCGCCTCAACTTGGGAAACGCATCCCAATCCGGCTCTTCAGAGTCGACGATAAAATCGGCATAGGCAATCTCACCGTTTTCTTGTGGCTGATTTGAAATACCCTCCGAGACCTGGATCTCCTCCGAGGTACCACTTTGCACGCCACCGCTAGGGATTTGGGATACCGGATTCGGTACACCGGCGTTAGGGCTTTGGTGGAGCTCAGATACATCAATTTTGTCAAGGGTCGTACCTAGACCTGTACCCGAGAAGCCCGGGGCGTTATCGTTATTGACATCGTCACCACCCTCAGCATCGCCGATGAATCTCGGAGTTGTTGGACCACCACCAACTTCACCTCCGTCCTCAACTTCTTCGTCTTGGTTTATGTTGAATTGAATTGGCGGTGGAAGGAACGGATTATTTCCGCTGTCTTGCATTTGTCTCTTTACCAAATGCTTTTGGTCGCTCTGGAACCCATCTTGTATGGGCCGTGCTGTGGCGAACTCTGAGAGACCAATAGCGAATAGTAGTGTGTTATACCGCATATTTGCTGTCCTAGCTGCTCAACCGTAGCGTATTCGATATTGCAGATATGATGATCTGGTTTCTACGTGAAAATTGGATAGACGTAGGGCGTGGAGCCCGTGTGGATGCACATGCACTCACCTGGCTTCGAGGAGGTGATATGAGCAGTTAAGTCTCTTAATCACCAACGAATAGCCATACTCCCATATACCTCTTATTAACGCGATCATTACCATATATGTACACCGTCCTATAATGTATTTCTGTAAATTAGATCTAATCAGCTTTACCACAATGTAATCTGATTCATCCAAGATCTTGGATTTGAGATTGACAACACAAGCTTGTCCTTGTCCATGTTGGATCGTGTCAACCATGCTTCGAAGCTATTTGAGCAACCAAATCCGGCCGTTATGAGGAATATCATTGCTTGGCCGCCGTTCATAGTAGTGCTATGCACTTCAATACCTCTTGCGAGCTCGTGGATGTTGGAACTCACATATACCGGGGACGGCCGTAATAATGCGACATGGGATAAATATCAACAAATCGGTACGAATGGGCAAGGGGCGTATATTGGAACGCCGGCATCCACGAATGACTGTGTAGACGCTTGGACACCCTTGAACGTGAGTTTCAACCATTTTCAGAATCCGATGTACCGGTACAAGACATTCTGAGGTTAACAAATTTTGCTCTGTATTTCTAGAAACAGGCATGTGACACTTGTGCTTATGAGTGCCATCATGCATGCATGGAGGTTTTACTCTTTTAGAACGGCACTCCATTCCTCAACGACGAGAACGTAAAGGCTGACTCTTATTTCTATTAATGTAGTTCGTCGATGATCAGTATAACGCAGGTTCCAGAGACCCTTCGGAAATCTCAGACTTATTGATCGAATTCAATTTCATTGAAGGTGTCTTCAATCCGACTCAATATTCACTATACTTATACCACGATACCGTTTGTGAAAACAAAACCCCGGCGGTGGAAGCCAATAGTGGAGGGAAGGGTTTCAATGAAACTTTGAATGAGCCGAACGAAGTCTATGACAATTCAGGTTTGGCCGGGACAACGTTGAAATATCCCCGCAGGGTGAGAAGCTTTTACATTCACACGGATCAAACTAGGTTCATGGATAGAACGAATCATCCTGGCCAGCGATTGATGGATATTCCAAACAGTTAAAGTTTCTCATAAGAGGGCTTTGATGGACTGTAAAATGTATTTGTCATGGGGAGTTTATCGAAAAATTTATGATTAAAGCCCACGGTACTCGTATGCATTATGCGTGCATCGTGACGCGCATTAAAACGATTGTGTATTCTCTAAGCTAGTGCATATAGAGCCAGTATTCTCGATCTAGTATATTAGGAAACGTATCATTTAAGTCTGTCACGCGGACTCGGGTCCAGGTCATATCTAGACGTGGAAGCTTCCGGCTCTCTGTCTTTGTACTCCCCCATGACGTTCTTTGTACTCCCTTGCACTTTCAATCCTCGCCAAACCAGTGGCCATTCCACCGTTCCCTTCTGGCCTACCACCAAAACTTGCCAGCACAACAGGGTTATCCGCTGTCAAAGCATCCATGGCACTGAGCTCCGTCTCCGAAAACCAGCGTTTGAAGAATACCCATCGCAGAGGGATCAGTGCACATATCAATATTGGAAACCCGACCGCGGCTACGGTCTGTGATATGGCCACACATATGGCAACGGAAATGAGTTGAAGAAAAATATAGAGGGCAATCTTCTTAGAAGGAACTTTGTGTAACGGATCATCCGGTGGACGAAAGCGACTTTCGCTGAGCAGGTGAACGAGCTTGTGCGTGATACCGTTCCCTTCGATTGATCCCCACTAAAATAGATTGTAAGCATATAATTCCTCGATCCACAGGCTTTGTGGGACCTACCCCGACAGTCAAAAAGACACCAGCAAAGATCGTTCGCGGCATCGTTCCTAACACCACCAATAACGGTCTCGACATGGTTCCGAAGAGTAACAGTGCCATGGCAATATGCGTCACCCTCTGCTCGACCACGCTCAAAATTCGTACTTTGGGTCTTCGGATCTCCTCGCCCTCCACATCTTCGGTTCGGATCACTTGTAAATCAGTCTGATATACGCAAAGCGAATCCGTATGAACGGGAGCTTGCGGAACAAGCCCATTTGGTAGCGGGATTCCAATAACCGCGGAGACGAAAGATGTACATCCAAGCAAGAAGAAATCCCAATGGAAGCCTCCGGGCTTTTTGAGTGGATACTGTTTAGCTTGTGCAGTCAGACTGCTGACGTTCTGTACATGATATATTAGCAGGATCCAGACCACGCGGAGCGTCTCATGATCTTACGTGATCATAGTAGAAAAGTAGAGTAACCAGGAAGCCAAATGGCATGGCGGCAAACACCCATTTGATGTCGAGGTTCCAAAAGTCGATCTAATATGGATAATTTCTCAGTCTTTGATGACACACGGGTTTGAGAAGAACGCCACCTACGACCCAATCCCGGTCCGTGGACGGTCGGAAAGCTTGTGTTATGGGGAGAAGTTGAACATGGGTATCTTTCAAGTGCCCGGGAATATGGCAAAATCCAACCCAAAAGACAGTCGCGATCTGCAAGTATTAAGTTAGCATATACTTTCCATCTCATATAACTTATAGTAAGGCAATCTCACCGGATACGCATAATCTGCGACGAATCCACGAACTGTTGGGTTGAAGAAGAGACCGGAGCCGAACTTCTCGAGCGTGTAGACTGATCCAAAGTATAGCATGGCTACAACTATGCCCATGAATCCACCGGCGTTACTGCCGTCAAACTCAGCCACCAATTCCTCGACACCCTTGACTTTATTAATATGTTGATGTTAGAACGAGAAGCTCATGTTGATAGATACCTGGTGGAGAAATTGACATACTCAGATAGATGATACCGACATACATGCCGAAAGTCTCGCTCGAGAAATCCGTAACGTATCGCATGTAATCGCAAAGATTGGTTATCGCGGTCAGCCAATGGAAAATGGCAGTCCATATGCCGGTCCAGGCCATGAATTGGGGATATATCGAGGCATCGTAAGGTGTAATGATCTTGTATATCGTGTAGTTGAACAGAGATATAAGTCCTGACAGGGTGTTAATTCGAGACTAGGGACACGGAAGGTAGTTTCGCAGAGCTCGACCATATACCTGTAACTCTGTTATTCATTAACATGAATTCAATAAGTTTGACTGGATAGTGAACTACTCACCCGACTATAGTGAGTGGTTGCGCGCTGAGTATACCGAATACGCCAGCAGCTAGGGCAGACGCCAAAAGACCTTCGTTGATGCCGTAGAATTGGCCTGTCCTCCGGTACATATCCAGGGTATAAGCTAAGGCGGGGAGCAAGCTAAACGGTATAATCAGTCTTGTACCATTGTCGAAAGCGGACGCTAAGGGACTAACTTGACGAAGTAAATCCGAATCGTGCTTGCGAGAGCCCGGTATGTGACCGCATCGGTGAAGTCGCTGGGATAGTACGGCAAACGTCGTTTGATGTCGTGATAGATCCCTCGAAAGGGTCTAAGAGGACGATACTGTCGCCATCCTCGGGCGCCGACATACGTGTAAGGGTTTCGAGGCTCGTACACGCTCTCATGTGTCTTTTCGCGAGTAATCTGATTGTCCTCTTCTTCGTCGCCGTTCCCGGCACCGGTCGAGAAGTGCGCCCGCATATCCGACCGTCTCGATTGAACCTTCTCGATTGGCTCCTGGTGGTCGCCTCTGGAAGCCGAAGACCGTATCGACAGTGCATCTTCGTGAGTATCATTCGAAGAGGAGCCGTGGGCGTGTCGCTGCCGAAACTTCTGAAGTTCGGGATCCATCGCGGCGAACTCCAACGCGCCTGAACAAAAACAAAAGAACGAGAGATTGCGAGAAGCGAAAGAAAACAGACGCTAACTAATCAGAGCATATCGAGCCAGGTTCTCCAGAACAACTTCACGACGGAGAAGTCTACGATGGTAATGTATGGTATCGTCTGGACTACAAACATCAAATTAATCTGCCCTCAGAGGCGCCCAGGACGAGATTTCGGCATGATTCAATTCAAGGGTTTGGAGCGATGCTCGGTCTAAACCAAATCGAGCAAAACTAGCTTCTACGACCAATCACAGACTTCGGTGAGTGGATGAGTTATGCATCTCGGAGACGTCTCGGGCAAATCATTTAATCAGTGAGCATTCGTATTTTGGCTAATTCGATATCAAAGAATGATTCTGAGCTCCATCAAGCAGGATCCATATATATGGTATAAAGTATTTGTTATGAGGACAGAGCATATGTCGAGCTATATCGAGACACAGCTGCAATGAACCCGACAGCTAAGTCTACTGGGAACCATCGGCATCCATAAAAACCGTCAGCGGCATCTCCTCAATTCTACCCGAGGCAACGACGGCCTTGAGAGCTTGATGCGCCGCGCACTCCGTATCGTAATACTGCATATCCTCCAAGCTTGCGAACTTGCTAAAGGCGCAGAGGGTGTACCCTTGCCGTCGCTTGTCGTCTTTTGTCTTCTTAGCGCTCAGCGAGAGAATATACGGCTTGCCGTCCTAGTTTCGAGCGATTGTGAGCGAATTGACCAAGCAGCCTCTAGGTCTAGAGTATGCACACACACCTTCAACGCTTGTTCTTTGAGTTTCGTGTACGCTGCTAGGATGGTATCTTGATGGGCCTCATCTGGCACCTTGAACATGGTTATTCTTTGAATTGGGGTCATTGTGGGGATGGTAGATAGTGCTGCTCCTCGGTTGCTTTTGATGGATGGTTGATGGTATAGGTTTGAAGCAGACGAACATACAATAGATGTCAATCTAGATGGATGTGACTTTATACAGCGACTGATGGAGAGTAAACCAGTCGGATGCAAAAGGAACGGTCGTATCATGGCTAGAAAACCTAATCCTCAGACGGAATCTTCATTGTTTCCGGGTTCCGACTAAACCTAAGCCCCGGTTCACGGCTACATTCGGCATTCAGGTGCGAATGCTTGCACTAAAATCAACAACGCCCAACACGCAGAAAAGAAGTACTTCACGTTGATGTCGTGGAAAGACCTGTCTGCAAAATGGCGGAGGCCAGCAGATTTCTCTCAGATAGTAAATTTGAAGTAGCAAGACAATTATGTGCGATTCTTTTGTATAGCTTTAGGCTTTTAAGTGATCCTTAACTTGCGAGAGCTTGGGGCGTGAGCACGATCAAACCCAAAATCAGCATCTTTCGGTGTTATAGTATCAAGCCTGCGAACATGTGCATTAAGTTCAGTTGTGTTTTTCTATTCTCACTAAATCGAAAGGACCTCGAAGTCGTGATGCGAGACTAGTGCCTCAATTGTCTAACTGTTTCCACGACTTCAGGTCGAGGCGTGGGTTTATTGGCGTGTGACGAGATACATCACGGCAGTGTCGCATATTTATACGAGCGATGTTTGTAAAATAGTCCTAATCATATAACATCCTCAATTATTATTACACTGAATTACCTTCTCCTAGAGAATAATATCAAGATGCGAGCAATAATCGGAGCTAAAGAGATCCTAGGGCTAGAACAGCAAGCAACTTGTCTGGGAAAGCTCATCGACACAATCTTTAGCCAAGAATCATACCGCGACGTTTATATGAATCGTCTAGAAAACTCCATCTCAAGCAACCTATCCCCGCAAAATAAAGACCTAGATCTATTAGTCCGCTATCTTCTCACAATTATCTTACATCTTCAAACTCGTGCAAGAGACTCCGCTGGCTACCCGTTTAAAACAGAAGCATGCGATATGACGTTCACACTAAACTCCCACCAATCGATGAACAACCACATTTCCATATCACGGTCGATTTCGTATCAAACCCTAACTATCGATCGTTCATCTTGTTCCAAAGCACCGCAAACCCATGTAAAATTTGCAATCGTTCCCCCGTCATTGGTTTCGGAAGCGCAGACCACACACCTCCATGAAGACGTAGACTATGATTTCCAACTAACGTTTTCATCGCTCCCGTATTTAGAAGATGTTTCAGGTCCCGTGTTTGAGATTGGTGTTGCTGTGATTCGTCGGTTTGATATCGGTAGTTGGATTGGGAGATCGGGTGGGGAGTGTTCTGAGTTAACGATGGAGATCGTGAAGGGACCGACGAGATTGTTTGATGATGCTGGGGAATGTTGGGTGGTTTCTACGATTTTGATATAATTCTAGTATTCTAGGCTAGCCGTGCCACTTTTAACGATTTGTTCGAGTTTCTGGGGAAAAAAAGATCTTTCGGTCGTTTCATGATTTGTGCGGTTCTGTTGCATTCACGAAAGAAGTTTGCGTTGGCTGGTGGCGCCCCGTGAAAGTTTATTTCGTAAGTGTGTGCGACCAACCACCCCCTTTTCCATTCTCCCCAAGTATCTCGAACTGAGGAAGAAAAAAAAAAAAAGTCGCAGCGAGAATGAAAAGCCTTCGTAGAGAGTATTGAAAGTCAGTTTGAGCATCGCACTGAGAAAAGACGCGTATAATCGGGCGAATCGGAAAAAAATGAAAGTACCACCCAATAAACCGTTTCCCCAGTTGTTAAGCTGGGGAAGATTATGAGGTTGCATCTGCCCGTGCGGTCGCTAAAGCGGCCTCGATCAGGTATGGCATTTTGCGACCGAGAAAAGACAAAAGCGCATGATTATGCGAAATAGCATTTTATCGATAGCACGTCGGAACATAAGATCTCTCAAGGATTCCTGGAAAAGCGAACGCAGCGTCGCGGTTCGATCGATAACGTATCTTCCATTCTCATTATAATTAAGTATATCGTATAGACCCACAAAATCCGAAAATTTGGTAAGTATGAACAGGTGCTCGAAGGAATGAGATGAAGCGAAGAGAGGGTATTATACAGGAAGTCCAAAAAACAAGTCCAAAATGCGGAAAACAAAAAACTATGGTTCATTCAGGGAGCGGTCCTTCAAAATGTGCGTCGTCGGAACATCGCGTCGCACATTGGTTCATCCCATTGATCGCGTTAGCGGTACCAAATGATCATGAGGTTAAAGCGGGATGAACGCATGCGTTCTGTGTATGTCGTCGTGAGAAATGTTGATTGTCGGCTTAGGCAATGATGGCCACGATGGCCGCAATGGCTCCAGCCAATGCGATTCCGGAGGCTGGGAAGACTGCGCCAGCTGCGGAGCCTGGTCCGAGAGATTCGGTTGGTGTTGAGGTTGGAACACCTGGAGCACTTCCTGTTGTAGTGGTGACATTGGCGATGTAAGTTGGGATGACCGCAGTCGTTGTTACATTGCTTGGAGGATAGTAGGTTGTTGGGTATCCAGTTGGGGTGCAGTCGGTGCCAATCACAGTCTCAGTGACCCACACGGTCTCTGAAAGAATAGTTTAGTAACGATATCAAATCATGATGGCTCTAGTAGCGTCAACTTACCCTGAGCAGCAGCGACGGCGGCGAGTGAGAGGATGATGGTAGTGAATTGCATTTTGGATAATCGGGTATCGAGTTGATATTAATGATTAGAGTAGTAGCGATCTGAGATATATGCACAGGAGGAATGATTTGCAAGACAATGTCGATGAGCGAATGTTGATTTCCCTTGGGAAATTAATATAGCGACTGACTTGAGGCTTAATGCTCTCTTACTTCCGATTAAAGAGTGGGAATGAGGTGAGGGATAAGGAAGTCACGTTGAGAATGTGCGGGAGGAGAGGCCGTTAAATACAGCTCTCCAACATTAACCATAAAAGCGCCCTTCTCTATTTCGAGGGAGAAAAAAAAGAAGGCACTTCTCAGAACTTTCTCTGTATTGCACACTGCAAAGGAAAAGGGTGTGCGAGATCCACGCTCACACTTTTCTTCTTTCTGGGTAACAGTTAATGCATGGCGATAACTCCGCTGAAGCATTCCAATAATCCTGGATTCCGATTGCGTGTTGATTTCTGCCAAGGTCGACTGCTGGGTGAACTCAACATGGAAGAAGACGTATTGGGCCAATTATATCAGGGGATTTGCAGGACCTGGTGGTTGTGCCAGCCAGGATTAGCCACAAGCATGTTTTCTTTCGGCCTATCAGACACCGGTTTAACTCGCAGTTATGCACCATGCCAGCGATGGACCAGGTCTCTTCCAAGTTTTTTTTTCTCTCTTTCTTCCGCGAGTGGCTTGACGGGGCGATCGTAAAGAAGAAACTTCCAAGTTTCTGTCAAATGGGCTTGTTAACAGGCATAGCTGGCTGGGGGTTCCACATTCCAATTGACTGTGTATTTCGTGATTTACGAAATAGTGGCCAGGTGGAATATCATCAAACCGAATAACTAAAGATAGGATTTTTGCCTCTGTGGGTTCGAACCCAGCACGCTTGACATCAGATGTTGCATTGCACATTGCAATGGGGAGTTACGTTTCGATTTTCGTTCTCGTGGGAGGTGAGAGCCGTCAACGCGGCGTTGGATCTCTTACTCGAAAAAGCTTTTGTGAGTTTTAGAAACACGACGGCTGGTCCGTGGCGGTCTTGTGCACTGATGCACAAACAATACACGGCCTAGCGCTGTGTGCGTAACTATCCCGGAGCACCGAAGGCACAATTCTTGCATGGTGCGTATACTGTCTGTGCTCGTTATGTTTTCCGCATTTCGAAGGTGATGGGGATGACCTAAGACTGACTAGAGAATGCAAACGTTCAGCTGTTCGCGAACCCCGTAGTGTACAGGAAGGAGGCTTTCGGTGGGAGTATGAACACGAACAGCAAAACCCTCTGGAATTCTCCATCCTGAGTACGTCTTTGGTAAGGTCTCCGATCGCTTTTTGTGATCCATTGTGCATATTGCCTGGATCTTTGAAAGCGAACTTTCCGAGCGATGAGAGCGGCGCAAACTGCGACAGTCGGTTACACTTGCCTGCATGCAAGAGCTGCGGGGGGTGGGGGCATGATTAACCTTCCGAATCCCTTTCATTTCCTTGTCCGCGAAACAAATGCTTCAAACTATTAGCCGGAACGCGTACCCCCGTCGCTTCGAAGGTTATCTAATATATGTGATGTCACAGTTAGAGTTGAGCGGGATTTCTGGCTTTTCTTTCCATTTGTATCGATCCAACGTGCCGAAGTTGGTGTCTACTTCGGTCATCGAATACTCATACGAAGTAGATTGCTGCCAGGCTCATTGTTTGGATAGCGCTCTTTGCAAAGAAACGGTACCTGCATGATCGCAGTTCGGCGTATTCGCGAAAGCCTTGGCAGTCAACTAGCTCAAATACATCGGTCGCGCGTGGCATATCCAAGCATGCGTCGACGCTCAGAGATACATATTTTGATCCCAAAATGCCCGGATTTCTTAGCCTAGGCGACAATATCCGAGTCCGACGCTATTACGCGATGATTGCTTGGTCTCATACCTGGCGATTATATCTTCATCTTTGAATTTGATGTTCGAATATTCGAGAATATCCGTAGGCCAAATGTGCGCGCAGCTTTACCTAGTAAACTATACTGGAAAAGCGAATACCACACCAACGCAGAATCGCGATTCCTCATATTTGGGAGGTTCACTCTACGCCCGGTCAGGCACAAGGCGGATCTGTACGGGAGAAGGATGACGCGCAAACTCCGACTTTAGATAGCCTCAAATCGCCTTGCTGGGGGATACTCTAGTAATTCCTCCTTCCGAGGATAGCCCGGGGGATTCTAGAAGCTAACAGCTCAAACGACGCCGCCGACGCCTTTTGATATCGTTGATCCGCAGCTCGAACTCCACGTTATGCGCCGTAGATCCGGCAGTATTCGACAGAATGTGAGTGCCATTATGAGAGGATAGGTTCCCATCAGGATAGATTGTCATGAACATGCTGCTTTGGCCGTTATAACCATTCCCGCTCTCGCAAATCCTGTGGATCTTGGCCCCTCTGATTCACCCCACGCTTCTTCCCGTTATACGCAGCTCGACTCGCTCGTGCTTTCTTTTGTTGTCGTCTTCGTCGTCGTTCGCTGCGGATCTGCTGGCGAGGAGCTGATCTGACTATCCCTCATATCACTGCCGTTCACAGGTTGTTGCGTGGGAGCCGTCGATTCGAACGGCCGCACGTTTTGGGACATCATGCGGTACCGGGCATTGGGCGTCGCCTCCTTGTTGCTGTTTCCGGGGTCTGTACTGTCGTCTCCTCTCGATATGGTGCAGAGGATCCCGGCCTCTCCGTCCGAGAAATTGGACGAGAGGGCGGTTGCGAAGGCCTCAACTGGCGATTATCACATAGGCGATTTTACTACTGAAGCGTATGATAGGCTGACAAACCATAATGCAGATGAGGAGGAAGGAGAATTCTTAGACGAGCTAGGGGGAAATGTTAGGAAAGGTCCTGTAGATAAGGGCGTTGTCAGCCTGGCGATGGAGGATGCAGATACCACCGAACGAGATGTGTCGTCTTCAGCGGATTGGAGCTCGAGGGATTGCAATGGACGGGTTGCCGAATGCATGGACCGCTTTGTCCAATATCTGGAAGACAACAGGGCCTTGCTGACCAATCTTCCCACATTACATAAAACCAATTTGACAAATTGGGGGAGAGCTTTCACATACTTTTCGACGATTGCTGACACAGCTCTGAACAATTCAGCAACAGACACAAACATACCATCTTACTATGGCTATTCTCCTCAGGTAAACACTTCCTTTCATAACTAGAGAATCATGAGTACTAACTTCGAGACTAGGACACCAATATAGATGCTGGCAGCACGGCGTCAGTGCAAGGGCTGTCAGGCGGAGCAAGTGTCAATGTAAACCTTGGTGGTGCATCAACTGCTGGAGGTGGTACTCAGGCGGGAAGTGTCGTTTCCTCAGCTGTCGGAAACGCCTTTCTCAATAATAACAATGGTGGTAGAAACGGTGGCACATTGACACTCACCGTCTACCCGAGCAGTAGTGCCATCCAAGCTGCCATTACGACCACCAGTCAAGTCACTGGCGATACTGCCAACCAGGGCCAGGCGTCAACAAACACCGTGTTTCTCACGAGTGGGATTCTAACAAAGCTTGTGACACCGACTTCAACTACGACGCTTCCGGAGGGTGGGACAAACCCTTATAGCGTAAGCTACTATACGACTAATGGCACACTCAGTTTGACTGTCCAACAAAGCACTGATGATGCTGACTACCTTACCAATTTTGATCTTGAAACGTCGGGAACGAGCACTGGCCTGACATCTCTGGGCATCAATACAAAACTAGCCGGTGGGACTGGGGACACCACCATCGTTAGTACAACTAAGACGACTAGTAGCGGGACTGACATGCTTAACTCATTTTCAATAAATACAAAACTTCTCACCGCAACCTCTGCCACCTCGCCTCTGCGCGGCAGTGTTATAACTACGACAATCACGGCTCCAGGACTCAGTGGCTCTGTCACTCGGACCGTTACTGTATCATTATCCACATCGACATCGGGTGGAGTCGAATTTTCGTTGAACAACGATGTAGATCTAGCAACCTCGACTAGCCCCGGCGGAGTTGTGACGCAGACGGTGACCACCTCGTCTAGCGGGACGAACCCAATCAACCCGAATATCAATCTCCTGACGACACCGACTCGTACCCGAATCGTCGTTCGGAGTAGTGGCACTGTAACGCACACTGTGACCGTGCCGCCGACGACTTCTACGTCAACGATCAGTTTCTTGAACTCTGTCAGTCCAAATATCAACCTGGCTCCTACAATATCGACCGGGGATGTCACTATCACTAGCGGCACTCTGACTATAACTCAGGGAACTGATGTGACTTCCTGGACGACTTTGAGCCAATCATCTGATCCACAGAACACGCAAGCTGCTATAACCTCCGGTATGTCGACGAGTATCAACAAGCAAGCCAACCTCGGTTCTATATCGACTACCTCTCCATCTAGCAGGCTTAGTAGCAGTCCCTCAGCCAGCGCTTCTGTTAGCTTTAATTTTGTTGAAGATACCTCAGCAGGAATCCTTGCTTCGGCAAGCAATAGTAGCCTCACAAGCTCCATAAGCAACCAAATAAACCTTGGACTTACCTCCACAACCACAACCACTTCTTCTTCGACAACCTCTTCGGCTAGTACAACACTTACTAGCACGGTGATGACTCAGATAACATCTCAAACAACAGTCCTTTCAACTTCAAGTGTGAGCCTCGGTACCCCGACCCATACCGAAGTCGATTTTGTCACAACCAGTTTCTACGTATCAGCAGTTAGGACGAGCGTGCTTACGGATGACGTGACAATTAGCAATGCGTCGACAACCCTCACGCAGACAGATGATATCACATCATCCGTTCTCACGACTATTGCCAGCAAGCAGGTATTCCATGGGATCATGCGCCTGTCGACCAACAAGGCTGACACCTCCACCCTGGGAGGTACCAATGTGGCCACATCTTCTGATATCACATCTACTGCCTCAACGACAATTGAAGCGGGTGTCTTTGATCAAGACCTGTTTGCTGCTCTAGCTCAAACTAGGATCCGGACGACCAAGTCGACTTATAGTGATCAGACAACTACAAAAACATCTGATTTAGTCTTGACAATTGTCGACTACAATTCATCGACTTCCACAGCCTCCGAGCCCCCAGCGACGGAGACTGTTGAGAAGATTGCCCCCCAGCAAACAACGGTGACTCTGGTTGATGATATAACGTATAGCGATCAGTACACCACATTTACTCTCACGAATGGTTTGACCGTCACGGAGGATGTTACCTCAACTTCAAAATCGGCGACGACTGCACCTCCTAAAACGGCAACCTTCTTTAGAGGCCAAACAACAACATTCGTCAACGAGGTCGTGGTTACGGACGACATAACTTATACCCAGGATGGCCAAACAGTGACACTTGTTGATCCGTTCACTGTTACCCAACATCGGACCTCGACCTTGTCCCGGGGAAATAGGATTTTCAAAGTTTTAACCACCACCCTCGAACAACAAGTTGTGGTCACCGATGATATAACGTATAGCGATGAGTACACTAAATTCACAGTCAATTCGGATTTTACGACCACTAAATATCAAACCTCCACCTTTGAGGCCTCACACGCCAAATCCTTAGCGAAAACCATCACTAACCCGCAGACTATTACGAGAGATGAAATTTTGATTGTTACAAATGATGTCACATACACTGCCGATGACCAAACCTATACAGTAACGCAAGTCGAAACAACTGACCAGATCTCGACTTCGACGACTATCAGTAGTGATCTTGTTAATGGCTCTATCGAAACCTTGGTAGATGATGTTACCACCACAATAGCAGAGACGACAATATTAACAAATCACATCACAATAACGGGCAGCGGAACTACTTATACCCTTACATCCGGTCATACTTTTGCTCAAATCTTAACATCTACGAGTCAGCTTACAGAATCCATTCAGCCGCCGACGACGACGGTAGAAGACGATCTTACAAGCACTATCACGCAAACAACCATTCTTGATCAAGATACCACCATAACACAGAGCCGAAATACAGTCACGCTGACTTCCGGATACACACTCATAGCTATAACAACGTCAACAAATCATTTAACTGAATCCACGCAACCACCGCCAACCACGGTTGAAGATGACCTTACAACGACTATCACCCGCACTAGTGTTCTGGAACAGGATACAACGATAACAGGGAGCCAGAATACTTTGACGTTGACCTCGGGGATTACCTTGATAGATATAACAACCTCGACGAGTCTGGCTACATTTTCCACCCAGCTTTCTCCAATTAGTGATCATCATGATACGCCTAGTGATACTACCGTTCTGGCAGGAACTACGATTACTAGAGTACAGGGACCACAAACATTCATCGCATCTTCGGATTCAACGACGACTTACTACGGGACGGAATCCGGGACAACTTTTACTACTGTTATATCAGGGACGACATTCACAGCTACTGTGCCCAATACCCTCACTCGAACGGAAGAGGTTACTTCTACTGTTACGAGTGATGAATTCACTTATACTACCGTCTTCCATGGCACGACGGAGACCATTATAGCTCCTGACGACAGTATCATCATATCTACAGACGAAGAAGGGACAACTTATAGCACAACATCGTCTACTAGTCGGTCTACAACTTATCATACAGTATACGCTCCCGGAACAGAACATCATTCCTCGTCGAGATCTCGACCGACATCTTCCAGAAGTTCATCTCGGACATCAAGGACGTCTCGGTCGAGTAGCTGGCCGTTGTCGAGATCCACCCGGAGACCGACTACGACTTCGAATACCAACACGGTGCCGAGTAATATCGTTGTTGTATCTCACCCGACGTCTGAGAGTATACCCGTCAGCTATTCTACGTTTAAGACTGGTACCTCGTTTAGCACAGTCATTTCCACGACTCATTTTACTTCGTTTACGACGGTGCATGTTCCGCGGAAACCGGTTTCTACTTCCAAAACCACGTCCAAAAAATCTTCGACACGTCGTACAAGAGGCCACAGACTTTCAAAAGAAACAGATATGGCAGCCACACCAGCTAAGAAACCAAGCGTCAAGAGCCATAAACCTAAGGAAGATAAAAAGGAGGAGGTTTCTGATCGTAAGCCGGTATCCAGACCCCATAGTCGTCCTCGGCCATCTTCGAGCCATCGCAACAGAAAACACGAGCAACCAGAAAAGCTAGATCGAAGAGATGATGTTCGCGATACCGAAACATTCAATGGAGTCCCTAGCTTGACTGACTCCACATTCGCTAAAAGAGAATCGGCAACATTGGTTTACAAAGTCAATGGAACGGTACATCATCAGCCTGGTTTTTTGCTTGATCCAGAAGAATGTCAGGGAACATGTGGTAGAAAGGACATGCCTGGATTCGGGCACGAGGACCATACTGATTAAGTGATGGAGATCGATATTAGATTCGTGTTTTTTGGTGGCATTTTATCATGGCGTCCTTTTTTTCTTTTTGCATTGGAGCACCTACATAGCATTGGCATAGTTTGAGTTTTTGCATTTCCTTTCACCTTTTCTCTTGGCATTTTATCGGTTTTCTGTGGAGATCTACGTTTTGTTTTAGGGCTTACGTTCGTATTTATGGATTATATGAGATTCTAATGTCTATTGCTGATAATTTGAAATAGTCTATTTCATTTAAGGTTTAGTCTTCCCTTGTCTGTAAAAGGCTAAGACATGAATATGTAACTCGAATGTTAAGAGTGCTGGTAATGAGTTTCTGGTCGCGTATGGAGGAGTAATGCTCATATTTTAGAAAACCCGGTAAGAATGGATATCTTACAGCAACCGGCGCCATTTCACTCGTGAAGGTCCCCACAAGTGTTCCTCATCCGGATCGCCGTGGTATTCCAATAGCTCCCTACGCTGAATGATTTCCGCTTTGATCAAATTTGCCAAGAACCAATAAACATTCATGGACCAGTGATCGTAGCCGAATTTATCGGTTTCTTCCTCGAGCACCTCCCACATCCCTCGCGGGTGTTTCTTGAGGACCCGGAGGCTATCGGTGTGGAACCGGGCGCCGCAGGTATGCGGCTCGTTTGCCGGGATCCACATTTTGATTTCTTCTTCGCCTTTTTCTTTGCGAGCCTTTTCGAATGCGCGGAGGCGGTTGTCCATTGTGGCGATTAGGTCTTGAGTGATACTTTGGTCGGGTAGGTCGCCGTAAAGTTTCTTGATTGTTTCGACGCCATAGCTGGTAAGTGTTATTTCTGCAATTTTGAAATCGTCGATTAAACGGTCTGAAAGGGTTGAGAATTCTGGGATATAAAGTGGGCGAGTGTTTAATGGAATTCCTACGGGAGGTGGTTCCTGCGAGATATCCTCGATAACTTGGATAGAGGCAGCGCTTTGGTAACAACGGAAAGACTGGTTCTGGGGTTCAGCGACCGACCCGCGAGCTAGGCTTGTGCTTGTTGATTTGGGGATTTGTTGGCCTCGGGGCAGAGGCGTGAGGGTTGACTGATTACGTGCTAGACATTTTCTTTGAAACCGCGTTTGGAATGGAGGTCGGCAGCCGGCGTTCCAAAGACTACTGAATCTGGTTCTGATCATTGATCAAGAAAGCCAAAGAGGTGAATAGAGATATTGCTTCGTAGATAAAATGGTGGTGAGTGTCGGTGTCGGCTTCGGATGTAACCGAAATACAAATAGTCCGGAATCGGAATCCAACAAGGTTTCGGCCGTCGGTAGCAGCCATGGTAGGTCTCCATATTATAGACGTCCTTCTTCATCATAATCGAGTCGATGTCACTGTGCCCTAGTCGGTACAGTACATATATGCGCTCAGATATGCTGAAGATCTGGATACTCAACTGGCGTCTGTGTAAAATCCAACAAAACCAACACATTCGCCTGCGAAAATTAAGCTCATCATTACCCCTGTTGCTCAAGAGCTAAGCGAGCGAATTGGAACGGGTCCCCGCAGTAGTAGAACTTGGCAGTGACGTGATCGTTGAATGCCATGCACGCTGAGTGCAGGGTCTTGATTGAGGTGCGAAGGATATTGCGAATGCATCTTACTCCTCTTCCTGCACTGATATCAGTTGATGCTGCCGTTAGTGAGGGCGTCGGATAGAATTTCTCTGTTGCCTGTCAGCAAATCTTTCTTGGACCAGCTTTTTCAGTATGAGGGATTTATTCTGCTGGTGAGAGCTGGAGAAGAGCGATATGGTGAGCCCGAAAGTCAAGTCAAAGTGTCTCGAAGTTTTGTTCGCCTAACTTCGTTCGTTTAGCTCGCCTTCTTGCATCTGATGGGAGCACAGCCCCAGTGGATCCAGGCACGGAATTCTTCTGTGGGCGATCCTCAAAACTTGCTAGTTTGAAACCCAGATGAGATGATTTTAGCAGAACTTTCCCACGATTAGCGACGTACAAATTTTCTCACAACAGCGGAAATGGCATGGCCAAAACTTGTTTGATTGCGCTGACCAGCATGCGGACTGCTCGTTACCTGCAGCCATGCTCCCATAATCGTTTTTCCGTGCCATGTGTTGGACAGGGTATCATGCTATTCTTTTCACACACCACCAATATACCGACGACCTAAAGTCTCCATCCAATCGCGAAACGTCCCGCGCACATGTTTCGTCCCCAACCATCCTCTGTTTGGCGAGTTGGGTTGCATTTGGCGATGTACTTTTGGTGTGGGAGATTCTGTTATCGATTAGCAGATTCCTCCAGCATGTGAAGGAGCTGAGCCCACGAGAAGCTCTGCTCTCATAAACCCCTCAAGTATAAATTCTGGGCATTGGACCCGGGCAATTGGTTTCCATTTCATAAAATTTACTTGATACTTTCGCAAATTCTGTTAGAAGCAACTCTGAGTCGCCGTTTCCTTTGCGAAAGTCGCGCGATCTCTTTCTCTTTTTGATAGATCTCAATCGAACCAGACATCTGGACCTTCCCCTCACTATCGTCACGTTGTTGCTTACTCTTTCCATTTCAGGCCAGGGATGCATACGCAAGGTGGTGATGATGGACAAGCAATGACAAAGGTAGAGACCGGTCGGGATGAGGAGCCTGTCAAAAACTTCTCAGCCACCGGTGATTATGACGATGGAAATATTCATTATTGGGAAGGGGATGTCAAGAAGAAGCAAGTGTTCCATGGGACCATGCTGCTTTGGTATGCCTTTGACACCCAGATATAGGAGTCTATTGTCCAGCTAGTTGCTAATATTTATACAGGGTCGCTTACCAGGCTACTGGGTATGATCTCGAAGCAGGCTTTCCATATTGACCATGCAATAAACTGACGTTACCACTCGCAGCGTTATATATGGCGACATTGGCACTTCTCCGCTCTACGTTTATAGCTCCACTTTTACCTCCGAGCCGACTTGGGATGACCTCGTCGGGGCACTTTCCCTCATCATCTGGTCCCTTACTATTATCGTGACAATCAAATACGTGTTCGTTGTCTTACAGGCCGATGATGAGGGCGAGGGTGGTACCTTTGCTCTCTTTTCTTTGCTGAGCCGATACGTAAGTCTAGTTTGATCGGATTGCGAGGTGTAAATGTCGAGTTTTGATAAATTAGGCAATAGATCCATATACTTCGACGAGACCCCCATGACGTATCTGCTGTTAAGATGAGCAGATATTCTACCAATGAACTGGGAGATTCTCACCAAGCTGTCCGGTCTGTGGTGGAGCAAAGTAGATTTATCAAAATGTTGCTATCTGGCTTGAGCATATTTGGTGTTACGTTGGTGATGTCAGGTGCGTAGCTTTCATAAAGACGGTCGACTAGAATTAATGGACGCGCCATGCTAATGCGTTTGTCTTTGTAGATGGAGTCTTGACACCAGCGCAATCTGTGCTAGGCGCAATTCAAGGCCTCAGAGTCGTTCGTCCGGATCTTAGCACTGATGCGATTGTTGGAATTAGCTGCGCTATTTTGGTTCTGCTTTTTGTGGTCCAGCCATTCGGAATTACTCGTTTGACGATAGCATTCTCGCCAGTTGTGATCCTTTGGCTGCTATTTAATAGTGTCTTTGGGATATATGTATGGATGACTCCTTTCGTTACACCGTCATTCACTATCGATCTGAAAGCTAACTCGAGGTGCAGAACTTGGTCAAACACGATCATACGGTCTTGAAGGCGTTCTCACCCTATTTCGCAGGAGCATGGTTTGTCAGAAATGGCACCGAGGGCTGGAAGGCTCTAGGTGGAATTCTCCTGGCTTTCACAGGGTATGGAAACGCCAAACTTCGAATTTACTTGAGAGTACTGTTAGCTAACAGGGTCATAGGTGCGAGTGTCTCTTTGCCGATTTAGGTAGTTTTTCGAAACGGGCGATTCAGATAAGTTGGGTCTGCTTCGCCTACCCGGCTCTCATCCTAGCATACGCCGGTCAAGCGGCCTACATCTCACGCAACGAAGGCGCTTACTCGAACCCTTTCTTCAATACGGTTCCACCTGGCTTGTTTTGGCCGAGCCTCATTCTCTCCATACTTGCAGCTATTGTTGCCTCTCAGGCGACAATCACCGCCACTTTTCAGCTTCTTACTCAAATAATGGCGTTGAACTATTTCCCAAAGCTGAAGGTTATACATACAAGTACCAAGATTCATGGCCAAGTTTACATACCATTTGCAAACTGGCTATTGATGATCGGGTGCGTGATCGTGACGGCTGTCTATAACAATGTAAGTTTCGATTTCCTGTGGGAGATCTGGAATATTCTGCTAATTAAATCACTAGACCACAAGCCTTGGTAATGCGTATGGTGTTTGTGTAATTCTTGTGACCTTCATAACTACCTGTCTCGTCGGCATGGTTGCAATCATCGTATGGCGCATCAATATCCTTATCGTCACCAGCGTTCTCTTTATATTCGCCTGTTTCGACGGCCTCTTTTTATCTGCCGCCCTTACCAAAATCCCCACCGGAGCTTGGTTTACTCTTGTGGTTGCAGCTATTCTCGCCCTGGTCATGTTACTCTGGCGATTCGGCAAACATAGACAATGGGCAGCGGAACGGGACATGCAGATTCATGATAAAGCCTTTCACAATGCTGTTCTCACAAAGAAGGATGGTATGTGGCTTGCGGGTGGTAAAAAGGTTGTTAGTGGCATGAAAGGTCGGTCAATGTATCTTACCGCTCCTTTTGAAAGTTTCGAGCTAATCTGATGTCTTAGGAATTGGGATATTTATGGATAAGACTGGATTTTTGTATCCGACTGTCTACACGCGGTTCTTGAGGTCCTTTGAAGCCCAGCATGCCATCACAATATTTTTGAATATCCGGCACGTTACGATACCTAGTGTATGCAACATCCCCTTTATCCTCTATACCTCCTAATTGAGCTAACATGCCCCCAAACAAAAGATTGAGGATGAGCAACGCTACGCGATAGCTAAGATGGATTCCCTTCATAATACGTATCGTATAATTGCTCGTTATGGTTACAACGAAAGCGTTCCTGAAAGTCTGAGTGAAATAATCAAGGCAAAACTTAGCGATTATTTGGTACGCTTCGAGCACCCAATAGTTGAGCAAGGGAACGGAGAATCTGCGAAACTTGAGACTATCTCGGAAACTCCGAATACGGTAGGAAACACACCAGGGATTAAATTTACTTCGGACGATGAGATCACTCCCTCTAGCAATATCCGCCAACGGCTCGGCCAAACGGAGACTACTTCTATTACTTCTGAGAAGACTAGCCTTTCGTCTGCATTTGAAGAACAAGTCGTCTTTTTACTTGGAAAGCAACGTCTAATCGAACGTCGAGATCGCAACGTAGTTTCAAAGATAGTTCTTGCTTGCTACACTTGGCTGAGGGAGCAAACTACCAATAAGGTCAACTTCTTGGGGCTCCCAATTGATCAAGTTGTAGAAATCGGGAATATTACCGAGATCTAGGGGGATATGCTAGAAAGAGAATTCCTTTTCTAGAACTTGAGGGTATAGTGGTGTCTCTCTTCTTCTTCTTCGTTGCATTTCAACAGAAAACTATGAGAGTAGTAAGGCTGGAATGCCCCTTTTTTTCTTTTCTGATATCTGAACTATAAGTCGTTGAAGCACTCCGTTAGAATCGAACAAACCATCTCCGTCTTGGTGAAGGGGGCACACGAAATTTCATAGTTATATATAATTAATTAACTTTATTTTCTATTCAAAATCTATTGAGAGGAGCTGACATTGAATCCTATGTTCGTATACCTTTGCCCATTTTGTAATCCACTTGTTGCTTGATCGGCGTTTGTTCCTTAGAGTCCAGGGTAGAACAGAAGGATGCTTAGCAATTAAACGGGTATATGGTGGTTGTGTGTGAGTATTTACAGTTTTTAGCTTATGTCCTTGATAAAGGTGCGCCATGATAATTATATACAAAGAAGAAATGCCGCAGCTACCGCAATGTCCCAGCAGGTCAGAAACACCATTTCCCTACTGGTGTAAACTTGAAAGAAATCCTATCTAAATGCAAATGGTATCTATAGATAACAACGCTATGCTGCTGACAAAGAGACAAAAAACAAAAACACAAGAAATTTAGAAAGCCGTTTCCAGATTACGCCCGTTCATCCCAAGCCAAACTTTGCAATCACTGAGTTATTTTGTACGACAGAGATTCGTTGCTCTTTTCCCTTCGCAAGTCCTTCTCGTCGTCCTTGGATTTGTGCGAGCTAGTAGCGCTAGGTCGCCTAAATGTATCTAGCGGAATGAAGTTGCTGAAGCTTAGTCGTTTGCTGCTTCCTTTTTCTTTATGTTTGATTGCTCCCTCAGCTTCAACTTTTCGTCGAATATCCCGGTCTATCGGGGCACTAATATCATCTCGAACATTATCCCTCCAATAGTCGTCCCAATTAACTGGCTCTGCTGAGAGCCGGTCCCTATTGGATGAATTTACTGAGTCGTACGCCCATTCTCTTTTGACGGTGCGTGGAGACTCCGGTGTGCGAGGTCGGTATGTATATAAATACCCCGTATTCGCAACATAGGACTCAGAACTCGAGTTTGATCGAACTCTATCGGCAGTCGTAAACGTGCTGTTTTTGGTGGTCTCTGTACCCTCTGGATGGCTATGAGGGAGTTCATTTACGGTAACGAGGGAGCGATTGAAGAAGCCCCAGAAGGGAAAATGCCGAACAAGTATTGGTTTTACTGATGACGCGGAGGCGCAGAGAATAGCGACATCAAGCTCGATGACTGACCAAACGATCGGGAGCGTAGAAGAATCTGTATTCCCGTTAGTATATGTTCCACTTAGAACCAAGAAGCTGTAGGTTTTCTATATGTGCGTACAAGTTATATCGAAATCCTTCAATCCGTCTAGTTTAATAAATCGAATGACGGAGGCTATACAAGCACTATTTGAAAGATTAGTGGCAGGTCGCTTTTCTTTTTGGAAACAGACTTACAATGAGGCAAGCGTGACTAGACTCGCGATAGCTATTTTCTCCCTCCTTGACATCTTCAAGTTCCAGATCATTGGTATGGGGGCGGTTGCAAGTATAACGTCAGTCGTGACGTTAACGCCTGCCATGGTTTGGAGGAATGCCATGAGATTGAGACACTGAGCATCTGGAATGGTCCAATCCCAACTGGCCGCGATAGGTTTGCAGTGAAATACCACAACAAAAAGAGTTAAAAGAAAGGAAGCCGCGAGTACGAAGCCAACGCCGTAAAGGAAGAAACGAAACCATTTTACGGGAAAGACACGCATGTAGAGCACGACAATCGAGCACTTGACGAGGTTTAAAGAGAAGGAGTAGAGGATGCCAGCTCCGTTATTAAGTATCTAAATCTCGTGTTAGTAAAACCTTTCTAGCGCTGAACGAAGCAACTCTACGACACAAAGTCCTTACTTTTGCGAATAGACCAATGGTATGTTTGAGTTTTTCGAGATCCGTTAAGTCTTGATTCCAAATATGATATCCGAGACCAAGTCGTATCGCTAGGAAACCACCGTTAGCTTCACACCATAGAGCAGCATTGATTTCGGCGCCTTACAGTATAGGATGATGCTTGAGCAAGCAAGAGAAACCAGCTAGAATCATGTCAGAATCAATATTGAACCCCAAGATCATATGTTGCTGAACATTCTGAGGGTAAATGTTTATAAACATACTGTAGCAGCGATCATTAAAGCTGGAGTAGCCATATGTTAGCATGATCATTATTAGAGAAACTAGAGGTAAAGATACCTACCATCATCAGTCTGAAATCTGCTTGCTAATCCGACCCTTGCGTATATTCTCGCAACCATAAACAATACAATCAATCCCATCAACACCGAGTTGACAATGATGATAAAGTGAACATAGTTGCTCCTATCATTAAAGTCTATCTGCGAAATATCTGGTATTTGGTACCCAAAACTTTCGGCTGATGTTCCGTTGACGACATTGTCCATGTTCTCCCTTCTTGTCGGTGCAATGAGGGAACGATAGGATTTGAGCTTAGGCGCTTGTGACTTTCCTCCAATTTCTCTACCAATGTTGTGCCATATTTTTCGCGTTGTCCTGTTCGTGTAAAAGATATAAAAAATTCCTCCTAAAACTCTTCAGTTTCCACTTGTAGTATTGGCTTCGAACGCTCAAGAGCAGGAAGACTTTCCAAAGTTTCGAAAAATTTGTGATCGTTCACCGAAATTTGGGACGGCACCAGAGGAGACCTATATTCCCTAAATTATAAAACTCGTCAGACAAGTGGATCTTTAACCCGGAGGCTCGGCGCTTTTATTAAGAAATATAAAGCTGTAAGGGAAAAGAGGGCAAAATAGATTTTTGGTCTTTACCCTGTCATTGGTGTCCGCGAATACTCTGGAATCGAATTTAGCCATTGCTTCTGACACTTTGGTCAAGGATGGAGCGGGATATCTAATGACTAGGTTTTGAAATTAAACAACGCATGTTCGTTCCTTGGGAAGTCACTTGCTCCAGCCCAAGGCCAGGGTCAGTTTGGTGGTTGCGTAGGGGAGTCTGACAAGTTTGCTCTGTTAGAGAATCTGCAGAAGGGTGCATAAGAAGGAGAAAAGAATCTATATCACAGGCGCAATATAGCCTGTTCAGGCTCACGAGTCTGGCTTCCCCTCCCAATCCCATCATTAGACCCACTCCTTGTGCAGCAAGGGAAAGCATGGAGGTGGCATTGAAAGCTCCAAGCTCGATTTCTGCCAGTTTAAGAACCTGGTTTGAGATACCTCGCACTCGCCATATCGTCGTCAAAGGTTAAACTTGTATTAGACCCCACAGATTCAAGGATAGTCAGGAACGGGAAATTGATCATTGACGATAATTTGCTTGGTGGCGTACGAAAGAGCGGGGGGTACTCTCTTGGCAGCGGGTCTGTGCTAGAGTTCAAAGGCCTAGGGCCTGTTTTAAGAGACTATCACCCGCTGGTACTGATAAGAAGCTTGAAGGAACAATTATTGGGGGTACGGATATTAAAAACGTGGAGGCATTTCTATTGCCAGTATAACAGGATCGGAAAGGATTATATCAGAAACTATTTTTCGTTCTCGAAGACTTCCTAGTCAATCCTCATTAAAATGGTTCTGCAATAGCGTTCTATTTGGGGTTAACAAAAAACAAAAGAAAAAAAGCGAGCCAAAAATCCCCATTCACCTGAACAGCCAACGAAGTATGCCCACGAAGTACATACTTCGTATACTACAGCTGCCAATTCGCTGAGGACATGTGACAGTTACAACTAGTTGTCCAGATGCTCAGGTCTTGGGCACAAAGTGCTTCATCTATTGAGACTACCTAGTCTCGTAAATTAAAAGTACGAAGTAGCATCGATCAAATTAAGAGTGCGAAGTGCACTTTGGAGAGGGCTCTAGACGGATTACTTATGTGTTTCAGCAGCCTCAAACGACTATAGATTCCGCCCAAGGTTACACATTCTGGCATCGCGATGCCTACTATGATTTCAAGAAAATTGTTTGAACTCTCAAGCTAACAAAAACATTGTAATGTTTTGTGCTACTTCTTCAGGGAACGGAAAGTTTTGCTCAAAGGCATTTGCCCAATACATGTAAGAATTTATTGTGCTAAGACAACGATTTCCCTTCTCTCAAGTTTTTTGCTTTGAAATTAAAAAAGAAGGAAAGGGTGAGTTCCTTAGAGATTTGTTGAGTGAAGGTAAGCTCTGGCTGAAGAGGCTCTTCTGATGTGCCCTGTCGAGATGGGTTGCCAAGTCTGCTAGACGGCTGCTTCGTCCGAAAATTCCGATTATCCTTCCACCACACGAATTGCAAGCGCCCTTTAATGATCTGTGCTTTTTTCCTTTATTCTCTTCAGATATATTCACTTTCCCAGACCAGGTAGTTAGGCACTTGATTGTGCCTCACCTTAATCGCTCGTTCGACCGTGCGGATTGATCATCATTTCGCTTCAGAGCTGACCAGCCTTGAGGTTTGCTGGTCCGTGCTGCATAGCTATGAAGGGCAGAACTCACTTAAGCTAGGGCTATGCTGGCGTCACTTTTGCACTCACAACACTCGTGCTTTCGTGAGACTGCGAAGACGCGATTTTTCGACTCCTGAAACATGAAATAGTATTCCGGGCGAGCTTGTAGGTATACCACCTAATTTAGAAAGCAAAAAAATTGGTGCTCGAGCGAGAGAGGAATGGAAGTAGCAGAGGCTGGAAGAACACCCTAGCTCGGGGGAAACGCCTGCACCTGCATACAGCCGACAGCCGACAGATTCAAGCTGCCTAAACAAAATCCTATCCTGCCAAGGGGTTTTAGTCAAAGTGCAGGAATATCTCGCAAACTCGCTTTTATATCAGTCAGTTTGCCACTCATCTGCATTGACGATCTTGAAAAAGAATATCCTAGCTTGGTGTCACGCAGAAAGTTAATGCGGGTGGACTGACCACGATCTCGCCAAGCCTACTTTGAGGCGGAATATCTCGTGTTTTTGTGAGTCTGTCTGCTGGTTTTATAGCCAATGACAGAGCGCTCTGTGGCGTTTGGTTTACGAGACCAGCTCATTAGTACTGTCCGGAACCGGCAACAATGACTTGGCCATGCAAAAGAGTATGTGAGGGCATATTCTCTTGAAGGTCCAATCCAAACTTATAGTTATCATCTGGGTCAATGTCAAGTCACCTACTGGTGTAATCATGAAACAAAATTAATACAGATACGAAGCGCTTTTTTACTTTCTGTACAAGAGACCTTCAACCTGGAGAATTGTTAATACTTTAATTAGCACGTCAAAAGTTCGGAGTGATACTATCGCAATAACTTAGCCTGATATTAAAGAAACTTTCGCTCGACAAGTCGACATCTGATCAGATTACGATTATTAAAATGCGAGACCATCCGATTAATAGGGCAAGTTACTCCTGGGAACCTATGATGTGCTTTGGGTCCAATGCACAGGCTTAGGGCCAACGTTGCGAAGCTCGGTGAGTTTATAATTTAGGTCAAGGGTTGTGACCCGGGTTAATCTATTGCATTGGATCTGATTGGTGATTCTAAAGCAGAGATCTCTAGTTACACGACGTCGGGACTTAAGCTGTCTATCCATACAAATCCCAAACTGGGACAAAATGGGTGCGCTGCAAAGAAAATGACTAACAACATCCCGTCGACGATAAGGAAACTTAATAGGTGCCATACTCCCCAGTGTAAGGGTTTACCTTATCCCTAAAAAGCTCCTGCGCCCAATGAGGCCATCTAGGTGTTGAGAGAGAGTCAGGTCAACCACAATCTTAAAAAACATATCTTTGCTAAGGAGGCCAAAGTTTGCTTACCCTCTCAAGCCCGGCACGAAGTTGAAGAGACTCGGAACTATCAATTGCGCGCCGTAGCCGCTATAGAGCAGTTTCATGATCGGTTCTACAGCATCTTCAAGAGGCATTGTTGGCTGTCCTTTCTCTTTGAGACCTCTTTCCCAATCTTTGATAATTGCGGTCTTTGTCCAACCAGTGCATACAATACTTGTGCGGACTTTGTCGGCCTTGTAAACGTGCCTTAGTTCTTGCCGGAGGGTCTCATGTAACCCGATAAGCCCAGACTTCGTTGTGCCGTAGTCACACAACCCAGCCATCGAAAGATAGCTAACGACACTGGCGATGGACATGACGTATCCGTGGTTTTTCTTTATCATCGCTGGGAGAAAATGATGCAACATTGCAAAATGGCTCAAGAGATTGACGTCGACGAGTTTTTTGATGTCGGAAAACTTCTTGTTCATGATCGGTGTCCTACCCGCAACTCCTGCATTTAACACGAGGACAGTTGGGTCTCCATGTTCGGCTTTGATCTTATTAGCCACCACGGCGAGATTATCGAAATCCGCCAGATCCACTTGATAGTGATGGACGTTCTTATCTATTTTTAGGAAGTTAGGTTCCGCGAAGACAAGTATCTAGATACGCACAATAAGGGAATCTTCGGCATCACCGATTTCAATCACTGGGGCTTACAAGCATCAAGTTCAGGCTTCAAGGGCCTACGAGCCATCGTGATAACCTTTGTACCCCTCTTTGCCAACAGCTCCGCCATCATCTCACCAAAACCACTACTTGCTCCAGTTACCAAAACGATTTCTTTGTCCCAGTCGTATATGTCGTTCACCCAATTATTCTCTGCTTTCCACGATAACCAAGAGCTTATTTTCGCAGTGACACTGGCGCAAAATACAACCCCGCATACCCTCAGAATGTTTGAAAGACTCTTAGGTGATATGAGTGGTGCTAAAAGTTCTAAAACGGGTCGTCTATACTCTGGAGGCGCATAGTTAAAGAAAGCATAAATGGAACCCGTTAGGATTGATAGTGTCGTCTTGGCCATTTCCTGAAAGTTTTTGGATTTTAAAGCTGTATTCTCCAAGGGACCTAAGGATGGTGGTTCTAATGAGATATGGTCATCCAAAATCGAATTGTCACATCTCTAGGCCTGGTATTTGTATTCAAGTCTGTGTTTGGGGGGCAGCTTTCAACGGCCTCTTTGGTCAACCTCGGACAATCTTAGGAATTTTAGCCCCACTCTATTCATGAGCGGCTGGCAGCGATAAGTGCTTATGAGGACTGTGGAAGTGCTTTTTCTAGCCGGATAGGGTCTAGAATGTAATATATATTCGAAGTCTTATTACCTTTTCTTAGGTAGGTATCTTGTACCCTCTAGATAAGCAAAAGATAATCCGCTTACCGGAATATGCATCTATGCACCAACCTGATGTAGCTGGCTCTAACTGCAACTTTATCTAATGAGGAGCCATTTGCCATGAAAGAAGTTTCCAACTACGATGAGTTATGAGGCTGTCCGAACATACCTTACGAAACCCTCTTGCAACTCGGTATTTGATTCGACTCGCGTTAATTGACATATTCGACGTTCTTGCCCCTCTAGGGCAGATCCGAAAGTGGGCTGGTGGTTGGTTTAACCCGTTTCAATTCTTATCTGCATAAATGAAAGCTGTATGGTGTGTGGGTTCTCAATATGATATGCTAGAACTGTACTAGAAACCTTTGAGTATAAGTACACGTGCCTATATAGATAACTGATGCGCATCAAAGGATTTCGATGGTTTGATATTGAAGTTTGTCGACAAGGACAAGGATTCGAACTTCTAAGGAGGGGTGTTCTCTTTCTTCACGGGGAAGTACAAGTGCAATTAATTAGCTACCCCTGCTCGAGGCCTGCAGCGATGAGGAAGGCCCTATTCTTCAATTTTTTCAAATAAAATGAAATTAACGATATCGTTGACCTTTGTCAAGATCTCCGAAAGTGGATAATCATGAGAGTGTGATTTATACTATCCCAGCCACCAGATTTTCTCAATCGCGATCCAGAACGTCGAAAATATCGCTGTCATTTTGCATAAAGTTTATTTTGTCAGCTCCAACCCGGGAATATTGGTCATGAACTCTAAACTGTGCTGAGAGGAACTGGTAATATCACTCGGCGTTAAAGAGAATTAGCGTTGGAAGATTTAGAGCTTATACATATATGCATGGGGTATCACTGATTGACATGTAACTTTTATTGACAATTGAGTCCTTTGTATAATGATATCTATTAATCCTCGGTAAAACGATAACGGTTAGAATATGGACCTATAGCATATTAATTTATTAATTATCGTAATTTTCGAACAAAAATTATGGCATTTGGTTTGGTCAAAAATTCCGGTGATCGCCAATCCCCTTGCTAGTGTTCGGTGGTTACAATTTAGGAACCACCGAAGTCGGTATTAACCTACTTCTGCATGTGCATGCCGAGCATAAACGCTGAACCCTAGCCTGGGGGATATAACGACGCGTGGAGCTAATGTAGATATGTACCTATTCCAATGATTTTAGGACGGGGTGCCTTATTCGACAATGATTAGGATATATCCTCGCGGTCGCAGTTTTCCGAGTCGATTCCGAACTTGCGACTGCGTTGAAGCTACAACCCTTTCGGCTAAACAGACATTTGCCTTGTTGAGCAAGTATGGCATGGCAAAGAAGTTTTAAATTTGATTATAACTCTCAAAACCAAATAAATCTTGATTGAGAGTTAATTAATGATAGTATCTGATAGCTAATGCATAGAATTGGGGTCAAATTTCCAACTAAATCCTCAGCTGCTATCTTCCCAGGCCCGTAAGTGCCTTTTACTTTGTAAAGGCCAATATTTCGGGTGTTCAACCCCGCAATGATGTGGATAGCCCCCTCCAACGGCTTGAGGGGGTTAACCCTGCCACCAAGATGCGAAAATATTGCCAAGATGCCACACAAGATAAGAGCTGAACGGATCCGTTGGTATATGTCATCTTTCTTAAGATCAAATCTAGTAAAAGATCTGAGATCAATTCTTGGAGACTGTACACAATGTGTACGTCGAAGGACATGGACCTATCATCATGATTTAAAGCAGCATATAAGAGGTTAGAATTTGACTTATGACATCGCAGGCACAATACTAAATTACATTGAAACTACCAGCTGGGGGCTGGGCATGTTACGCTTCCCGACCTTGATATTGCCATCCCCCAATACAGCGCCGAGGATATAGAGTTGACTAAGTTGAACACGATCGGGCAAACTTTCAAAAAGGAAAATGTTCATAACCAACATGCGATATTAAACAAAAAGGAGTAAAAGCGATAATTGACAACAAGTGAAATGAAAGCGGTGTTAAAACAGAAATCGATTGAGGATATTGTTTTACAAGACTTGTGATGAAATGAGAATACTATAGATATAGAGGGCATTGTCGTTAGGAATAAGATGGTAAGTCGAATCGAGATTCAACCACGACAACCCTAGCCGAAAAGATTGTGTCTCATTCGTGGCCGTAAAATTTCCGGTCATAAGGGAGGCACTATTATTCGAAGGGTTGAAAGATGCCGCCATCCCTTGATTCTGGAAAGCAGTGTTAACCCACTCGCCGACTAGAGCTTGTGCGGGATCCCTAACAAGAACCCTGAAGACACTGTTTTTATAAGCTGAAGTATCATTTGTGGAGGTAGAAAATGATTCTCTTGAATAGAAATTGTACAGCCATTTGTACTGAATCCGGAAGAAATAACGGACACCGGGGCAGGCTTTGAAGCTCTGCTGAAGCCAGATTTGGACATAGGATGACGATGTGTCATTCTTCTTCCCTTGGACAAAGCCTATGATGGGAGATGCCGAGTAATTGGCTGGAATGTTATTCCAGGCACCGTAAAACTTGCCCGATACACCTTTATTCGCGGAGTTAGCGAAATCAGAGGGATTTGTGTAGTTGAAGAACGGTTGAGCTCCACTGGTTTTGAACCAATTAATGGGAACACCACTGGTAAACGAGGGTTCGCAAATTGTTTTCACGGCGCTGAATCGGGTGCTTGTTGATACCAAGGTACCATCCTATGTGATGAAGTCATCCCGGTTAGAACCTTTTCCTAGAAAAAACCAAGTTTTAAGACACTAGGGAAGTCGCTGCAGCCCTAGAAGATAGTAGTTGCCTAGTACTTACAGTTGATGTGGAGGTTTGAACAGTCCAGCTTTCAACAATCTTCGTGACAGTGTCCACCAGACTAGCTGTTGAGGAGGAGACAATTCGGCGAAAGTCTACATTAGTAGAGACTGTGACACTAGTACTCGTCACTGTGCTCGTGTAGGAATAGCTGGTTGTGGTACCAGTTGCTGAGAAAGAGCCTCCAATCGTGGATGTTATTGTTGACGTATATGTCGTAGCAGTGGTTGGTACAGAGACTGTTTGATCGGTAAAGTACGTAAGAGTTGTAGGCGTAATTCCGAAATTCGACTCAAGGATTTGGAAATAAACAGAACACCCAGAAGCCACAATGTTGGGGTCGTAGCCTTGAAGAGCCGTCGGGGTCAAGTTTTGGTCCTGTGTCCTCTTCTGTAGTCCTTGTAAGGCTCGGGGAAACAATGTCGTAACGGAGGTAAGAAGCGTCAAAGTAGTCGTTGATGATGTAGGATAAAGGGTCTTAATCGAGAGGAATGTTTTGGTGAATCTGGTACTAAATTTAGCACTCGTGCTCATACTAACTATCCTCGATATATCGACTCTGACACTAGTTGAAGATTTCAATGATGTAGTAGTAGTAGTCGTAGTTGAAGCGGTAGTAACCGGAACAATTACAGTTGATAAGTAGTTAATATCATCCACAAGAGTGATGAGGTCAGTTGATACAACTGCAACTGTATCGAAAGAGTCTTCTTCAATAATAGAGGTAGCGATATATCCTAGCTCTGACGAGCAAAAGTCGGAATAGCCTCCTTCGAGGAGCTGGTCTCTCGCAAAATCCACGGCATCCGTTTCCAAGACGTCGATGGTTGTTGCAGAAGGCGTGGGAGTCGGCGTTGGGGTGAACACTTGTCCAGAGAACAGCGCGCCATTGTATAATGCCTGTTGAATTGACTGGCTGTCAAGCAGAAACAAGGCTAGGTTGACTTGTTGGCAGTTATCGGGTATGGTGCAGCTGGTAGGGATGACTTGCGGCATGTTAAGAGTACTTCCAGTTCCAGTACAAGTCACAAAAATATAGTCCTTTAGCAAGAGTCCAATATCTGGATCGGTTATAAATGGACCTATTGTCGCGCCATTGGGTATCGTTTCACCGGGCCCCGCTACCATGAGATATATAGGATCCGAATAACATATTGCGCGTTTGCCATTATCGACTTGAACTGATGTGTTTGCATATATAGTCGCCCCGGAGCCATAGTGTATCAGACCATCACTCGGAGTGGTCTGAAACCCGTGAAGATGGGAGAAGTTCCCAGTTTCAGAGATAAGCTGGAGATTAGATCCTACGAAAATATCCGCGTTATCGTAAAGAGACATCACGAAGACCGGATACGGATCGCTTGAGGTGGTGAAGTCAGCTTCGAGGCCCGTTAAGGATAGGAAAGCTGTGCCGGTTGCGGTTTCAATGTCTGTTACTGTCGTCACGGGAGTTGAAGTTGAGGAACTAGTACCACAGGTTGATATTGTCGTGTAAGCTGCCTTCCTGCTCTGCCCATCGGCGTAATATTGACTGTATGAAGCGGTTGGTACACTTGAAGCGGTTAAGTCCAACATGCCGCAGGCACCCGGGAGACTATCGCTCTGCGAGTCATAGACGGCTAACTGGCTCGATACGCAATTCGCAAAAGCGTAGGTGCTAGTGCCAGAGGTAAACTGGAGTAGCCCACCGCTAAGGGAAAATTGGGCATATATCTTTCCGGAATTTCCAGTTTGTCGGGGGAAAATGACGATACCACCACTCCGTTTGCCGCGTTTAAGTCCGCTTAACGAAGCGCATAGCCCTAGTCCGTATACAACATCTATATCTCTCTTTGAGATTGTGTCGGAAAAATCAACAAAAAGATTGAAGTTTGATCCGTAACTTGTCAGCGTTCCATCGGCATTTATCGTGAACGCTGATGTCAAGCCGGATGCCGTGCTAAGAATCAGATTCCCAGATGAGTCGATATCAACAAGTTCCATGTCGGATGCCGAGAACGTGTACAAGTTGGTGGGTACTGGTACCGAACTCGAACTCGAACTCGATGTGGTAGTTGTTGTAGTAGTAGTCGTCCAGCTATGGCTTGAAGTCGAAGTCATAGAAGAAATACTGAATGGATTCCAAGTTAAAATGAGGTCCGAGCAAAGATACGGACCAGTCAGGTTGCAGTTGCAGAATTGTCCTTGGTTGACAACGACCGTTGGTGTAAATGTGGACGTTTGTACATTGACGACAGTGCTGGTTACGGTTTCCAAGGTCTGCGCTCCGGCAAGGGGCAGGCATCCTAGAAGCAATAGAGCAGCCATGGTGACACAGTAGAGTTTCTGCGACTTCGAGTCGTTTTTGGGATGTAATAGCGCCATGATTATGTGGGAGCAAAGACGGAACCGATGGCAAAGACGACGTTTTCCTGTGTAGACTAAGGAAAAACATCTAGATCTCAAGTTCATAGAGCCAGCACACAAATATGTTCTTGCCAAATTGATATACTTAAAACTTGTGCTTCGCAATGATCAGGCGTGATCACGGAAAGTTTATTTCGCGTGTTCGCGGATCATCTCCACTCAATGGACGAAATCGTTTCCCAGGATTTACTTACAAGGTAGTCGGAATGCGTGTGACACCGGGAAGAACCATTCTACTATCTCTCACAGAGGTAACTGAATGTAATGCTTTGACTTAGAATCAGGGTATCACGCAATACAAATTGCAATAGGACCTCGTCTGCTTGAGCGCGATGGGTACCGTGAAGACTGGACCACGTGGGTATGATAGGTATATTCGAACACGCATCTCGCCATGCGGAGCGACCAGCTGGTCGTTTGCTTAGATATTATCATCGATCTCCAAGATCATCGCGCCTATGAATAACACCCAACCAAATAGGGAAACTTCCATGGAGTAATATGTGTTGAAGCTGTTGTATTTTTGAGGTCGGTCCCTCGGCCGATGTCTTCTCAAGGCCACTTTGAAGTAACGGGTTTGTGCATATACGCGAATCTTAGAAGATACCTCGGCCGGCCGCGGCCAAGCTGCCGCGAATCAGGTTGCTTCTGATTGTCTCCGTCATCGCAGAACTTGCGTCTAAAGCTATACAGGCTCCTTCTTTCGTAAGCACCGAACTTGGTATGGGGTGTTGACGCGCGATCGTGCCAGGCCAGGAGTGGACCTTACTACTTGGGCGACGTATGCTACCCAAAACCTCGTGGCCTTGAAAAGTCTGTTGCCATTCTTCGCATTGAGACGCGTTCTCCTAGTCAGGGCGCTCATTCTCATGGTCGTAACTATAATATTGGATCCTCTCTCGGTATCCCGACGTTCAATCCCTTAACATCGTCCAATCGCCATTCATCTTATTTGGGACGGTACTGTCGACTCCACCGCCCACAATGATGACCCATAACTTCGATGCGGACCCGTCGGCGCTCACCGGATACTGGTCTCCGCAAACATCTGCTGCGAATTTCTGCGAGATCGATTACGAGGTCACCCATTATATCGCCGAATTTATAAATACGCTCAGTAACCTAGCGTATATCTGGCAAGGCGTTATCACTCTACCGGCTCATTTACGCGGAGGCGGTCGCGAGCTGCAGCTGTGGAAATGGCCAGTTGAAAACCTAGCTTTACTGCTGGTTGGAGCTGGCAGTGCGGCGTTTCATCTCAGCTTGCTACACGAGGCCCAGATTATCGACGAGAGCGGCATGTATCTGCTGGTAGGGGCGCTGGACTATCGACTTTGGGGTTATGGGATGGTCGCGATGAACCAGCGATTGTTTGGATTCGCGCTTGGGAGTTTGGTTTTCGGGGTGATCGGCTGGAATTTCGTTGGTACACACGACGGGAAAGCGGACAATGGCATCCATCTCGCCCTTTTTATCGGCTTGTTAACCGCGCTATGGCCGAGAGTTTTGTATATGATCAAGCAGCAGAGGAACAAGAGAAAGCAGGTGGCAGGGTCGGAGGGCAAGGACACTATTGCAAGAAACTTGATGTGGGAATATCGATTAGGGATTATCTACTTCTTTTCAGGATTTGGATTGTGGTTGCTCGATGGCCGGTTTTGCTTTGACTTGAGAAATATCAGAGCCGTTATCCGCCTGCCCTTGGCTTGGTTCTTGGAATTTCACGGATGGTGGCATTTCTTAACAGCACTCGGAGCGGGGAGGTTTGTGTGGGTAGTGCGAGAACTAACCAAAGACGACACGAAGAAGAACCAATAGAATAGACTCAGCATAGTGATATCATCTGTAGCACCGATCGTGTCTTTCGATGTCAGATATGCACTCGCACTACGCCTACCATCATCTCTCCACGTTTTTCGTTCGTTGTGTTTCTAATTGCTCAAATCCAGACGCTTAATCTGTGGGCCTAAACCCGATGCGGTCGTATATTCAAAAGTGATCCGCCTGGGACTTGCCGGCCGAGTCAAACATCAGTGGGCCGTCGGATCTCATTTTGGCCGACTCGCCTGTCATAATGTATGGGGAGGACATACTAGGTAGCCACGCGTTCGAATGTTGTTCCATGCACGGACTCGTCAGCCTCCACCCACCTATCAAGGAGAACCACCAGGCGGACTCAACGGGGCTTTTCTGGAGAAAAGTCGCTGGCGCTCGGTGATATCTGCAAAGAATCAGAAGGAATCGAAGATAAGTAGGGCTTGGGCAATTCAGTCTGTACTTTCCGACCAATTCGGGAAATCTGTTTGACGACATTCTGCAGATTTCGATATAATGTAAGCTGGGTTAAGTATTGCCGATTACGTATGCTTCCGGTTCCGAAGCTCGCGCGATAGACTCGACACCGAAGATAAATAGGCCAAGGGTCAGCGGTCGACGTTTTCGTGATTTTCCATCCTCGCCGTTGTATCCGCCAGTCAGCAGGTTACACACACCTCTCTAAACTCCAACGCAACACATACTCTTTTGCTCTCCCTGTGGTGCTAAGTTAGCCCAACTACGCGTAGATTGCACCTACTTCCAATTCTCGTCGTTTTTTAGAGATCTTACTAGTATTTTACGCTAGTTTGCACTTATAAGTTATCTGTCAGAAATTACAAATGTGCGCCCGCCGTCAGCAACAAAGAGGTTTAGTCGCCGCCGCTCTCCTAGCTGGACTCCAAGAATACCAGACCCGAAGATCGCAAGCTCTCCCTCCCTCTATGGCTCGCGAGATGCAGCAATCTTCCTTTCAAGAACCAATGATCCAGGGAGTCGCCTATATGGCACCCGCTTACACCGAACCCATCGATCCCAACCCCCCAGCTTATGAGGAGCTTGCTCCCGAGCGCCCACGAACTCTTATAGACGAAAAGCAACAGATGTATCGGCTAAGCACGGAAGAGCAAATCCCGCCTCATGTTTATGAGGGCTACCAGCCGAACACCGGTCTCGATTCGGTCCCACGCTCGGTACCCGCTCCGGCGATTGTTTCGCCGTGTTACGCTACCCCAGCCACATCCCGCGCCCACAACAGCTACCGTTCGTCCGAGGAAGTTCTAAGTACGGTCCTCGAAGCGATTTCTCTCTACTTTGACACCCAAATCAAACTCAACGCGGATAAACCTACCAAAGCACGTCATCTAGAAGCCAAAAAGGCTCGTAAGCTCGCCAAGGCCGAAAAGAAGTACAAGGAATACATCGCCAAGGGCAAAGATTCTAAAAATGAGGCCAAGATGGTAAAGCGAGCGGAAAAGATGGAGAAGTGGACAGAATGGGTATTGAAAAAATCAATGGAGCGTAATGCAAACATCTCCGAACGGGCCGCTGCAAGGCAGCGTGGGTGCCAGGGCTCAGGGCAAAGGGTCGGACGTATGGAAGGACAGCCGCTGCGGACAACGGTCGTTTGAGATTGAAATCCGACCGCGGCTCCGGGTAGTAGATCTATCCCGTTCTTTGACTTTTTGCTTGCTGCAATGCACGAATCAGTCTTGCTTCCCTTGTCTTTCTGTCGTATATATTCAAAATTCTTCGTGTTTTATGTCAGATCGCTTTTAGCATGCAATGGGTTATTACAGGGAGTCAGGGGGTCAACATTTGCCTAAATGGTTTTAATTCTCTTGGTTCTAACTTTGTATTTCTCTTGAAAACAGGAGTGTCTTCTTGTTCTAGAATTTTAAAAGTATACGAAGAGAAAGTCTCTCTCCACACGAATCAATATAATTATCATTACATTTGCTCTAGATAACATTGAACGCTGGTCTTTCCATTCTCAAACCTACGGTGGCGTGACCAATCAAGCACGACCTCAAATGAAACCTTTTCCATTACTTATGGCGACTCAATTCTCTTATATATCAATTATGCAATCGATTTGTCTATCAATTGCTTCGGTGGAGATATGAGGTCAGTTTTATTCCCACAAAGGCTCATGCGCTAGCTTGAAACTATTTGGCGTTGATAGCCGTGCACCCCAAGTGGCTCTCTGCATTTTACCAGCGCCTCAAACATGTGAAATACAGGGTCGGGAAGGACCAAACGGAAAACACCCATCGTGCATCTCTATTCATATATTCAAAAGTTGGTACGAAGAATCTTTATTATACCCCACCTCGGATTATCGATACTCCTGGTCCCGCGGACGCCGGCAGCTCATTTGCTACACCGCGAGATAGGGAATTGTTAACGGCAAAACCTCGTCCAGAGAACCATGATCCGATCTTTTCAGCCGTCACTACTCCAAGCCGTCATGCCACTATTGGCATTTAGTGGGACCTTTACGGAGGAGCAATTGATGTTCCAAAAGAGCTAATAATCTTGGCTCCCCTCCCCCACCATGCGAAGATGTTTCTCCATATGCACGATCAACCAACTGTGAGTTGATTTCCCACAAATCGGTTTCGTTTCGTTTCGGCTACTTTGGTCGGCATCTACCACCACCACTCAAACCTCAGGTTCAGGTGCTCCACAACACCACGAGCTGCATGACACGAGCACGAACCAGATTGAAAAGAAACTAAAGATATCTCAAGCCACAAGGCATGGTTTCTAACTCGAGGACACGAGCGCATTGACCACCACCAAGAACCTACCACGTTTCTGGATCGCGCGCGCTCACAAATAGATATATTTTTTTCCACTTCTTTCCTCCCCCACCCCCCACGAAGCTGAGGATAGACAACGCACATTGCCGGTTCGATCAGCCGAACACGAAAAGAGGGTCCAAGAAAGACGAGTCTATAGTCCGCTCCGGTTTTTACATCCTATCAAATCGTAGTATCATATCATATCATCGAGCATAATGTAATTAATTGCATTAAACTTTCCTGCATATGCAACTACCTAGGCGCTCCATGGGTTCGTTTGTAATCATATCATCGGCGAATGCATCACCAACTTTTTTTTCTCGTCCGTCTTATGCCGTCGGCCGTTTATCTAATTAGACTTTACCTTCTTTTTAACCCTCGGCCAGTTATCCAATCACTTGCTTGCATCTCGTCGTCCGCGGCTGGAAATCAGGTCTCGTACTTCGTACGTTAGAAATATCTAGATAAAACAGGAAATGGATATAGGTTTTTTTTTTTTTTTTTTTTTTTCGCTGGATCACAGAAGAAAGCGAACCCACTTGTTTGCAGTGTACAGGTCCTACCCCGGAATTTGCATTCGGTCGGAGAAAGATTAAGCCTCTTTGTCCACCTTGCGGAGTAAGATTTAACTAGTACAAAAGGCATTTTTTTAAATAACTTTTCTGGGTCCTCTGCTCGGCATCTGATGGCCCCGTTCTGCTAATTTTCAAACTTTGAAGGTCACTAGCTAATGCTTGTAGCTGGACAAGATAGAACAAGGTTGGTCGCTCGCTTTGGCGCTGCTGCCGGGACACAGTGCCGGACTTTTTTTCTTTGTTATTTAATTTGAGAGAGACGGAGGAGAAGCGGGCGTATTGCAAAAAAGGCGCCATATATAGCAAACCGTGCTCATACGCATAGTTGATGTTCACTAAGATAAAAAAGAAAGAAGCCATTCCTATCCTTCCCATCTACTTCGTACGAATCGTCACCGTGCACGCACTTCATGGGAAAGCATCAGCCTGTAAATATGCCTCCAACAACGCAAGCGAAATGTAACAAAGCCAACGCAACCTTCGTTGTCGACCTTTCCTGCTCTGTGGATACGAAGACGTCGATGTCTAAGGGTGCTCCGATAGTGGCTTATACTACCCTCAACGTTCCGAATACGAAGTTTGATATATCTCAACATTCATGGTCAACTTTTAGAGCGTCGGTACCTTTGAATATTCTTGTCATCGGGGCTGGAGTCGGTGGCCTCACTGCCGCGATCGGTCTCACGTTGTCGGGGCATACAGTAACAGTTTATGAGGCGGTTCCATCTATCAAAGAAGTCGGCGCGGGTATTCAGATTGCCCCGAACGCCTCCAGGATCTTAGAGAGGCTCGGGGTTTTGGATGAATTGAAGAAAGATGGTGTCATGATCGAGCGAAACTCGTTACGCCGATGGGAAGACGATACAGAAATCGGATGGGTACCGCTGATGCCTAACGTGAGCTCTATCAATCCTCAGAATCAGGAAATTCAATAATCTCACAAGATAGCAGGTTGGAAGAAAGTATAATGCTCCTCTTATGGTTGTCCATCGTGCCGACCTACAGCGCATTCTCTTGGCCCGTGCCACTTCTTTAGGAATAAAGATTCACACGTCGTCCCCGGTAATCGCTTGCTCACCTGATTTTTCAGCTTTAATAAAGCTTGCGACCGGTGAATGGGTATCTGGAGATCTAGTAATCGCCGCCGACGGTATCAAGAGTTTTGTCCGAGCCGAGATTGCGAAAAAGAGAGGATATAAGGACACTTCTATCAGCACAGGAGACGCAGCATACAGAGTTGTGATCGATGAAGAGCGTATGAGGGGTGACGAAAAGGCGTTACGGCTGTTAAGAGGTGATGTAGGGTCTCGGTGGATGGGCCCGGGTGGCCATGTGAGTTGCCATGAATGGCGATAATGTGATATCGCTACTCGGATACCTTGGAATAGTGAAACTGACACCTCATAGATCATGGCCTACCCTGTACGATCACACAAGCTTTACAATATGGTGCTAATACACCCTATACGCCCACACCAGGCCGACAACGAATCCTGGACGTCCCCCGGAACGAAAGCAGAGATGCTGAAGACTTACGCAGGCTGGAACTCTACCGTTAGGCACTTGCTCTCCTATGTGCCGGATGACGGCGAGATTATGGAATGGACATTAAATTCACACAGCCCGCTGCCGTCGTGGGTGGAAGGAAGATTCGCGTTGATCGGAGATGCCTGTCATCCCATGCTCCCATATGTGGCACAAGGAGCTGCGAACGCGATAGAGGATGCTGGCGTTTTAACAGTCGCTTTGGGATTGATCGATGGCACGGATAAGATCAAGGATGCACTTAAGGTTTACGAAGCTGTCAGAAAAGAGAGGGGAGAAGCTATTCAGGCCTCCGCGAGGGACACTCAACGGATATTACATCTACCAGATGGGAAAGAACAAGAAGAGAGAGATAGGAGGATCAGAGAGAGTACGGAAGCGGCTAGAAGAGAGGGAAATGGAGAAAAGAGAAACCCTGATTTGTGGGCAGACCAGCAGTGGCAGGAGTTCATGTGGGGAGTTGATGTTATGAAAGATACTCTGGAGCGTTGGGAGGATATTTTGAAGCGGTAGGCGTTTATTAGGGGCAGGTGAGTTGAAAAGGTTAGAAACCATACTAGCTCGTCATGGCCTTTCTAGCAGTTTGTTTAGAGATGGGCCTTGAGGCCTGTGATTTGAACAAACAATCCTTAGACAAGCGCTGAATACCGACGCCTTATGGCATTCGTGCCCTAATAACTTGTCGGGCGCTCCATGTCAGTTTTTGGTGCCGCCTCTGTGGCTGTCTTCAAGAGAATAAACTATGGCTTGGCAATGAATTTGATAATAGACATATTGGCAACATGAATTGTAAGTGTGGGTGTATACATGTCATTTACTGCTTTAGAGTCTCATCTATGAGTTTCTGCTATACGTCGAGATGGTACTTCGTAAGCAAATTTTTTTTATTTGTAATTATCAGCTCTCCTTGTCACTATTGACGTCGTTATCATCCTTGCGATATTTCCTCAAGTAGAAAAGTGCCGGGAGTAAAAAGCTTGTGGCTCGTCAGCCACTGATAGGAGTGCGGCTGGGCAATATTGACCTGGGTTGTGTCCAGATAAGACTAGTTATGTCCATAGGAGTGTAGTGTATCGCGTCCATCTAGCATCTACAAGTTTCGTCCGCTTCATTATAACACCGGTGCCCATGCACAATTGAAAATGATCACAGAAGACTTTGTGGGTATGTGGCACATCGTAAGCCCGGGATCTTGAAGTGAAGGTCGCGCCTGCTTATGCTTCATGAACCGCTAGATTCTCGATACAGCCCCATTGACCGAACCCGTGGATACTGCCTTATGGGGCAGTTCGGTACAAGCCGAACCAACACAGATGGGCTAAAGTTTCCCTCTCTTGATGGGTGAATACATCATAATGCCCGGTTTCTGGGAGTTGCATCTGCATCTCAGCCTCACGCTGCCAGCAGTGACCATCGGCAGCGCCTTGGGGTACATCTTTAGAGAGATCGATGGCTTCTACGGCCGACGGAAAACATACATTCCGTTTGTGGTCGTATAAAGTAAGCTAGTCGATGTATGAGGAATCGCTTGCAAGAATTTATTTGCCGATGCTGGCGGAAAAGAAATGTTAACATGTAACATTCCAATTGTGGCGAGACGAAGGCAGTGCTAAAATTAGCCAGGTCCAAGTTCCGCCTAACGCCGTCGTCACATAATGCAAAATACCAGGACTTCGCAACGACGAATGGGAAAGCGAAGGTGCCAAAGCAAAAGACCGCAGCTAGTGTTACGTATGCGTGCATACCTCCCGCGACTGGCTCTGGATTCTCGGGTTCTCCTGCTTGCGGGCGGATTCTGTGCCAATCCGCTTGGTCAGAAGAGCTAAGAAATGCTTAGTCCTGCGAGATCGTTCCTGCCATGGACGCCCAGCTCAGGGGGCCGGCAAGTCGCGAGGAGAGAGTTCTGTTCATTCATCAGCCAAGAAGGTTCAATTCAAACTCTCTGATGGGATTTGTTACAGATCGTATCTGGGAGGAGAGAGGAGGACGATAATCGCATTTCTATTCCCCCTTTTTTCTCCCACTCGCTCACTAGTGATCACTCGCTGTTTTATACGGGGGGGCTATTCCTTTCTTCTCGAATAATCTTGCCCTGCCATCGACGTTGTGATACCGCAGTGACCCCCTGGCTCGCACTAAAGAGGCGACGCCGAAACAGCTTCGTCTTAGCCTCCTGCCCAAACGGCCTCAGATTGAATTCCGCTCCGTTCAGTTATAAAGTACACCGGTCCCCAGCGCCCTCTGCTGTTATTATATTCGCCTTGCGGTTTTCTTTTTTTTTTTTTTCTTCCTGTCGACCTGAAAATTATCATCACACCGGAATCGACCTCACGAAATTCACTCACCGACATCATTGCCCTCTTCGCTATCCTTCGCTGGTCGAACAACCTTCCCACCGCAACTTTAACGCAAGCTACGTCCAACGACCAAAATCGCACATCCAAAGATGAAGTTCTTCTCCCGGAACCCTTCGCCCAAGCCTGAGAAGGTACGGGAGCCGATAGTACCTGCATACGAACCGTTCAACTGGAAGAGATACTTCCAGAAGAAGCGATATATCCGTACGTCATATCTCCAGCCCACGGTCGCACGTTCGCTAAACAACACTTTTGCTAACATTTATCTGCAGCTTGGTGGTTGATATTGGTTATTATCATCGTGCTCACCGTCCTAATCGCCGTATACCACGAGCAGATTGTCAAGGTATACCCTTTTCTCTATCTTTGCACCTTATGGTAGAAAGGAAAGCTAACCGTCTAAAAGTGGTTGACTCCGGTTTCTCAAAAAATCCGATCCCTCAAATGGGGTTGGATCATCCCGATTCTTATACTATTCATCATCTCCTTCCCGCCTCTGTTCGGTCATGAAATCGTCGCCATTCTTTGCGGTATCGTCTACGGTCTTTGGATTGGGTTCGCTATCGTTGCCGCTGGTACTTTCTTAGGCGAAATCGGGACATATTTTGCTTTCAAGGGTTTCTTGAGACACCGTGCCGAAAAAGCGGAAAAGAAGAATCTGAATTATGCCTGTTTGGCTACTGTTACCCGGGAGGGTGGTATCTGGGTATGTTTTTGCAAGAAGTCTTGTCTAAACGTCGGCTTTTTCTAATAATGATATTATAGTTCGTTTTCGTCGCCCGTCTCTCCGCTATCCCGTCACATTTGACAACCGCGGTCTTCGCGACATGCGGTATCAGTTTCTGGGTCTTCATGATCGCAACATTCCTCAGTTTACCAAAACAGCTCGTCGTTGTATACCTCGGTGTTATCATCAACGACCCGTCCGGTGGCCATCTGGTGTCCAACATCGTCCTCGGACTCACATTCTTCATCACAATTCTCGCCGCTGGCTATATCTACTGGCAAATGCGCCAAGTCCGGCCCCGTCTCATCGCTGAACACGAAGCTATCAAGAATGTCGACACAAGCTACGAGGGTGCCGGTGGTATCGAAATGGGCCATGGAAACAGCAGCGAAGACAGAAGAGACGAGGAGACCGCTGAAGTTCGAAGCCCCTTGATGTACAACCATGCCTCTCCTTCACAGCCAGGCGCTCAATTCAATGGTGTCACCGATCCGAGATACGAACCGTTCAGATCGCCAGCTACGACTGAAGCGCCAGGGCCATACCTCCCATACCCCACCCAGGGTTATATGGTCGACATTCCCAGCGGACCATACGGTGACGGCGCACAGAGCAGGAATCCCTCAACGGTAGATTTTACGAGCAGACCGGTTCAAGGCAGAGAACTGGTGTAGAAATCGAGATGCATTGATGACATTTGCCGTTCGTGGGGGAATAAAATATCAGCGAATTTCATGGGCGGAGTTTGGAAATTTTTAATGTTGTTTTTATCATCTGTTTTGTTTGCCAGGTACATCTATTGTTTTGATTTTCGGCATCTATTGGACGGCGTTTAAAGGAAGAACTTCTCGGGCGTACTTCGATTCGAACTTCTTGTATAAACATTATAGTCATTTTTTGGTATTTCAATGTAATGCTTCAACGAAATGAAAGAGTCCTACTCTCCAAATATTTACAAACACTCTTTTCTCGTGTTTCAGAGGATAATGAGATACTAGAAAGCAAACCGAAAGAGAGCCTTATATTCGTGCATGAAGACGACGAGGTTTGAAGTGGCTAATCTGGCTCGTACTTCCTGAAACCATCATTCACCGCAAGTCATCATCCCATATCCTAGTAATAACCATCATGCTCTCCGCGACTAGGTAAGGAAGTGGACGTCGGCATACATCCTGTAGGAGCAACTATGTCCGTACGAACAATACAGTCGCAATCACTGTCGCATCTAGGGAAAACAGTCGTAGTCGTCGGCGGCTTTGTCAGACAGTCGCATCCGTAGGTCTTCACTTCGACCAGTTGTATGCAAAACATAGGATCCGTGCATGCTGGAAGGGTGCAGGAGCGTTGGCCGGTGACAGTGACAGAGTAGGGACAGAAGGGAGAAGTTGTTGCCATGCTAGTTGTATTGGGAGGCGCCGTCGGAGTGGTGATGGTGGTAGAATTGATTGGTGCTATCGTCGAAGTTGAAACTGCACCTCGAGGAAACATCATTGGCGTGGGAGCAGGCACAGGACCCCCAAATACCACAGGAAAGCCGCAGGCGAGGAGCCATGAAGTTATTTTGAATAGTTGCATCTCGAGATAGGTTGTGCGACTGTGCTTAAGAATAGATTTGGAATCAAAGAACAAGCATCAACCTCTTAACTTTTTGATCAGCGATGCAGTGGAAAGTCCTCGGACCGAAAAAACTCGAAATTCGATCATAAACAAGCGACTTTGTAATTTTGAAATAACAAAGATTTGCTTGCGATAGTTACCTAGTCATTCGGTGGAGGGAGAGCGAGATCAAATCTCCTCCTGGAATGCTACGTCCTCAGCCAAATATATACCCCCAAGAGTCGATACTTTAGAAGCCTAAATTTTACTATTCCTACGAGGTGTGACGAGGAGCCAACTCAGTTAACTGAACACGGACAGGCTGTATGCATACTCACTCGCTCAAATTAGAAAGGATGTCATGCGTGCGCCGGTTCCACAAGCTTTTCGGGGAGTTTCACGCGGGGCTTTGAGACCCTGCGTAGCAGATTGACACAAGTTATTGTGTACCGAACGGGGTGGGACATGATATCATACCGAATCTATTAAAATCATGCCTCGATTAAGATGACCGAAGATTTGTAGCATCTTCAAAGGCCGCCCTGCGACTCGCGTACTTGGTTTTTAAAACTCGGGCCAGAGGACCGGCCATGTTGCAAGTGGAATGCGTTGCACTCCCTGATATATATCCAAATCCGGTTGGCAGCAGCTCGTTGCTCGTGACATCGATTGATAAAAATGACGAACAAAGCGTTTCCTTTGTAACAAAATTCCTAAAGACAAGTTTATTCCTAAAGGCAAAGATATAGGATCTATGACTATTCTACCTCCCCTCCTACAATCACAGCTAACTTCTGCGGCGCTCCGTCATTTACAAACCCACTATGGTCCTCCCCACCACTCGCTGCAACATCGTCGTATGGATGCGCGTAACCCCTCCCATCTACGTTTGCTTCATGAACGAGTCTCGCATAATGGTTGGTGACATCGTGACTATAATACACTTCCCGTTTCTTGCTCGGTATTTCACAATCACAAGTCAACAACACCGATCGATTGAATTCGGCGTTCAGTCGGGGTATTATAGCATTTCGCTTGGCATCCGGACCGGTTTGGAATGGCCCGGACGAAGCGTTGAAGATATCTCTCGTTGAGGGTTTATGAAATTCCAGCCCGTCAACGTTTAAGCACTCGCCGTGTTTATCGACAGCGCCGGAGACAACGCCGAATTGGCATTGCGTGTCGAGGTTCAGCGCGTGCTGGCGGTAGTGGGACCATACTTGTTCGATGTATGGTTCGAAATATCCAGATAGCAAGCTCGGGTTGAGGACTATACCTTGGTTTGGACTCAATATACGAAGGACTTTCCCCTCGTTATTCTTGACGACCAGGTCACCCCATTTCTGACCATCTCTGTCCTGTTGTGCGGCTAAACCAGCAGCGATCTTCTCCGGCCCGCTTCGAGATAGACCGAGAACCTTCTTTTCAGCCCCAGTAGACGTCGTGAGCGTCAACGCTATCGGAAACCCTACAAAGTCCACGTAACTGATATTGGCGTATAGTTGGTCGTGGTTATACGTGAACTCCATGAAAGACCAGTTGGATTGATAGTTTGCATCCGTGGGATTCGTAACAGACGGCTCGACTAGTGCCGGCCCAGGGTTTAGGAGGAATGTGATTGGTTTGTCGATGGAAAGATATATCCTCCCACCTGCGATTCGCGGGATGGTGATTATTCTGGTTTCTCCTGGGGGTCCGAGCCGAATCGCGCAATCTTCACCCAGCGGTTGAAGGATCTCCGAGGGTGATGAGGGGTAGTGCGGCGTCTTGCCATCGGATTTGAGCAGACACCAAGCGTTCCCACGGTCTATCGCTAAACCGGTGACTGTGGCGAATACTTTATTTGAATTACTGCGATTGACGAGGTGAATATCGAGGGTGTCTGCGGTCATTGTGACTATCGGGAACGCAAGAAGCTGAATGTGTTGATTGTGGGATTTTTGAATGTTCGCCCAAAATGTCGACGTCCGAGGTTCGCTACCTCTTTCGATGCGGTTGACCAGTCTGAATCCCGTCTAAGAAGCTCGAGACGTGCGTTTTAGGCGATACAGCTATAGTACGCGGAGATGAAGGCTATAATGGAAAGGTAGTAGTTGGCCCGAAGGTAGTCTTGACCCCTTGGTCCCACCAGCTCCGATTGATATACTATACACCTGCAGCCGGCCGGCGTCTACAAAATGATGTCATGGATCAAAGAAAGGTTCGCAGGGCTTAGAAAAGCACTAATTTAGCCGCGGATTTGACGCATCGTCCACTCAGATACTTTAGCCAGACAATAAAGATCGTAAAACCAGAGATCTTTTATTGCTTCGTATGTTACGCTTCAAAATATGGCTCAGTGCTCAAACTAATGTTATATACAATTTAGTTGACTATTTATTTACAATTGATATATACATTCAAAAGTATAAGGATAACGGCCGGAAGTATCCTACAAAAGGGATAAACTTGGATAGGGTACTTTTAACATATGCACGGTAAAGTACAATAAAAAAAAAAGATCAGGCTTAAAGAACATCGAAAGGAATATTCTAGTTCTTCGAGGCCATCTTGGCAGCCCAGGCAACAACGAAGGTGTTCCATTCATAGGTATCGGTAGGATAGATGGAATACCCGTCATCGTAAGACTTGCCCCAGTTTGGCACAGTGGTACCGAACTGCCAGAACATATCTCCAGCAATGCTGCTAGCAAAGACAGTGTCATGGTATTGCTGGTGGTAGGTATCACGTAGGCCGGAATCACGGGTAACACCGTACTCTTCGAAGAGCATGGGCTTGTTGAGCTTGTCGGCGATGGCGGCGTGGTCCTTGATCCACTGGTTACCCCAGTCCCAAGTCTTACCCCATGGAATAGGATACTATGATCAAATTAGTAAAAAGGTTATGAACAATATGATTGACAGGGGTGCTTACCATATGGAAGGTACCGAAATCAATGGAAGCAAGCGTGGTGAGAGCCTCGTTGTCAATACCTGGTCCACCGTTGTAGACGTAGTCGGAGTTACCGGCAATGTTGAAGAAACCTTCATCACCGACAGCGACCAAATGGCAAGGGTCGAGGGACTTGATGTACTCGGACATCTCCTTAGCCCATGCGGTGGTGACGGCTGGGGTGCAAGAACCAGCGCCAAGTCTTGGACCAGCGCAACGGATTTCGTTAGACAGTTCCCAAGCCATGATAGCTGGGCTGTTCTTGTATCTGTTGACAATGGTCTTGACGTAGTTCTTGTAGACGTTCTTGACAGCGGTGTTGGTATAGAAATCGCCGTGGTTACCACCGCTTCCGACTATCTTCTCGACGTAGAGATCGATACCTCCATACTCGGCCCAGTTGTTGACGAAGGGGAGGATGACTTTAAGTCCTCTTGATTCGGCGCCTTGGATGACGTGATCAAGACGTGGGAGACCACGTTCTTGAGTTTCCAAGATAACTGGTGGGACGGTAGTCCAGTTTTGGAAGACGGTAACGTAGTCTTCTTGAGGACCTGTAGTTACGAAAGGCGTTTAGCAATCTCATGTTGTGTTTTGGATATTACTTGGGACATACCACTGAAGTCAGCAAAACCCCAGGTTCTCAAGACCTTCAATCCAGAGGCTGCGAAAGCATCAAGCGCAGCATCCATGTCACCAAAGTCATTTGGTCCGTACACTAGAATTATTTGTCAGCCACTGAAATTAGGTTTCGATATCGGCGTGAAAGAGTGGCATACTGGGAATATAGTAGGCATTGCTACCAGCGAAGTAGAACTTCTTGCCAGCAAGTCGGAACTCTTTGCCCGAAGTAGAGACAAATGTAGTTGGGCACGACCCGCTAGCACCTGTGGTTGTGCGGGTGCTTGTGGTAGTCGTACGGCTTGATGTAGTCGTCGTACGGCTAGTGGTCGTGATTGGAGTGGTAGTGACGGGGGTAGTAGTCCGGCTCGAGGTAGTCGTGGTTCGGCTGGAAGTAGTCGTAGTACGAGAGCTGGTTGTGGTTGTTCGAGGAGTGGTCGTCGCAGGAGTAGTCGTGCGAGTGGTGGTTCCAGCAGTAGTAGCACCCGGGATACCTAAAGCGAGTTAACATCCAATATTCGAATATCTTCAGCAAATTTAGATGTGGAAAGTCTTACACTGGAAGTAGTAAGCGTTGTAGCTAGTGCAGGCAGCACCAGGCACGCAGCTGGTGGCACCAGTCCATCCTAGGAACTTGTTAGTACGGTATTCCAATGCTGTTAGTCGCAGGTCTTAAAGTGTACATACCAATACCACCGCACTGTCCGTACAAGGTTTGCTGGGCAGCTGCGCCAGCAGCCAGGGCAGAGCTGATAGCCAAGATCTTTGTCTTCATCTTTACGAATGTTCAACCAAATCGGGTGGAAGCCAATTAGATTGTCGAGTAGATAACTCAAGAACAAGACTTGGAGGCCTGGGTCCTTATATATATCTATCGCATCACGTGTATACGCTTCTCAAAAACTTTTGAATAGTCAAGATGTCCGGACAGACTGGGTCCGCGCGTACACGCAAGTATAAAAATATCACCTAAATCGTGGCTACCGACGGAGGAGTAGCAAACGGTTGCCGAACAATGATCCATGAAACCATCGGACGACGTTTCATGAGCAGGATTGCGCACCAATCTTCCACCTGCATGACATTCGATTGTCCCTTAGACTTTTTGTGGAGAAAGTGGACCCGAAGTCAGATTATGGAACGCGCCAATCCGGTTAATGGAAGCTTCTTAAACAATCGAAGGCACCGATGCTGGACTGTCCGCATTTTGCGCATCTGACTTCGCCAGGCCTCACTAGGGAGAATAATTGGGGCCACGGAGGCAGATAATCCGGCCGTTCTAACCTATGAAAGTTTGGAACTCTGGTGCGCCACAGCTCAAAAAATAAGTTCGGCTTCGAGGCGCGCATTCTATCAATATATGCGTTCTCTGCTCGAGATATATGAAACGCTGCTTGCTGGGGACGCAGGGACCCACGCCGAAGCTAAAGCAGGAACACCGGCCCGTTTGCTTGTTCGTCAACCAGGGTCAAGTGCTTGGGTGGGACCGACGCTGCCGAATTTGCCTTTAGCGAGCCAACCACCTGCCAACACCAGGCCATATCAGATCTCTGACATTGATATATCCAATTAGGCACAACTGATTCCACGGTGAAAGAATGGAATTCTGGATATTTACCTTGAGCAGATCTCCGGAGACGATATATAGAAATAAGCAATATTTCAAGAGACTTGAGCGAGTCGGCTCGCTCAAGTCAGTCCCAAGTCGTCTGAAATGGCTAAACTGAGCCATGGCTGAAAAGTGTAACTCGGTTTTTAGTTCAATTGACAGAATCCTGCCGCCGGAAGTCGATTGTTGAGCACCGAGACCCGCCCTTCGTAGAGTTAAACCAGGTACTTCATTTCGGATCTTCTTAGCCCGGTGGGAAGAAATCATATGCTTCTGTAAGTACTCTAGATGGTCGGCGGCTTCTGCTATATCCAAGTCGTGTTGCGCAACTGTTGCTTCGACAAGCCTTGTGTGAATATCTATACAAATGATAGTTAGATAAAAATTACATCATACACAGATGGCTTGAAACTAAAGCTTACTTAGATTTAGACTTAGGGGATTTAGGTATTCTCATCAGAATAATTCTCGGGCTGAGAAATTCCAAGCGCTTTGAGATCTCAATAGTCACATCGAATAGAAACATACTTCCGAGCCCTGGATGAATTATAAGTTCGAACTTAGACCACGCGTGGGCTCCGCAAATTTTGAAACGATAGTAAATGGAAAAGGGCTAATAACGGTGACCGGAGCTGTGTACTTTATTACGCTATTTCACACTGCCTCAAGGATGAAAGTTGGCTGATGTTGCTTGCTGGAATTTCGAGATCAGATGGAACTAGGGTCTATTCGCTAATTTTCCAAGCAAATAAATGATTGTTCTTGGCAGTTCTCGTTGATAAGTGCCCAAGTTTTATAAAGCTTGAGTGGTGAGCATCTCGAATCAGATTGTCATTTTAGCAGTTACTCAATTCGGGCGGTCCCTCAATTCTGGGTTTTCGAGTTCGAGGTATTCTATTAGTAATGGGAAGGTTTCCTATTCGTCGTAGTAGGAGTTCAAGCAGAAGCTACTTACATAAGGAGGTATCCTAACGCCGGTTCGTGCTTGTTGGCTGCAACAATTTTAAGTTTGGAGGCGCTGGCGGCCACGAGGTTCAAAAGGTATCGTATGGTCGGAGTTGACCGATTTTAGTCTCGTGAACTAGACTCCACACCGAGCGCTCTGTTTCCAATTTCTAGGGTTGATGGTACTGCTTCATTGACGCAATGCATCTAGATATCGTTCTTCCTATCAATGCATTGACGTGACCTTCGGAAATGTTTTCCTGTGTATTTTGTTGGATCCATCATCTACACAAAGCGGGTATCTGAAGCACCAGTGTTCAAGGCAAGACATTCAAATATTCGGTTGGGTTTGGATTTATGATGAAACTTAACGAATACGTCATAAACTTTGAGCCTTCTCACAAAGTATCGCCGTTCCGCTATTGTTCCCTATCGGTTAAAACGTCTCATGATAAAATGCTATATGTGGGTACCCTATACGCTTGGCTAAGACTATGGACTATCACTTATCATGATCAACTGCGAACACGCTGCTAGCATGCTGCAGCTTTGAAGATTTTGGTGTTGGGTGTATACCAAGACCGACCCCTGCTTTTGGCGGGAAAGCTTGATCGCCAACGTCATTGCACATTATGACGTCGCTGGATGCCTCGGCCTGTGCGAAGGTCCCAGAAAATTACCAATTCAGAGGCGAAATAATCAGAAACTCTTTTGAATTTGAATAGACAAGAGTAGAGTTCAAAGAAATTAATTTAAAGGAATATCTATTTGTCTAGTACTGGTCAAATTGCAACGGTGAAGCCTGATTCGTGCCACCATAAGCTGAATATCTTTGAGTATGCGAGAAACGAAGCTTTGCAAGCTTTGCTCGGCAGAAAGACCAGAGAAATCGTTTGAAAAATTTCTCCTATGACCTTACTGCGCCGGGACTGACCTAGACGATCAAAGCCTGTATGAGTTTAGTGGCCGGCTCAGCCAAACTAGACATCGAAGATCTAGCTTTAGTCGTGTGCCAATGTGCATGTGTCTCACAGCCTAGGAGCCTACCCAGCCCATCAGTTTCCTGCAAACTGTTATCTACATGTAGATCTCTATTATAGCTGTAGCTGTCGATGTTAAGAAGTTGGGGGTTTACCGAATCGGCGAGCAAGCGACGGAGTGCAACTTTTTACAAGATTGATTGCGGAAATCCTGATGCGGTTCCCCTTGGAGTATTCGCGTCTTGCAATGTTGACGCCGCACCAAATGCGTCAGAGGCGTTCGGTCAGATATTCTTGGTTTCTCTTTGAGGCCATAGAATGGAATCATCGGACAATACTTAAACCGAATGGAATACTCCTAGTTAGAAGCCTTAAATTCTCATTCCATAACGTCGAAAGTTTTTGACTCAAATTCCAGGCGCCTTTGTCGCATGAGTTGAATCGAGTTTCGAGCGACTTCATATTAACGGGATAGAGGACAACACAGTTGGCCGTACGAAAGTCTTTTCTGTACAGAATGCACAATCCATTCAGCGGACGAAGAGCGAGTGCAGAGTCAGATGTCGAAAAGGCATCGACGAACGCCTCGGAGGCCGGCCAGGGGCGCGGCCAGCGGAATATGGATGCCAAAGTCCTAGATCCCAACGCCGGACGCAACCAGGACCTCTCGGAGGCCCAGCAGGAGGTATTACATCGGAAACTGAAAGGACGCCACATGCAAATGATTGCTATTGGAGGTTCGATAGGAACTGGTCTTTTTGTGGGTTCTGGCAGTGCTCTGCAGTCTGGTGGACCAGCGTCGCTTCTTATCGGTATGTGTCGTACCTCCTATATGATTATGATCGAATGGCGTTTGCTGACTTCAATAGATTTCATAATTATCGGTGCTATGCTTTTCTTCACGGTCCATGCTCTTGGAGAATTGGCTGTTATGTATCCCGTTGCAGGCGCCTTTTACACCTATTCGTGCCGATTTATTGATCCAGCGTACGTGAGAATTGTCCTGAACTGATGCTTGTATTGAAATCTAATTTTCCCGTCATTCAGCTGGGGTTATGCTATGGGAATGAACTACGCTTTCGTGAGTCTATCTTATATTTTCTCATCGGCGTTTGAAAATACCCAGGACTAACCGATGGTCCTTAGAACTGGCTTGTTGTTTTACCTCTCGAACTTACGGCAGCCGGTATAACGCTACAGTTCTGGGAAGGAGCTAGAGATATTCACATATCAGTCTGGATCACTGTTTTCCTCGCCATAGTCGTTATCATCAACATGTTCGGTGTTAGGGGATACGGTGAAGTCGAATACATTCTAGGCGTTATCAAGATTATTGCTGTTATTGGCTTCATCATAGTGGTATGCATTGACTATCTCTAGCTGGAGAGAGCCTTTGGAGATAACTAAATGTTCTGGATTTATTAGGCAATCGTTATTAATTGCGGCGGAGTTCCAACGGACGATCGAGGATACATCGGTGGATTATACTGGCATAATCCAGGTGCTTTCCGAAACGGCTTCAAAGGCTTTTGCTCCGTGTTTGTCACCGCTGGATTTGCCTTTGCTGGAACCGAATTGGTCGGTCTCGCTGCAGCCGAAGCCGATAACCCACGCAGGTCTTTGCCCAAGGCTACCAAGCAGGTATTCTGGAGAATCAGTCTGTTTTACATTGTCAGTTTGACACTTGTCGGCTTGATCGTGCCCTCGAATGATCCCCGACTACTCAATGCGTCCGGAGGAAACACAGCCGCCTCGCCGTTCGTTATCGCTCTCCAATTGGCGAGGATTTCTGCCCTACCATCTATCTTCAATGTTGTTATTACCCTAGCTGTAATTTCCGTGGCAAATTCCTGCACCTACGGGTCTACTAGGACTCTTCATGGTATGCACCCTAACTTTCCTGACGCATTGAGAACCTTCAGCTAAACAATCTTCACAGCCCTCGCGGAACGTCGTATGTTGCCGGCCATTTTCGGAAAGGTCGATAAACGTGGACGGCCCGTGTTCTCACTCGCTCTTGCGCTCGCATTCGGTTGTCTCGCATACATCAACGAAGCGGCTGGTAAGTGCTCAGAAAAAAACGCCACCTGCCACTATTTTTCCTAGAACTAATCGCTGATACGTTTCGAACACATTTAGCTGGCGAGAGTATCTTTAACTGGTTATTGGCGCTTTCTGGTCTCTCACAATTTTTCACGTGGGCTAGCATCAACTTGGCGCATATTAGATTCCGTCATGCGTGGAAGGCTCAAGGACACAGCCTTGACGAGATTCCGTTCCGTGCTGCTGGAGGAATTATCGGCTCTTACTTTGGACTCGGTTTGAATCTCCTCGTGCTGGTAGCTCAGTTCTACATTGCGATTTCGGTAAGCAATAACGATTAAACGAGATTTTTTTTGACGGCTTTTACTAATTCGATCATCGCAAATAGCCTTTGGATAAGCCGATGAGCGCAGAGAATGTAAGCATATTCCAGACCGGAACGGCTAAGAATCAAAACTAATTAAATAACTATAGTTCTTCCAAAATTACCTCGCTGCCTTCATCGTTGCTTTGTTCTACGTTGGGTACAAAGTTGTCACCGGCGATTGGAGCTTCTATATCAGACTCCAGGATATTGACCTAGATACTGGTCGTAGGGAGTTGGACCTTACGGAGACATTAGCCAAGGAACGAGAAGAACAAGCACGGTGGCCGGCGTGGAAGCGAGCGTGGCATTGGTTTTGTTAAAGCACCTGATTACTCTTATGGTGTAAATGTTTTAGTATTTTTTGATGAGTGACGATAGCAATGTTAAGGTTTGAAGCAATAATGAAGAACCATGTTATAAATTCAATAATATCCACAGTGGTAAAAGACATATTTCGCATCCTTTTTCGCAGAGTGAAACCTAGTCAAAGGCAAGAAGTAGAATAAATCATGCTATGAATATGTTGAGACGCAAATATAAAGCAAATTGACTGCTGCAGCGCTGCAAAAACCGAATGATATAGTTACCGATGGAATTTCAAAACACCAGAAGCCTTGAATACCCCCAAATCAATAAAGCGAAACTGAAACTTAAAGTTAGACCCATTATTACTCATACACTAAACCCAAAACTAGATTAAAGCAGAAACGTGAGGATGTCCTTCTCATCATCTTTCTCTCGGCGATGCTCGTACAGTTGACCAAATCTTTCGATGAGAAGATTCCGAATAACAGTTTGAGGTCGTAAGATCAACTCTTGTCGACCTCTGTAATATATTGGCGATAAGACGTATTCGGTTTGTGGTGGCGTGAGGTCCATAGGATCGCGGATGCGAAGCTCCCGTAGGCTGACGAAATGGCATTTTGCGTCGAGGAAAAACTCAATCCATTCCATCTTGGGCGGGGAGCCAATCTCAGCAATTTTCAAACTGGTGAAGCGGTGTAAAAATTGGAGTATCTAGTGGAAAGAGATCGGGTTAGCAAATCAATAATCGTAAAAAAAGCATCGATCCAAACCCTCCAGAATAAGTAACGTACTCTATCGTCTGAAGGTAACGAATCGAATAACCTCGTTAGCGAAATATGGCGAAGTTTAGCTGGGTTTATCACAAAGTAATTGTCAAATGCCCAAAGCGTCGTATGGCTGGGATCGATCTCCAGGAACTCTAGAGCCGGGAGTGGCCAGAAAATTCCAGGTCTTTTGACATATTCGGGTTCTTGGTACTCTTTTATACGATCGTCAACGTAATGGAAGTGTAGGTTCTTCAAAGTGGTCGTTGATTGAATGAGAATCTTTGATAGCGATTCGACAAGCCAAAGGTGTGAATCCATGCCGGGGAGATTCAAATCTCTATGGTGGAGATAAAGCGAGAGATCCTGGAGTTGGGCGTGCGAACTTGCGCAGACGATTTTATCGAAACAGCTAACATCGTCGGAAGCAGGCAATGCGTCGAATAATTCAAGCTCTAGCCGCTGTAGCGATAGACAAGTACTCAAAACTAGGGAGATTCCATCGAAAAAGTCCTTGAGAGGAAGGCTGGTGGCTCGACAAAACGACGCTGATATTAAATTTGTGAAATTGGGCAGCAGCATGCCGAACAGCCCGGGGAGAGACCGATACCATGGCCGTAGGTCTTGAACCAAGTCCCAGGTACAAGTTGCCGTGGCAGTCGAGCTGACATGTAGTTTTCTGCATCATGGTGTAAGTTTAGCGGATTACGATTCACGAATACTGAAAAAATGCAAGGATCATGTTGGTTTTATTTACCTTACACAACCTCCACTTTGTCGGAACGCCTGGTACTTCTCCGGCACATCCTCCAATCTGTAGCCATAGACGTAATATCCGCTGTCGGTCGTATTATCCAGCCTGATACTACATTTCGCGAACCGCCGAAGCTTGAGAATTTCCCGGAATCGTCGACACGTCAGACTCAGCTCCGTCAAGGCTCTGTAGCCGGTGAAAGTGTATCTTTTGCCGTCGGTGCAATAGGTGTAAGTCTCATCCAACACGTCATTGAGAATAGGAGCGAGTAGTTCCGTCGGGAGGTCTGTGATATTTCGTTTGGGGGAGCTGAATTGGTCTTTCATGAACCCAAACACTCGAGCTATGCCAGAACGTTTTGAAGCTTGCGGTCGGGGATTCGATACGTCTCCGGAAGTCTTTGGTTCGGAAGTTGTGTCGCGTAGGGGTAGCGACCGTGGTTTCTCGCGGAAGAACATCTGGGCAATTAAAACGCGAACGATCCAATGCCGTCCAGTGCTTCACCAGAATGATAACGCAGCATGAGTGTTGGAGTGTCACCGCCCGAGTGTTAAGGTATTCGAAAGGTTGACGGTTTAAAATCATCATGACACCCGTTATTCGATTAAGAATCCATCGCCTTGAAATTGGAGGACCTTGAGTCGGGTGTGGATGCCGCATTTGGGGCCACGAATCCGCATATGAAGCCGCATTTCTATGGCCTCCGTCCGCAGATGGAGATGTGCAGTGTTAGAATAGCACAGGTGCTACAGCTTGCGAGTTCAGGCCATTTAACGAGTGTGTTGCCAGCTCGGAAAGAGTAACTCGGAAAAGCGCCTGTTTAAACATGAGAAGCGCCTGACGATAATTCATTCTGCTGAAAGGTCATGTTGAAGCCTTCATCAGTGAAGTTGTCGTTGCGGATGTTGAAGACTAGCACGCATCCACGCGGTTGCGCAAACCAAATTATCGACAAGCTCAATGCCGGTCAACTTTCGTTTCGTAGATTAGGTATCCTTGGTTCTTGACCTCGTTTAAACCGGCCCAACCAATAAAAGGCCGGATCGACTCTGGGGTGCCTGACAGATTCTAGAAGGTGGGTAGGTGCCTACGTTACACGGTCATGGGCTGACCGATTTAGCCGGATATTCCAAGGTTCCCAAATTTGAAGAGCAGAGTGAGCAAAAGAAGTCTTCCAGACTGTAGCTGTATATGGCTAGTTAGGTTGAGTCCCATTATTGTAAGTTTTTATAGCAGAATCAATCAAGTGTGTAAGTGCGATTGTAAGGTGTGTGCGTGCGCTCCAATCTATAGATATCGAGCGGCGTCTCGTATAGCAAAGCGATAAATTCTTCAAACTGAAATACAATACTTTGATAGCCTACTCGTGGTCTCCCTGCCAATACTAGAGATAGATTTCATTGAACCTGTAACTGTCTGGGTCAAGAGAGGCATTACAGTTGCTGCGAGGTTTCGTTTTGGAGCGAGCGTGAGATGCGCATGCCCCCTGTTTTATACAATCAGCAAGGTTCATGGCTGGAAATGGAATTGAGAACCTAAAATTGGTACAATAAATACCTATTTATTTGTACACCGTTAAAATGATAGTTCAATAGTGGGGGAGGTTCTAAACTCGCTCTATAAATAATATAGGAGACACGTGCTTTAAATCATTTAAATGCTGCGGGTTCCGCAACACAACCATTTTCGAACTTGAACAAAATCCAACGTCTTCAACTTCTCCCACTAAGCAGCCATTCGAATCTAGATTAACCAGCAAAGGCCGACCATTAACTCATATTTAATCACTCTCAGCTAGGAAGCAAGTTCCCAGAGTCCAAAAACTATCAACAAGTGACTTAGGGCTAAACCCAGTAGAAACTTTGAGACGCTTCATTGCGCATAGTAGGCGCAATCTAGCTCCCACCATCTTGACCCTGCGGTACAACCCTCGAAATTCACCATGAGAAGAGAAATTAAGAAGTGTTTTCTCTACTGTAAAAGTAGAGTATTTATGGACATTTGCTAATTTTGAAACGCGAAGCCTCGCTAGAAACCATGGCTTCTGAAACTCCGACGGGAGAGCAAACGATTGCCTCCGGTACAGGAAACAAACCTCCACGGGATACCCAATCCGAACTGATACCGCCAAACTCCACAATAGCTGCCAAAGATGGTGCGCTTACCTCTACAGCATCGCAGCAGGGTGGGGAACATCAAAACACCGGTTTTGTTGACAAAGTTGCTCGTGCACAAATGGAAGATACAATAGACCTCGGACAGTGCCTAGCGGACACCATGTCCATAGACAGTCCTTCGAATAATCAAGAACCAAGTCCCGCGAAGGACCCTCGTGCACCGATACCGAGGCCGCCGGAGACTAGCTTTAACTACGGCCCCGCTACTCCGATGAGCGGTGTTGAGAACCTGTCCCCCTCCACTCCCCTTCAGGGACTCGGTACTCCACCCCATTGGCAGCCATTCAGACAACCAAGCACCAATGTCACCGAGAATTTTTGGTTCCACGGGAACCCTGCAGCCGATATTCTAACTCCAACCATGGTTCCCAGCTCCCCGTTACCTATAGTTCCTCCTCGAGGAGTGCCACCTCCGCTATATATTTCCTCATCCGAGCAGTATCGACAACTCCGCAACTACTTGATAGCCAATCCTCATGTCCAAAGTTTTAGTGGCCCAGGATTAGCTTCAATGTCTACACATATGCCTAGAAGAGGACCCTCTTCCCCTCCAATGACGCCCAACAATGGCCAAAATACAGCACCCCGATGGCAACCGAGCATGGCGTACGCATATCCACCCATCGCTCCAAGTCCCCAACAGTTCCAGGCAATGCAAAACCGCTCTTCGACCCATAAACTCGGTCTCTGCCAGCCACGATTCCACCCGGACACCCCTATGCAAAAGCCAGATTACTCGCGCGTCGGACCCCATCTCTCCATGGGTAATCCCTTCGATAAAGAATTCCCCGAACCAGACGGTCCGGCGGATTGGCCGAAGAAAGCGAATGGGACTTATGATCTGACGCCGGAGTTTTTGAGGATGAAGACGGTAAATGGTCTTTGGGAGATGCAACGGGATGCTTTAGATCGTGTTGGGTGTGGGTTGGAAGCTAAACTTCCGTTTCCTGAAGTACGAGAGGGGGATTGGAAGATTGGGTTTAATAAGTTTATGGACGGGATGGAGAAGGAGTTTGATGAGATATTTGCTGGGGGGTTTGGGAATTTTCAGAAAGAGCGTCCTTGGGAAGGCTTGAAGATGGCGGGGGCGAGTAGGCATAAGAAATTAGTTAAGGTGGCCGTGGAAAGAGATACCAGGCCGCGGATTGATCTTAAAGGAAAGATTCGGATTCTAGCTAGAGAAACCAAGGCTGCTTCAAGAAGCAATCCTACGGTGTGGGAAACTGTTCAACAAAGCGTTCCGGTTCAAGCCAAAGAGATGAATATAGCCGCAGATAATAGCACCAAGATTCAGAGTACTACTAGAGAAGATACACAGATGCGGGATGATTGCGAGATGGCTGATAACTTTGACGGTGACGCAATGGAAGTGGACGAAGACGACTTTGACGAAGAAGATTTTGACGAGGAGGATTTTGATGAAGAAGACTTCTATGATGAAGAATTTGAGGAAGAATCGGATAGTGAATCCGATGAAGAATCCGGAGAAGGTGAAAACAACAGCCCCAAAAAGAAGCGCAAAAAAGACCGCGGTCCAACCATGGAAGTAAGCAACCCAAGCTCACCGTCTCGCGTGGAATTATATTGACCTAATTACGCTTATTAACAAGGAACTCATGGCCCTTCTCCCTCCCCTTGACCCCGAATTCGAAAAAAGAATGAGAGAACACGCCCGACCGTACATGGAACAAGCCATAGCAGAATCCCTGGCCAAATCCAAAGCTCTGGAAGAAAAGAAGAAAAAGTGCGAGGCGATATTGAAACCAAACTTCATCGGTCCGGCTCCGCAGCAAGTCGTAGCAGGCCAGAGGAAGCGGGTTAGCATCGCAGCGCTTGCGGCCGAGAAGGGAGTCCCAAATCCATTCGCATACAAACCTGAAAACAATACCGAGAAATCGAATGGAGGTAGTGATCAGAAGAAAGCTTTAACACCGAAGAAAACGCCAGTGAAAGCGGCAGCTAAACCATCGCCGCCGGTGAAAAGGGGCAGAATATCTATCCTTACCCTTCAAGCTGAAAAGGAGAAAGCCGCCGCGGAAGCTAACAAGAGCAGCACGAAGCAAACAGGGCCAGACGGCGAGGGGCAAAAAGGGCCTGAACCAAATAATAAATCAGAAGAAGAAAGATACTCAAATGATCGGATGGAATGTGACAAAGACGATGGTGGTGCAGCACCGTTGAAAGGGAAAGGAAAAGGGAAACAGCCATCTACTCGTGCCAAATCTAAAAAAAAGTCTAAATAAACCATTCAGTACGTTGTGATAAGTTTTTCAAAGATTTAACACCTTAGATGCATACCTATGCATCGGTATTCCCCAAATGGGAATTTATCTACTCAGAGCCCCATTAAATATAATCAGATCGTGTTAGAATAAATTTGCACTAATAATCGAAGAAACTCCCTTAACCCAAGTACCAATGCCGGCCACCGACCCAAGACTAGCCCCGACCTCCTTCCCCTCCCGATCCCTCCAAATCCCATCAACCTCCCCACCAGCTCCGTACACAAAACTATTCTGATTCCCCATCAACTGCTCCTTCCACGCCCGACATATCTCACAGCTATCAACCAAACAATTCGTCTCCTGACTATGAAACCAACTCTGAACATCCTGATTCCCCGATCCCTGAATCCCAATCCTCTCATCCACGATCATAAGTTTAACTACCCCGTTAGCCCCAATCCCAATAAAAACTTAACATATGCAAGAAAGAACAGTAACTTACTATGACAAGTTCGAATATGTTCAACCGCGTGTATCGGCCGCTCCATATCCCTCCCAACATACCAATATATCATCAAATCTTTCCTCTCGGACTCGTTCAATTGTTGTTTCATTTTCGATACGACGGTTTCGTTGTGTCCGCCTTGTAAAGGGAGCATCTCGCCGAGATCGTTGTAGCCCATGCAGAGTATTATCGTTACTTTGACGCCGCGTTTTACGGCTTGTATTAGGGATGAGATTAGCGGTGGGGCGTTTAGGTCGGGTGTTTGGATGAATATTGAGGATTTGGCGAATTCGATGGCTGAGAGCCAGGATATGTTTTGCGGGGTGTTTAGTGATACGTTTCCGGGGGCTGGATACTCGGATCGCGGGTCAGACGTAGTTTTTAGATACACTGGGAGTTGTTAGTTATGGAGAGGTTACCTGCGAATGGAGCTCGGTTGACTAGGACCATGGGAGACTCTTTTGCGCTGTGATGGACAGTTGATATGAAAGGGCGGTCTTGCAGGTCATCCACCGATTCCGATTTCGTTTCTTGGCCCAATGATTTATCTATACCACCGAGTTAGCCCGCTCGAATCCCCACGACATGATATGTATCTCGAAACTTGTAAGCCGTACTAAGAATATCCGTAACCTCTTGCAGACCAATCTTAGCAGTAGACCCTCCACCTAAACCTTTCACAGACACCCCCTCTCCAGAATTGCGACCGGTACCCAAGCCCCCCACATTTTGCATAAAAGGTAAAGCAGCACCGAACGGCTCTCCCCACGTTAACAGGGCGTGCTCATATATACTCTCCACAATCGGCCCTTCGAAGTGACACATCATCTCCAAGTTCGAGTTATCCTGTATATTACAACTATTCATCACCGAGACGCTACGATCGATGACCATGAATTTTGAATGCAGCGTACCAAGCGGGAAATTGTGATAATTGACGACTTCGAGGGTGATATTTGGGATTTCTTTGGCGGAGGGCAAGCCGAGGGTTATCCTTTCCGCTTCTTCAACTTTTACTCGTGAATACAGTAGCTGTTGAATTTGATCATTAGTATTCATGATGTATTGAATATTGAATATTTGATTTAGGAGTGGGGGGCTGTACATGCTTGACGCTGCCGCGGTCGAAGAGAATCTTGACGACGACATTTCGTTTGGTACCGTCGAGTCTTCTGGATAATTCTTTGAGTGCTTCGCCTATTTTCTTCGATGCGTAAGATTGTTTCCAGAAATTCGAGAATATTATTATATCTTGCTTAGCGTCGACTATTAACTTGTAATAGTGGTCCGCAATCTCTGGAACGCTGTAGAAGTATACCGTGAGATCGAATACTTGAAATTACGGTTTATATTTAGTTTAGAACACTTACGTTGAGATAATTGTGGATGATAGGACACCGCTGGAGCCGAGTAACTTTGGAGAAGTGAGGTTTCCCGCCGGATTCTCCTCGACTGATTTTAATACATTGTAATAAATCTACTAACACAGTAAGAGTATTTGAATTCGTAATTTTAGTATTTATAATATATATCCTTAGGGGTTTGATATCAACTCACCTGTAGGAATAAGTCAGATACGTCCAGATTTTCAAAAGCTGGGGTTGTACGAAGTTCGTCTATTTCAACTTGAGATGGGGTTACTACGATAGATTTAGGCGCCGCTGTAAGCCCAGTCATGGACACGAGCGACTTTGTCAACGTCGGCGCTCTATTCGGATGAAGCTTGTGGAATTCTTTGGTGGACTGCATCTCGAATAGTTTTGCGCCCAGGAATTCTTGGCTGCGGAAGCGATAGATATTATAGGCTCGGTTCTAGTACATATAGATTGGTCACAAAGACCGAATGGGAAGGCTTCTCGTGTTAATCTTACTCGCTATTCTCGACTACTTTCGGATTTGGGGTTTGGAGTGAGGTATAGAGTTCACGAGGTGACGTAAGATACACAGACGTTGGAATTTAACAAAAACAACACGAAGCCTCCCACGACATCGCCAACCGAGGTTTGAGGGCTGCTGAAATTATCATCCATCAAATCTCAACAGATATCATAGCTGCTTCTTTCGCAGCATCATCGTCGGGTACTAACCCTCTATTCGCGGGCCCGAAAATACACTTCCCCGTCTCAGCATCGAATCTACTCCCATGCACTATCACCCTCCATCAGCATCTTTACTCCACAGCCATCAGAATAATATATACTCACGAGGACAATCAAACGTCTTCTCCGCACTATTCCACGATAAAGCTCCATAAGCATGCGTACACAAACCCCGAAAAGTCCTAACCTTCCCCTCCGCATCCTTCCATACCGCTAGCGGCATACTACGAACGTTATCTTTATCCCGCCTCATCATCGCGCCGCTACAATTCGGTATATCTTCGATATCGGATACGTGTTCTCTTTCTTCACGTGATTTGTTAACTAACTCATCTCGATTTAGTTTCTCGATGTCTTGGTCGAAGAGTTTGGATTTCGGGGTTCGAGCGGCGTTGTAGAGTTGCGTCCACGGGTTAGGAGTGTTGGTGATTTGATCTGTTATTACTTTTGCGGCGATGATGGCGTTGGAGAAGAGGGAGCCGGAGTCGCTGGTTATTATGAAGATGTTTTTTCGGGGGAATTCTTTTCCGATGTATGGGAGGTGGTCGTTGGAGTCGACTAATTGGCTGGACCAGGAGTATTCTGGGGTCTTGTTTGCGGTAGGGAAGTGTGAGGTTGACCATTCTTTGAGGGATTCGAAATGTGATGGGTATTCGTTCGAGTCGATATGACCGGTTTTGTGTCTTTTGCCGCTGATGATTAGGTGCTTTTGATCTGGATTCGGATGTGGGACTGGATTGACTTCTATTTCGAGGCCGTCTTTAATTTCGGTAAGGATATGATCTGGAGCATCAGCTGTCGGAATAGCGACGGCGATATGATATTTTCTAACGAATATCAGCTGCATATCAATAAGTCGCTATAGAAGATGCCAACGGACCTGTGATATCCACTCTTCATGATATACGTCGCGGTTCCTACAGTCTATCAGTGGAAGCACGATTATACAACACCGGTCAACTTACGAAATGGCACATTAGTCGCCATCACCATATTAACGGCCTTTATCGAATACTCTCCTTCATCTGTAGTTATCACCACTCCATCTTCAACAGCTCTGTAAGCTTTAACCCGGGTATGAGTAAAACACGAAAACAAATCGGCATGATTTTCGGTCAATTCGTTTAACAACCCGTGAATATATTTCGTTGGATGAAGCGTCGCATTGTTAGGGAGTGTAAGTGCCAAAGGTTCCGATTCCGCGAGTTCCGTGCCGACGAGATTGTTATATGATTCGATTTCTCGGTTTACTTCCTCTTGAGATGTATCGAATATAACTCGACACGACGTCTTTTGATAATCGCAGGAAATGTTGTGTAATTTCGATAATTGCTCAGCTCTATTCACGGCATAACACCGACTATCCCAAATAAGTTTTGCATTATCGGAACCATGGACTACAAAGTCCCCTAAATTAGTAAAAACATCTCTCGTAGTAGGTTTAAGTGGAGCTGACGCTTGATTATATCGGTCCATTTCATTCCTATCCAGGTACTCAACCTCCCATCACACCTCCCTGACTCCCCCGACGTGATTTCTCTAGCTTCGATCAACGCGACTCGAATTCCTCGTTTTACTAGTTCGTAAGCGGTGGATATTCCCGCGATGCCGGCACCGATTATTACTGTGTGGGTTTCCAGATCGCGGTCTAGTTTTTTGAATCTGGGCCAGGAAGTGTAGGGGTGGGAGTTAGTCCACACGGGGTCGTTACGGCCGGATGTGAACGTTAGACCGGGATTGGTTGAGGTGTCGTTGGGAGGCATTTTGTCATCGGATTGGTAATATTTTGTAAGGATAACTGCCAAGTGGGATTTTCGAGACTTCACCATGGTGTGATTGAATTTGGCTGAGCACGGAATACATTTTAGTGGGATATATAGAATGGCTGAAGAATGATATGGGTAGGCGGGGTTCTCGTGGTTTTCGTGGAGTATTATCGTGAGTGTATTCAAGACGCACAGCAGACTGTGTAACGCTGTGATTGTGCGGTGCTGTCGAGTTCACAGTCTCAACGTTTGAAACCGACTCTGCAGTCTGTATCCTTGAGGCATTCGTGTGTTGCCATAGTGTGTCTGAGTATGAATTTGAAGTCCGTGATGAATTATCAGCGGTTGAAAATATGAATATCGCATAGATCTATTAGCTAGATTCACTGATAATTACCGCAGTTCATGCGCGCCATATTCAGCGGGTAAACCTCACGGTCAGATATCCATTCTCCATATCGAGTTCTCACGTCGCGGTACTACAGACAAATCGTTCTAGCATACACGAACGAGTCTGTTCAACGTCACACACCGCATGTCACCATGTCCAACCTTCACCGGACTTTACGTCCGAAGCATACAGAGCAATCCCGACTTTGTCACACTCGCACGAAACTGTCTGGCCATCCCAGGCGCCAGCGGGAGGCGGAGCGCCAAGCGACCGAGCGAACTCTGAGCCCGCAGATCTCATCTCGCGGCAGCTTCGAACAAAAATCAAGTCGTGATTTGTTAACAGATACGTCGATTCTCATTGACATAACTGTAAATATCCCATGACGCCGATTCTCACTCGCCGTCCAGATTCTTCGCCAAGGTCGTTCAAAAATGTCAAGGTCGATAGGCAACCGTTCGTTTAGTTAGAGAGAAACAAAAGTCCAAGCATTCCTCCCGTCTAAGACGAGTCTCGGGTTCCTTACATACCCGCCACTCACCCCGGGATCGCCCCCGCCAAGTAAAATATCTCCGAAGAAAAAAAAAACCAAAAAAAAAACTAAACCTTCAATTTAAAATTTGGAGTTAAAGTATCACCAGAATGCGTCTTGGTATTTATATATTCGTCGTCACCGGTCACGTAAACCCAGCACACATAACCACGCCCGCCGTTCTAGAATATACGCCGTGCAGATTTTGACGTATTTGATGAATAACGGATACATTCTCGCCCAATTTATAATCGTATAGCCAAGCGTTTCACGCCCGACGTCGGGGTATCGTCGTACAAAGGGATGAGAAAAAAAAAAGTCTTGGTAAACCGAAGAAAGAGGAATAGTAAATTCGAGACCTCCAGGCATCCAACTTTTTCTCAGATCACTCATGAACCAAAATTTCCCGATCTAAAATTTGATATATCCTCCATTCCGCGAAGGGTCTTAGCATCTCTTTCCCTTCGATCGCGTGCATCCCAACTAACCAAAAAGTAACCAAATCGACAGAAAATTACCACTAGTCATACCGATTCCAAGAAACGAACACAATGTTGTCGAAATCTTGTGCTGCTGCCTTTCACACCAAGGAAAAGTTTAATATTCGGTATACTATACATGCTCCGCCAAGCGGCCCATCACATCCCCTGCCCCCGAACGCAGCGTGGTGGTATATTTTACTCCGTCTCGCCCTTTTCTTGTCAAAGTCTTGGTAGGTTGAATACGGCTTGTCGACGTCGTCAGCGTGGTTAGGATGTACTTGTACAGGAAAACGCCGAGAAATTCTGTAATATTCTTTTATTTTCTGGGCTGCGGTACGTACGTACTCCGTATGGCTTGGACGTGGAGGGTATTTCTTGGTGTTATTTTCATACGTGAGGAATTACTCGCGTGCATTTTGGGGGTATAACATTTGGATTGGGAAGGGGGAGGGTATAAGAAGAGGGAGAAGTTCCGATGTCTGGACATGTCTCGATTTAGAGATCATGCTTTGGTATATCGTCTGATAATATATCCACCCACGAATAAACCACGCTAGATTATAACAAAATAATAAAACATCTATTATTGAAACTCGTTCAATCTATACATTCAAGGTGAATTTGGTATCTGGAACGTCAAGATGCCTGGCCGACTCGCACCAACCCACCAAAAGCTAGAACGAACCCCATCAACATCATCATTCTCATCCTCTTCATCCGCTTCTTCCTCCACCTCATCATCTACATCTTCATCGTCTTCCTCGTCGAATGTTCGATACGATCGATATAAGATATCAGCTAAGAGTCAGCAATCCTGGTCGGAAACCAGGAAAATGCTGACAATCGCGGCGCTAACCGCCATGCTCGCAGGTATGTCCCCGAGTAATACTGATACCCTTCCACCACACGAATCCAGTCATTCATGAGTAATTAAGCGGAGAGCTAATGGATTTGTAGAAGAATCCGGGGCGAAGCAAACCTCGAATGGGAAATGGGAGGTCTGTCATATCAGATTCAGTCCGTCGACTGAGAAGTTGAGATCCGGAGCATCGCCAGGTAGGTTGCAATCACCACGCTACCTCATATATATGGATGCATCCATATATAATATATTATATCATGAATAAAGCCGCAGTCGCTAACATAACTCCTTTTGGGTTTATAGTATTCCGAAAAGTTGATAGCAGGCTACAATGGATCGAGCATCCTCGGAGACGTTGAACACAGCTATTCTATTACATCCAAGAAGTGTATAACTTGAATAGTCAACCTTCCGCATTGACTGATCGTATCAATTATTATCTCTAATAATTTCTCTCGCTGTTCTTTCTGCTACGGGCTGGTACTCTCGTTGCCGGGCTTGCGCAAGCATATATCTATATCAGCAATTGCTCGGGTTATACCGTTTTTAATGATTGAGTCTGTTGTCAGTTTTTGATAGATTTGGTGTCGGGTTTACATTTTCGAGGCGTCCGGGTCGGACACGGGAAAAGTCATTCTTTGTCGTTATTTCATTTGTCTTGCAAGATGCATCGATGGATGTTGTTATTGTTGCATGAATCTCCATTTCATTTGTTGAGTCTCGAATATTTCCTACTACCAGCATCATGTTATTATTCTTGTCAGCAGCACAGCTTTGTCGGAGCATCGTCGAGTCAATTGATACCGATTCCACAGTGATATGTCCTTGCTCAGCCCAGATGCTCATGTTAGCGCGAGACTGTGTGAAGCTGCAGAGGGGCGGTCGATGTGTTGTTGCGCAACGCGTTTCCCGATTCGGTCGGATAGAAAAGGCGGTGACGCATTTAACTGGAGACCGGCGCATCAGGCAGCTCTCAAGGCTTCGTTCCGTGGTATAATATTCCTGCAACCCGAATAAGCACCAGTTTAGAGATCCTTCGCATCATGAGATTCTACGACTTCAACACAGTCAGATTAAAAATTACACTGTTAAGTCTGATATATTCATTGTGAAACTATCAATAATCATCTAGCAAAGATATCTATTCTGATACCTCGATCTCGAGATACTCAATCCGAGATTGATACGTACAACAAGCGAGCGGGAAAGCACTGCCGGACCTGCGCTTTTCATGACCCGCTATATAACGTTAAGACGCACCGAGCAAAGCCCCAAAATAGTCGGCGGTCGGAACTTAAACTGACTAAGCGGAAGAAATAACAATCTCAGGATATAATGCGTATTAAGGCTTGCGTGGACGGTTCGCGGTTTTCGCTGATTGAAACTTTCGCATCCCACCTGCTTCCTCCGCCTTCTTTCGTCCCGTCCAATCTTGCGCCACCAAGTCTTGTCCTTTGTCCTGTCCTGTCCTGTTCCTGTCCCCTGTCGATGGTGCTGTTTGGATGAAGCAGAGACTAGTCCCGATTGGATCGTATCGTTTTCTCGTTTGGATCGTATCGAAATCTCATCCAACGGCGCGCCTTCATCTCTGGATTATATAAGTTCGAGATGAGGTCGAGAACATCCAATATCCACTCTCAGTATAATCCATTTACAATATCTTTTGTCTTTCAGTATATACGTATAATATAGTCTACTAGATTCTATTTCTATTCTACCTTCTCGTTCTGCGGACACACGCCGGGGTCCATTTTACCACACACCCAACACAATGACAAAACCCAAAGAATACTGCCCGCATCAACGGGACCTCCTACCCATGCCCCCTCCGGACACCGAGACAGAACCCTTAACCTCAACCTCAAAGGAACCCCCCCGAGTAGCGAAATGGGTGAACTCCCGCTCCTTCGCAAAGAAAGGTCTCTCCTATCTATTCTCCTCAAAAGAAGACCGAGACCTCGCGCAAGGGAAATCCTCGTCTGGTCCAATAATCCCCGCCTGCGAAATCTGCGAATCGGATAAACAGCGTCGTCGGAAATATCGCTGGAAATTAGTCCTCACGCTCCTCCTCCCCAATTTCATGAATTCGCTGGATTTAACCGTCATCGCCACCGCGGTTCCCATCATCGCTTCGGATTTCGATAAAATCTCCCAGTTATCGTGGATCGTAAACGCGTTCACCCTCACATCCACCGCATTCGTCCCGTCATACGGCCAATTCAGCGACGTATTCGGCCGACACTGGATGATCCAATTCGCCATCTTCAACGTCATGATCGGTTCGTTAATATGCGCCCTCGCCCATTCATACCCTTTATTTCTATTCGGCAGATCGCTACAGGGCCTAGGTTACGCAGGAATCACAACCCTCACAAAAATAATCCTCTCCGATAAAGTCAGCCTGAAAGAAAACTCCACCAACAACACCATCTTCGTCCTCCTCAACGGCATATCCTTCGGCGCCGGGCCAGTGATCGGTGGATACCTCACCGCTGTGGATTGGCGGTGGTGCTTTTGGATAAATCTACCCATGTCCGGGATCTCCCACCTCGCTGTATTCTTCATCATGAGGAACGAATTACTCGGCCCGCAGCCACAGATCACCACCGACGAAAACGGTAACACAATCTCCATCGAACGACACTCCTTCTTGGATAAGTTATCCATAATAGACTTCGGCGGGATAATAATCTTCATCACCGGCGCATGTTTGTTCATATTAGGACTCCTCTGGGGCGGCGCGGATTATTCCTGGACCTCCCCTGCGGTATTAATCCCGTTGATAGTTGGGATATCACTCATCGTGTGTTTCTTTTATTACGAGCATCTGATGGAGCCCGGGAATTATATGGCCAAGGTGTTCCCGAACCAGACCGCGATGTTGCCGTGGAGTTTGTTGAGGAAGAGGGATATCGGAGTCTTGAGTTATTTGAACTTCACGACGGGGATGGCGTTGTTCTCGGCGTTTTATTTCGTTAGCGTTTATTTCACCATCGTGGAGGGGTATGAGCCGTGGCGGGCAGGTGTGCAGTTATTATATTATACCCCGGGACTAGGAGGTAAGTCTCTCTCTTTTTCTCTCCCATACACATCTTTAATGACCCACATCTACTATCACATACTATATAATATATACTATATATGAGCAATGCTAACGGCTGGATCGTTTAGTCGGAGCTTATCTGGCAATGTTCATATGCAACGTCTATCCTAAACAAACCTGGCTCCCCATGTTCTTCGGCAGCTGGATCGAACCCCTCGGCCTCGGTTTGCTAACCTACGCCCTCTCCATCCGCAACGTAGCCATGGTAAACGGATTTCTCGCATTATCCGGCGTCGGCACAGGGATCAGATTCATGCCGGGCACCCTTCACGCCGTCGGCATCGAACCGCGAAGGATCGCGCAGGTGGTTAGTCTGATGGGGTTCGTGTTACCGTTGGGTGGAACGTTAGGGTTGACGATGATGGGGTCGGTGTTTAATAACGAACTCGGGAAAGGGATGAAGGGGGTTGGGGTTGGGGTTGGGTTGGATGGGAAGGATACGGGGAGGTCGGAGAAGAGTATTGATGAGATCCAGAGTTTGCCGGGGGATGTGTACAGGCTCGTGCAGGAGGTCGCGAAGCGGGCGGTGGTTTGGAGTTATGTTTCGATTATTCCGTTGGTGGCGTTGGGTGGCGTTGTCGCGGTGTTTTTGGGGAACGTTCAGATCACGGGGGAGAAGGTGGAGGAAGGTGTGGGTGAAGGGGGTGAGGGGGGTGAGAGGAAAGGGGAGGTTGTGGATGAGCCGTATCTGTTCTGGTTGGTGAAGAATCGGAGGCGGTTGGGTGGCGGTGACGGTGGGGCCGGCGTGACGAAGGGGGATGCCTAAATCTGTTATATCGTTTGTATTGTTTTTGGAGTACGGTTTGCAATTTTTATAGAAGCGTGTATATAAAAATTAATGTTTCCTATACAATTTTTAATTGCTGTATTTTCTGATGGTTGAAAGACTGGCGAACCCTCCGTCAACCGGCGAAATACCACATGTGGTGTGCACACGCTATGAACTTTTAAAAAGAGTGGTGGGGTGGTCAGCCATGCATGAGCCTTCTACCCGCATGAACGGATCTTTCCTTTAAGTTATAAAATACAAGGCATTGCACTAATACACCATGAAGCTAGCTCGAGAACGGAAACTGGACGAGATTTATTAAATTTATTAATACATCTCATCTATAATGGAGGTACATCCCTTCACGCCGTCGATTCGCGCTGGAATATGTATGGAAACTGGATTCTTGCTTGAAGCTAGAGCGGTTGAGCATATCAGACCATACGGAGGAGTGAGATGATTTGCCACGAGGAGCTATCGTATACGACGTATCGATACGTAATATCGATATGATCACTACTTCTTTTCACCAGCTCACGGTTGCATTTTCCACATCTAGCTACAGTTGACGATATGTCGTCAACTATACCCACCGCAGCGATATAGATATGACTGCAGTTATACCTTAATGTAGTCCGACTTATTTCGCGGAGATTTTTTGGACCCAAAGCCATGGAGATGTATGTTTAAACATTATACTGCTTTGCCTTCCGTTTCCTGGTTGGGTATTCAGCATCGAAGTGCAGAGACTCTAATCTAGACCTCCCGATTACATACGAATTCTTATTCAAGAAGTGAAGACTTCTGGGTGATAGTAAGGGGCGCATCCGGGGCTGAACGCCAGCTGGGTGGATCTATAACGATACAGAATATACTATTGCCAGTCAAGTGATAGAAATAAGAGGCAGCGTTGGTAGGTCTGCCACGAGTATTTAAGTCCTCTCGATTACTTTGATTTCTAAATTTTGAGATTGTTTTTCAGTATACCTGATAGCAGCTTCGTCGTCCGAATTATATTATATAATTGTATATAGGACGCAATACTTTTTTAATACTAATTTCCGCTATCGTATCTAGTAATCATGCATTTGAGGTATATATCGATACTATGCTTTGTAGCATCCAGCGCGGCGTTTGCGCTCTTCAGGCGTGCGGATACTCCCAGCTGCTGCGGTAATAATTGCTGTCGAGGTAAATATGTCGGGATCCATCTATTCAATAGAGAGATTCATTCCCCATTTTTTGATCAAGAAGTGATCATGTTCTTATAAGCACAGCTGCTGACGGATATCCCGTGGGGTGATGATTTTAGCTCTCGGTGGGAGTATTGCAAAGGTGCCCTCATCGGTTGTGTCTTCGGATTGTTATAACTATTTGCTATCGATACTTCCTCCCGTCACGATGTGAGTATTCCCAGTCATCACCAGTGTAGTGTCTGTTTATCACGGCCTATATATGACATGTGATGACAGTTTCTGGGTGTTACTTTTACTAAGATGGGACTTTAAATGGACAGCACGGTGACCTCAACGGCCTGGTCGACGTACTACACCTACGCCGTCGACACCCAAACGGCAACCATCAACTACTACACGCCCTCAGTCGCCAGTATCACGATTACCTCGACGGAAGAAATCCCCACCACGACAGCCTGGGTAGGAAATAACCCGTTAAAAAAACGCGCGGACAATCCTCCCGCGCAAGTAGAAAAGCGTGCTGTCGGTCCTCCAGCGCTGAGCTCGTACGCTGCCGCGTGCACGGCCGCAACTTCAGTATACACCTCAGCCTGCTACTGCCTCTTCACCGACCTGCCGAGATATAACCCTTCCCACGCGTCCGTCGTCGTCCAATCCAGCACTACCGTCTATACCGTCGCCACATTCTCCCCGGAGCTCGCGCTCGTGGTACAAACCTTACCTGAAACCACCGCCGCTAGCACGGTGTACACCACCGTCGGCGCAACCGTCACAGCGCCTTACTGGCGCATGAAAATACTGATCAGTGACCGCCCATCTCCGGTCTCCTACATCGGCATCTCATCCGCCGCCGGCGCACTCGAACGAACCCTCAAGCCTACCGGCGTAGGCAAAGCTGCCATATTCCGAGTCCGAGTATCCGATGGCGCGGTGATAGATGAAGCGACCGGGTACTCCGTGTACGGAAGTTTTAAAGGAACCATCAAGAGTTACCCGTTAGTGGTTGTGTCGCCGGCATACGCGAGCGAGAATGATTACGTGCCCAATCAGTTCAAATGTCCGATTACGAAGCCGAATAATCCGAATCTACTGTGTTCGGTGAACTTCACTGATCCGACGGATAATGGGTTTTTCGGGTCCGGTCAGGTTATTACAGCTGATAGTAGGGAGTATTATTATAATTCGCAGTCTGGAAAGATTTTCAACTTTTTGGCGGTGAAAATCCCATGATGGGTTGATAGTGGGTTCGTAGTGGGTTTGTACTGATATGGATTATGACTTTTCTTGAAGAGTGAGATGTTGGGTTATTCGATTTGTCTGGTGGGAGTCTGAGCCATGTAGCGATATTACCGATTCATAGGCCTGCTTGAGATGTATTCAACTAATTACAAAAAATTCAAATGGTACACGTTATTATAGTTGTCTAATAGATGTGATGAAGCCCGTCGACGAAGAAGTAATCACGCCGTGACACCTGCAATTCACACGAAACAATCAACACCAATCACCATCGGCAACAGCGACTTCAAAAGTCATTTCCCCGCCGTCCCTGGCAACCTTCTCCCTCTCGGTCGAAAACATCTCAACTAATTCTTCGTTCAAATTCCTCGTCGGTTCCCATGACGGATACCATACTACCTTCTGAGCGCCGGGCCATTCACTCGACCTCCCCGAGAACTGAGTCCGATACCGTTGCGTCTCCTGAAGAACGCACTGTTCTCGGAAACTCATGAATGTAGGTTGCCAGATAACTAACGAAAGATCGATGGTATCTTTATCATTTCTGTATCTTCGGAATCTGCAGACTGTTCGTTTGATGGATGATGCGCCGCCGTGATCGGAAGCGAAGGATGGTCTTGCCGGATTATCGTCGTATACCGCCAGAGCGATTAATAGTGAAGTTCGAAGATGGTTCATGACGGCGTATGGACGGTCAGGCCAGTAATTTTTAAGAGTGTTGAGGAGATCGATGAGTAACTCGCTTTCTCTGAAGAGTTGGGAACCGTTTTGCGTGATATCTAGAGACGGGAGGGTGATGCAGCAGCTGCTCCGGGATAGCTGTCGGCTCAATTGCGCTTCCGCTGGGGTCGTCGCGCGTCGTTGGAGGGGTTGGAATTGGGGTTTTGGAGGTGGAGTTGGTCCTAGACGGGATGTTGATGTTGATACCCGACGGAGGGTTGGGATCGCGGGGGTCTCGTCGAGGAGGGTGGGCAGGCTGTATAGTCTGCTCGACCGCGGACGAGTTGGCGGAGCTTCAATCGTTGAATGAGAGAATATAGTGGTACTCGACCTCCGTATCCGTCTGTGGAGAAGATTTATCAGAATGATAATGATTATCTTGAGACAATAGGTGAATTGATACGTACGGAGGCATCGGTTTTTTTGCATTCCCTTTCCCGTGATCGATACCCATGAGCTTCGGTGAGATATCCAACTTGACTCTCTTGACACCCTCCGTGACCGCCTGTACCTCAGGAATCGTCACTTTATTCTCAGGTTTCGCCATCCCCATATTTCCAACAGCAGGTGAACTCGATTTTGACACTTCGACTAAGACTCCTCCGTCCAATTCGTCGTCCGAAGGCTCCGGTTTCCTTTTATCTAGCGGTCCGATATTGGGAATATCCAAAGGCTGTGTTTCAAAAATCTCTTCGGGTTCTTCGACCAGCTCCGCTTCCTCGTCGATGAAGACTAATTGCGCCGTTGCGGGTTTCTTCTCCAACATTCTCCTTGCGAACGGATTGCTGAACGGTTTGAGCTGCATGATATGTTGGATATAAAAAAAATATCCAGGGTATCCCACGATACCGTTACCTCGAGGCGTTTTATATACTGTAATTACGAAGGAAGCAGGAGGTCTTCAATATACTTTATTTATTTTAATTTGAAGGATGCTTTACTTGGTTGTGATATTTTTTTCTGGAACATGCATGGAGATGTGTTTTCCTGCTACGAAGTCAGGGAGCTTCTCGTTCGGCGTGTTATATTCTGCACGTCTTTCGCTGGCTGGCACATTTGTGAGTTGGGCGAATGTGCGTTGTCTCGATTTATACGCAGCCACGTGGCGGGCATGATGTTGGTGAAATGGTGGATGTCTGGCACTCAAATCAGTCGAACTCTTAGAGGCAGTGAATTGTTTTGTTCGGAGGTTTTATGGTGGTTGTAATTGTCTGTAGAGAACTGTGGAGAGAGTGCACCACTCGAGTGGTTGAGGTTGTACCCTCCTGTTGGATAGAACTTTGCGTCGATGTTGGACATCCATGGATGTTCGAAGATCCCAATTGACGAATAGATGATATTTTTATCTGGACTATTTTGAGTAGACTTATATTACAGTTATTAGGATTTCATTCCACAGCCAGGCCTGGGAATACACTAGTAATTAATCAACGCACGTTGCATAGATTAGATTCTGACGTCTTGATGCCGCACAGCAGCTTACAGACAACAGGCATAAGAATAATTGACAAGAAACGAAGACATGGGCTCAAAATAGAATGAAAGAGAGCCTTTACAATCCATAAAAAAGAGCAGAATATAAACGCTGTGATAATATCAAGTCTTCGTACCCGATATTGATATCTCCAGACAGACCTTGTGTCTTCGAATCTCTGTTATGGATGGAAATCACACCCGCAGTGTAAACCTTCCCCAGAAACACCACAAAATCTTTCTCTGATATCTAGCGAAAACCTCGGAGTACCTTCCGACGATTTACTCCCTCGGCTGATGCTTTCTAAGAACTCATCGCACTGGAGATCTTCAGGAATATTCTCCCGTGGTTCCCAAGAAGCTCTCCACCTGACCGTGACGGGATCAATGCCATCAACCTTATCTTGTCGTCCGAAGATGTCTCGAGTATAGTACCTATGAGTATCAACAAACTGGCACTTTTCTCTCTCGCTGACATGCATTTCTTTCCATAGCACTAAACAAAGATCGATAGGATCTTGCTTCTCTCGATATCTTCGGAACCGCCCGACTACGCGGTAGATGCCTTTACTCCCGCCAAAATTAGATAGAAATAGTGTTCTTCTGTCATCCCAAACCGCGATGGTCGTGATCAGAGATGTTTTAATATGCTCGATGATGGCATGTTGAACCTGCCAGTGGGTTCGAAACTGGTCTAATATATCTAGGAGGAGACTAGCTTCGGATTTCCCGGTGGCGGTTTGAATTATATCCACGCATGGGATCTCTAGCATCGTACTATCGGTGTCCGAGTTATACTCTGTGTTTGGGGAGCTAGCTGCGGAGTATGGTGGGGGAGAACCACTTCCGGCATCTCGTATTCCCAGATCCTCACAAGTTGGTGAATAACTTGATTCCATGGATCGTGGACTATTGCTTGAGGGTACCATGAGTTTGAGGAAGCCTCGGATACGACTACGAGAGCGACCCATCGTCGAAGCTATAAATTATGGTATCTTGGTTAATAATAGTAGTTAAAGGACTGTAAACGTTAAATAGTTGACCAGAGCACGCTAGGTAGTCTATCCGCGAATATCTGAACAATGAATAAGGAAAGGATGAGCTGAGGGGATAGGTGGACTGGTCTCAACGGCTGCAAATAGGTTTGTAGAGCGGATATGGTTCGAGTAACTCCATACAGCCCTTTGCTAGTAAAATTCACTGTTCGGTTAAGAATCAAGAAGTTTTATAGTTGAATGTGTTCGTACAGATCCTCAACGATTCATGAATTAATCGACGAGTTGATGGTGATACAGGTACCTATTCACCCGAGAAATTTATGATTGCTTGATTTCGCTGTTCATACTCTTGTTCTTTCCGCCATTCGTCATGAAACATCCACCGTGAGAAAACAGCAAGGTTGCAAAGTCGAGCATACAGGCGAGCTGTCTGGCGAAGACGTCGAGGACGCCAATGCGTTGCCTGAAATACCTGCTACCCAAAGCAAACCACACCATCTGCTTTCCTTCCCTCACCCGAACTCCATCAGGCTTTATTCCATACGGACCACCATCTCCAATAGTTGATAGGTAATGCTACAGGGTCGAATGTCCGAATAATCTCAACAACCGTTTTCCCTTCCCGTCAGATGACGCGTCGTGGGCGTGCGACCTAAGAACCCCCCTTAGAAACCATGTCGCGGTTTGCTCAGCAAGCAAAGTCCGAGACCGCGGTTCGAATAAGAAACAACCAGCGACGCTCTCGCGCAAAACACAAAGATTATGTTGCTTCGCTGGAGCGAAGGCTCGCGGAATACTCTTCGAAAGGTGTTCAGGCTTCGATTGAAATGCAAAACGCGGCAAGAGTTGTAGTTGTCGAGAACCTTAGGCTTCGGATGCTTCTCGACAAGGTGGGCATCTCTCAAAATGCCGTGGATGCCTACCTGGCTTCATTCAATGGATCCAGCAATCAGCCTCGTTCGGAAGACTCGCAAGCTGAGTTCCACACATCTTTGAGGGATGGCTTCGGGATTACTTCCCAGGAGTCCCAACATCCGCCCGACAAACATGGAAATCAAGAGCTAGCAAACTGGGATTTCATAGAACCAGCGGACCGGCTTGAATCCGTTATCGGAAGGCAAGAGAACGCGGAGATATCAGAAAATACACCACAATGCTCCTCGCACGCCTCCCGGTGTAACGTGGAATCAGAGACTCTCTGCGAAACCGCAGCGAGTATTATACTCCAAATGCGAGGAGCCCAAGATGACGAATCATCTTTGTATGCCGAACTCGGTTGCAAGAACGGGTTCCCCAACGGGTGCAAGGTCAAAAATACGACCTTGTTTCAAATGATGGACGAAGCCGTCTGAGCTACAGATATGCTTCCCAATGCGCTGCATCATATCTATACGATAAATGTTGTACAATCTATCCTAATCTAACGGTTTCGTCCCAACTCCACCGCCTTTTTAAGGCTTTCGCGACATAAACCAACCCGAGAAGAACAGGCACCTCGACTAACGGCCCGACGGTTGCTGCCAAAGCCTCTTCGCTCTCGATGCCAAATGTAGCGATCGCGACGGCTATGGCTAGCTCAAAATTGTTACTTGCCGCTGTGAAACTCTGTGTGACGGCCAAATCGTATCCGAACCGTGCTTTACTACACACGTACAACGTCGCAAGGAAGATTGCGAGGAAATATACTACCAAAGGAGCCGCCACTCTGACTACCGAAACTATTTGGTGTACCACTTGCCGTCCTTGACTGGCGAAGAGGATGATGATTGTGTATAGTAATCCGAGAAGGGATAGAGGGGAAATAAACCGCAGGAATACGTTGTTATACCATTTCGAGCTCACAACATTTCGAAGAAAAAGGCGAGTCAAGATCGCAGCGCCAAGAGGGATTCCTAGGAAAGTCGCGACGTTGGTGGCCACCGTTGAGTAGGAGATTCTTAGGTCGTCGACGCCACCGATGACTCGGATGAAAAGGATCGCGAGTGGTGCGAAGAGAACCATCTGAAGAATCGAGTTCACTACCACCAGAATTGCACAATAATTTTGGTCTCCTGAAGCGAGCGAGTTCCATATCAAGACCTAAGAGGTTCGCATACTTTGAGCTTGAGTTGAAATGAAGCAGATGATGACGGACTCTCACCATAGCTATGCATCGACCCAGGCCTACAAGAATCAAGCCGTCTCTCAGCCCAGCTTTATCCGGCAGAAAAGCCCAAGCCAGCCCTAACTACACGATAAAATCTGAGTTAGAACCAGCATTAAGACTATCCGAAAATCGCTTACCATGAATAGCGGAGCTACAATCCAATTGAAAAATATACTGAACCCGATCTGTTTCCACAGCTCTTTACTCTGAAACAAAACGTGAAGCCTTTCATATTGAACTTTACACAGGATTGGATACATCATAATCAATAATCCGATGGCTACATTCATCAGCGAAACCTATCTCGAAGAAATAGATCTAAGAATTCAACGGACCTATGGGAACGGAAACTCCCACGAATTTCCCTTTCTGCAGGGCCTCTGAAGTACCCTGGACGAAGTTTCCCAATAGAACGCCAATAATCATCGCGAGAAGAATCCATATGGCGAGGTATCTATCAAGTATACCAAGCGATCTGAACGCGGAAAGTCTATGGTGAGCAGCTTCTGGAGGATTCTGATGAGGTTCAATCTGGGACTCTGTGTCGAGGTTAATGTTTTCTTTGGTGGGGTTGGAGGACATTTTGGCTTCGTTGCGCAGCCGCGGTAGATTGACTCTCGGTCGGTTCCTCTAGTTGAATATTGACTGACAGCCGTTGATTATATACACCGTTTTTGAAATTCTTCTGAACCGGAACTCGAGAAAAGCTTCAGACAGATCGCAAGTCAAGCGAATCACGACCACCTGGGGTGGTATGCTCAGAAGCCAAGCATCGGATGGACAACAGGCCAGCCAATCAGCTTCCGCCAGTGACATAACAAGCCCTCCAAATAAAACCACTACACCTAAAATTTCGAAAATTCGAGGTTCGCAGCGAGATCTCATTGCCTGCTAATTTTATTAACAGCCATCTGTATGAACGCTGGATTCAAAACACCGAGCGCTTTCTCGATATCCTCGCTAGCTTCCTTTCCCATCCATACTGACTGTGTATCCTGAAGACCCTTCTCGATCTTCCACCCTTTCCCACCAGAAACGTAAACCGCTTCCCCATTAATCCGATCCTTATCGACTACCAGTCCCGCGATAACATTAGCCACATCAACAGGCTCGTTCATCGCGGAACCGGCTTTCTCCCAACCCTCATTGAGGGCTGTCACCATTTGTGTGCGGGTGTGAGATGGACAAACAGCGTTTACTCTTACACCATGGGTTCGCGGGAGGTGTAAGCTGAGGCTCCGTAGAAGACCTAGAACCCCGTGTTTTGCGGCATGGTATAGACAGGCGCCGGATAGAGCTTTGAAGCCGAGTACTGAAGAGATGAGGATCAAGTTCTTGTCTGGATTATTCTGGGATGGTGATGGAGGCTTTTTAATATCTTGAGAAAGGTAGACGCAGGCGATCCTTGCGAAATAGAGGGTTCCGAGGAGGGAAACGTCGAGGACTTTGGTCGAAGGCACCTATGTTGGGATTAATTTCAAGGCGTCAGACAAGAATCGTATTTATGATTGACGAACCTCTTTGATTGACTCTAAGTTGAGATTCGCATCGAACCAACCAGCACCTTCAACGATCTGGATTCCAAGTGATAATCAGCATTTAGCTATACACTTTCACAGTCAGAAAGACTCACCCCAGCTAAATCGACAGCGACATCCACCCGTCCATGAAGGTCGTATGCCTTTTGAAATAATGCTAAAACCTCGTCATACTGAAGTACATCTGTTTTGACGAAATCAACCGGACTGGCTCCTTGAAGAGACTTTTTCAACGCCATTGCATCTTCCTCGTTAACATCTCCAAACACAATCTTGGCGTTGTGAGAATGCATCAACCCAACGAGCGCAGCGCCAATGCCCGTGGCACCCCCTAATGGAAGAGTAAATATTAAAAAAACACTTCTCTTCAATTATGGATAGCTATATTACCTGCGATGACTACCACCTTATCCCTAAGCTCCCCAAAAGATGTTATATCTATATTGAAAGCACTCATCTTGGAATATACGAAACCGAATTGATCTGAAGCCCGCTGTGTTGTCTAATCCTCAATCGTGATTTGACAGACATTCGTACCATTTACCCATTGTTCGAAGTCTTTAAAAAAGATCATTATGATTACCCCGGATTATATAAATTGAGAATGCGGGGTTCAAGGCATGATGACGGACGGCAGTTTTTAGAAACTTTGTCAGATGTCAACGCCGAATTGTACCGAGAAAGTCGATATGCCGACGGATAGAGCACGCCAAGCTGGCTTGAAGCTTTCCCGCGGCATACGGCTTGAGCGTCTAGTCCTTCTACTTGTGTTGTCTCTTCCAGACCAGTGTCACCAATGGTGTTGGTGGAGGCGTTGCGCATTATGGCATTGATAGATCTCGCGGTGGCATTGAAATTGCATACTATCGAATTAGACCAGGAGTGGGTTCCTAAAAGGAATTCTAGAGACAACATGCCAAACTCATGAAGGATGATAAAGCTGGAGTATTTCTAGCGGTTCGAACAGAGCACTGGCAGGACTAACTCTAGTCATGACCCATTGTTTTTGCCATTTTCCAGCCAGGAAGCTTTTGCTGTGCTTCGCACACCACAGTTTGGTCTCGCGATTGAGCTTTTGCCCGGAGTAAACTTCATTTTTGAAGGGCGCTTCGGAGTCTTCGAATGTAATAGGGGGGTGGACAAATATCACCATGATCAACGCTGCGAAACGGTCACGTAACCACTTCATATCCTCACACTGGACAATTGTAGTTCTATGCTATAAATCCACGATGAGAACCACGTTTAGCAATTTTTAGTTTTCCTTGTCGCCTGTCGGATAGCGACACCTGACTTCCGATACTGGGGCTTTATGTCAGCCTTGATAGCGATCGATTGCTAGACAGATCTAACCCTCGGCATTCGATAGGAAGATTCCACGGATACGCCGGCAACTTCGGAATTCCTCATTGAGCAGGAATTCAACAAGGGCTTTGGGCTTTTGCCTATACCAAGGAAGTTATTAACCCTACGAAAGCTTGTGCAGAACAAAAGCTTTTACCAAGCGTTGTGTGTCCCTGGTCGTTTCAACTTGGCCCATTTCTTGGATAAATAGGACCAAGGTCTGACACCATGGGTAATCAATGGAAATCGGTATCAGAGCATCGGCTTTTTGACGACGATCCTAGGTAGAAAGGGCAGTGCAGGTCACGGGAAGATGTTGAAAACTAATCTCAAGCAAGCTTCAAGGGAGGCTATTCCGGTAACTTTGCGCGAAAGTAAAGTTTTAAAATGCATCGATCTAAATTATTGAGATGGGGGTTATCTTGCAGATGCAACGATATTCCGGGCTTGTGGTTTCAGGTTCAACGGGCCGGTTTACAGGTCCACAACAATTCTACCACCCTGCGGATAGGTTTCCCATAAAACTAGCTATAGTTATTCTAGGGAGGGTTATATTCGGACAACATTATATATACCGCCATGACGACCTCTATACCACAGTTCGAAATCCCAAGCCTCCCAAGGTTCCTTAAACTCGCCTACTGAATAAAATCGGGTTTCGATTGACATACGCACAATGACTTCACGATACGCCTTCAAGTTTTCCTTGGCGACCTTGGTGTTCTCACGCCTGGTTACCGCTCAGGTTCCGGGGACTGGCACTCCAGAAGTCCATCCAAAGCTACCCACATACAAATGTACCACATCGGGTGGCTGCGTTCAACAAGATACCTCTTTAGTCCTTGACTGGAACTATCGCTATATCCATTCCGGATCCACATCCTGCACGACTAGTAGTGGTGGTGTCAATACATCCCTCTGCCCAAACCAGGCGACCTGTTCCGCCAATTGCCAGATTGAGGGCGTCGATTACGCAGCCGCTGGTGTCACAACTTCCGGAAATGCCGTGACGATGTACCAGTACAAGACCGCCAACGGAAAGACCAGCAGCGTGTCTCCCCGTGTCTATCTTTTGGGCCCTGATGGGAACTACGTTATGATGAAACTTCTCGGGCAGGAGCTCACATTCGACGTCGATCTATCAACTCTCCCTTGCGGTGAGAACGGCGCCTTGTATTTCTCCGAGATGTCAGCTACCGGTGGTCGTAATGCGAATAATCCTGGTGGCGCGAACTACGGTGCTGGATATTGTGACGCCCAGTGTCCGTATGAGCAGTGGAGAAACGGCACCATTGACTCTGCTGGCGCTTATTGCTGTAATGAGATGGATGTACGTGCCTTGTTAAAAAAATTTGTTCTTGAAATTTGATAAGCTTCCTTGCTAATCGATTTCTGCATTAGATCCTCGAGGCCAATTCTAGGGCGAATGCTTTCACTCCTCATCCTTGCACAACAAACGATTGCGACAAAGGCGGCTGCGGTTTCAACCCTTATGCTTCTGGCTACACCAACTACTGGGGTCCAGGAGGCACCCTAGATACCTCCAAGCCATTCACAGTCATCACTCAATTCATCACTAATGACGGAAGCACCACTGGAACATTGACAACGATCACCCGTAAGTATATGCAGAACGGCAGACAGGTCGCTAGCGCCCAGTCGTCCGGCGATAGCATCTATGCAAACAACTGCGGGTCCGGGGCTGCCTATGGTGGACTCACTACCATGGGGAAAGCGCTTGGTCGTGGTATGGTCCTCATCTTCAGTATCTGGAATGATAACGGTGGCAACATGAACTGGCTTGACAGTGGTAGCAACGGGCCTTGCAGCAGCTCTGAAGGTGCTCCATCTAACATCCTAGCCAATAATCCAAACACGCACGTCATCTTCTCCAATATTCGCTGGGGAGATATCGGGTCGACAACTGGTAGCACCACGGTTTCTTCCTCATCTTCCTCGAGAACCACCACGACCACATCTACAACCAGTTCTAGGACTACTACAACTTCAAGCAGAACTACAACTACATCTAGCAGAACTACAACCACATCAAGTACTACCTCTTCTCGCACCACCACCCCAAGCACAACTACCAAGACTACTACCTGTAAGCTTTGAACCTAAATCATGAGAGACAACATTCCCATTTGCTAATACTGTCTTAGCTTCTACTACTACCACCGCGAACGGCGCACAACAGACTCACTGGGGACAATGTGGTGGCATCGGCTGGACTGGTCCGACCGGCTGCTCTGGCGGTTTCACTTGCCAAGTTTTGAACCCATACTACTCCCAGTGCTTGTAAGCACGCGAAATGGAGGTAAATTGGAGAATATGGAGATCACAACGTATCTCCTGAAGTGTATATAAGTTAATTATGTGTACATATGGCTATGAGTACCCTGTATATAGGCCTTTGCAGAAGCTAGGAAACCCAAGATATGTTTTCAACGAAAACTCGCGAGAAAGGAAAAAAGAGAAAAAGGAGTATAAGAAACCATTCGCTTTTGTCAAGAAACCACAATATCCCTCCAGAAGAACATATGAGAGAGAGTTTAACCCCAACTCCTTTACTTCCAGGCCCTAGATTTGCCTTTATTACTGTATAATATAAACCAGAAACTCCAATAAAAATACAACGAAGGGTGCGCGTTGCGGATGGTTACACCAAAATCTCAGGATCCAACACAACAGTTCCCTCCAACACAACGGAGATACTATCTGGGAGGTCGATGTGAATTTGAGAGGGATATGTTACGAGCGACCGGAGGTATATTTCGGATTCGGGGTCGCCGGTAAGATTTATCGTGTTTGCTTCGCTTAGTTCCGTGTCCTGTCGCGGTTCTCTATCTTCACGTCAATATCAGATCCAGTATATCACCAAATACATGTGAAACACAACTGCTACTGGAAACTTACTCGTTGCATTATGGAATTTCGGGCCAATCTTTTCGTCCCAAAATCTTGAACTTCCGAATATGTAAGGGTCTGATGTATATGTGCTTGATTTATTGAGACATCTTTGGTCATCTCGATTTTCGGTCAAGGCTGCGATGCTATCCCAATCAATCGAGTAATTTTCGAGTTTTTCGAATCTGAGGATTGGCCTGTGTTTATTGGCGGTAGCTTGCTTAGTTGGTGCGAGTGGCTCGCTTTTGCTGCAGATTTCTTTCGCCATTATATATGATTAAAATGGGGTTTCCGGAGGATATCAAAACCAAGGCTTGTTGAATAGGTATTATCAAATTTTAGATGAGGAAAGGATAATATAAAGAGGTTCTTTGTTACGCTATTGGTATCTAGGTCTTTGGTACACGGTTGTAGCTACGTAGAGTGGTAGCAGATTAACTTAGTCGAGCACATCGGAACCGACCCACGACATATTTATAGGTACCATCCTGCTAGAGATCATGGCTCATAGCGCTATGGGTTCGTCGAGCGAACGTAAAGCTACGTATGACTACCTCTAGATCTCGCAGGACTATTTCCTCGCTATATAGCATATCGTGGTGTGAGAATATATATGAAAGTTTTGCGATAGTATCGCTCAGTATCGCAAAAGATTACAAGGCTGAAGTTGCCATGGCTCAACGCGACGCTAACCACAGGCCTTGCCGCGGTTCGGTATCCCCCAAAGGTACTCAAGGTCGAAATTCCTCGCTAAATTGCGCAAAGGATACGTGCACGGTATATACCGATATATATATGTACAATATGTGTAATGAGCATCGAAGCGATAGGTGGATACTTCAATACTGAGGTTTCTCGAAGGCTTCTTCAGCTCCATAGCGATGCCTAAGCTAGAAGTTAAGGAAAAGACCTATTTCCGGGGTCTTTGGTGACAGCGCCATATTCTCGATCCATATAATAATCATGCGGCGACAGGAATGTCGACTACCGACAGTCGACCTAGATATCTAGTTAAGTCTACAGCGATACCGAAAAAGGCCAAACTGAAACCTCTTACCTCTTACTATAGTAAGAGGTTTCAGTTCGGCCTTTTTCGGTATCGCTCACAAAACTAAAGGGTAGCATGGCCCTGTTCTTTCGCTAGGAAAGCCACCAGGCCTTTCAACGTCGCAGAACAACGGGTTTGCGGGACCATCGTTCTGCGACGAACCGACGAATCTGATTGGATAGCCGCTAAACAGTTTGGCCGCCCCTTGAAAATTGTCAGCCATGCGATGTTGGGATTTCCCATATTATTTCACGAAGCAACAATCAGCTGTTTGTTGTCCCACCCAGAAGGCTGATATCTCCGAACGATCACGACCATGAGAAATCATCTCCAACCATCATTTCACTAAAAACTTCGATCGTGGTTCTTCCAACATGAACTTCCTGCGCCGGATACGCAGTCGCCAAAAGCGGGAAATCGCTAAGTCCGAGCCTCCATATATACCCAAGGTCGACGTCCCAGGCGTCTGGGTGTCGGGAATCTCGGAAACAAATCCGGCGCATGTATATGGACATCCACGATCGCCGCTATTCAGTTCTCGCACGTCTCTGTCACGTCTTGATCCTCGGACCATCCACCTAGAGCCACGCGAGCACCGCTCTGTGCAAGCGGCTCCTTTCCCATTTGAAGGGTTCTCATTTGAGAAAGGAGCCGCTTCCACAGAAACAGCGGGGCTATCAAGCCGAAACAAGGGTAAGGAGAAACAAGATATCAAAACGCTAGATATTTCGCTAGAGACAAAACCTTCTGGAGAAAAATCCGAATACAGTGAATTAAAACGGAATGATAAAGCCTCACCTGACTCTCCTTATGTTGACACAGCAGTTTTAGCATTCGGGGATGGAGAATTAGCTAGTGGTTCAGACAAGCATAGTCTACCTAACAGCGAAAACGCCAAGGCGTTTGTGCATTGCGCAGAATTGATTTACAATGCGGGCGGCCCGCTTTCTGATTACCGCTCGAATTCGAATTGCGTAGATAACATCTACAGCGCATTCGCAGCTACCATCGAGCAAACCTCAAATGAAGAATTTCGTCATAACTTGGTCGAAAGCATTCTTCGAAATCACTCCGAACATACGTCCGTGCTACGTATAGGAGCCGGTGCTCCAATTCCGGCTTCTATGGAACTGGTAAGCCAGCAAACAAGCCAAAGGACGTCAGGGGAGATACGTTCGAATCCGGAAACAAGTGACAACTGTACGGGGGTAATGTACACGGAAACTACTGTGGCGCCACCCCGTAACTCGGCTTATCCCGACCTGCTTGGTGGCTCACTACGAACCGTGTATAGTGTATCACAAACTGGTTATATAGGGCTACCTGCTCTTCACACTGCCATCGAGAAGAACGACTTGGCCATAGTGTCGGAACTGCTCGAAAACGGGGCGGACATATTTTCAGAGGATAATGTCTGCAGCTATGCTACCGGGTTACCTGTGACGCCAATCGCATATGCCGTCCAGCTTCGCAGAAAAGAGATCATATCATTGTTCATTGACCATAACATCGCCTGCTACCCGATCGCACACTGTGAGAGCAGAAAGACCAATGATAAGGAACTATCGGAGTTCATAATGGAGCGATATCAGCGTCGTAAATCTCAATTGGACATTTTCGAAGGGTTGAACAAGGAATTATGTCTAGATGAAACTGCTTCAAAAGCCCCGGAAATTCTTACTCTCCCTTCTATCTACGTCCCATGGGCTCTAGATCCGCGGCCATCTGTTCCGACTGCAGCTAGCTCCGAGGAGATAATAGACAAAGATAGAAAAATTCGCGACCCTGCCGTCGATAGAGTTGTCGGCGATAATGACTTTGGGCCGTCGCTACACCTAGTATCGCCAGAATTATCTACTGATGAGGAAGAGGAAGCCATAGATAGTTCCAAAGCACTTTGTCTGTTTATCATACTTCTAGCGTTCCTCGATAGAAGACCTGGTATGAACCTCAACGCTAGCGGTTGCAATCCGATTAGTTTTGAGCGTCTAATTGAAGCGGATGCAGTAGAAAACCTTGACACGGCAGAAGGCACTCTTAATCAAAGCCCAGGCTCGGGGCACATGCTTAATGCTCCTGCGGCGAGCAATGCCAATCCTAGGAGCGGCCGTGTCCAAAAGAGGAGTCGGAAAGATTCAAATGGAGGCGATGAAGAAGACGCTGGTCGTTCTCCTCCTAAGAAATTGACGGCTGAAAGTATTGAAGATATTCTCAGCCACTTAGCCTGCCCGTTCGCCAAAGCGAAACCCGAGCAATATCCTTCGTGCTTGAAGATTAACCGGAAAAATTTAACTGGCATCAAGTATAGAATCCGAATTTGATATATTTGAATGCAAGCGCTGATAGAGGCATAATAGGGAACACCTAAAAAGGAAGCATTTCAATAACGAACTACCACCAGAATTATTCAACCTAAGGCTATGGAGTGATGTTTTTATCTTCTGTAATCGCCCTTGGTCACCGTCCGATCCGATTCCTTCATCTTGTAAGTGCATCGCTTAATGTTGGAGCAAGGGAGTATTTTCTAATTTTCCCTGAAGGTTGGGATCCTTGTTATCCACTGCGGATGGTTCAGACTTCTTTGAGTGCGGACACCCAGAAGCAATTATTCGAGGATGCGAATAGTCTTATGTCACAACCTCTAAATTATCCCCGCTTATTACCAAAAAGACCACTTCGGAGGCGACCAAGAAATATTGTGAGATCGAAAAAAGACACGTCATCGTCGAATTCAGAGGATAACCAAGCACCCCCTTTGCCTCGGTAGCCTCCAGACCCCCCCTTATCCAGATCCCCCATAGACACAACACCAAAGGCTATCAGCGGGACTTTCAAGTCGTTTCAAGAGGCTACAGTCGGTGAACGCTGTAGTGAGGTTCTTGCTAGTCGTGAGTTCGGAGTTATCTTGGACGCTTTGATTGGTGGAGAAGAACGATTAGAAAACTTGGAGTCTATGGCTAGGCAAAATTCCGACGAGTTCCGCGACTTTGTTGATTTAAATTTCGGATCAGACATAGATCAACCTATCTGTGCAGCCTTGAATTCAGACTACATTTCACTCTTGGAAACCTCCATAGCTGAGCTCGAACAGTTTTCGCAGACCAGAGGGGGTTCACCTAAAGGCTTAGATGCTTCAGGAGAGACTAATAGCCCACATCTAGAATCATTATCGGACAGCAATTCCTCCTCTCGAGATGATTCAACCACTCTTCCATCCGATGATGGATACGTGACTCCGGATACCACACTAGATATTCCCGCGTCGCGGCTGGATCGTGAGACAGCCCTATATGCTCATGTCTCTGAACCTACAAAAGTTCCGCATATTCCAACGTCGAGAACACCTAAGGCAGTGGCGATCGGTGAAACTGGGAAATATACGGTACTTATCAAGAGACAACGCTATGTAGGCTGCAAGCAGTTCAAATATAATGACCCGGATGAGTTTCGTGAGCGCTTTGAAGATTGGATGGCGATCCATTTTAGTGACATTTTGTTTCTTTGGAGAGACTGGGAGTTTCAGCTATCGGAGGACTCTGAACGGATTTCGAGTCTGGATTGTTTGGTGAGCGAGCTCGAGTGGTACTGGCTCTGGCACCAAAAAGCTTTTCAGGCGGCGTTATTGTTAGTTCCCAAGGAAAAACATTAATATAATAACCTGATACTATTTATTTCCCTTTTTATTTCTTCTTTCTTTCCTTTGTTTTTAAAATCCTTTAATCTTCTTTTTAAACAGATTAGTTATCTGGAGATTTGTTCCTCGGGGTCTTTTGGAGTTCTGGAGTCTATGTTCTCAGTTCCTTTTTCTTTTTCAAATACCCATACACTAGCTTATGCTCTTTGTTTTTACTTGAATATGAAGTAGGCGCCCATATTTCTTTGCAAACTTATGTACGAAAGCCTTTGATTGAGTGGCTATTTACTGGCGACATTGACTCTCTGGCGGCTTGTTGGTCTATCTCGACCTTCTGTTTCTAAAATAAATTAATTCTGGGGGCGGCTGAATCAGGCCCGCTCGCAGGTGCACGGCCCTGTGGTTGGCAGGGAACATCTTGATGCAAACTTAACTACCAACGAAGCATGTTAATCGGCAATCAAATGCAATAGATGCAGGGCCCGACATAATCTCGGGAAGCATTTGAGGCACGCGCTTTTCCCGTTACCTATTCTCCTACTTCAGCCAGAATTTTTCATAATTGGACTATCCTCTGGTGCCAACTGGGCAGCGATATATGTCACACGTTCAAGAGCCATTAGTCTTAGTGTTGCCGAGACATGTTCCCAATGAAATATTGAGATGTCCCTAGTACGACATAATACGACGATATGGTTCTCGAGAACCGTGCCGCTGTGATGTAATCGTTCATCTGATCCCTTAATCTTATGCTATCACGGCTGATAATTATGAGTGACATCTCTTGGGGGTGAGAAATTAGTTAGAGACAGCGCATTTAAACCCTGCATGCAGGTGCATTTCGCTGTGCCGCCCGAGACATACAGCGTTGGAATCTGTCAGGGCGGACACTAGACGGAAGCCGAACGAAGTACCTTTCGACTGATATTTCGGGATAAGACGTTTCTAATTCGGTGAATTCATTTTGATGATCAATCAGGTGGCAAGTTGACATTCAGCGGCCCCGCACGCCTGGTGTGAGGGATAAGCCTTGCTGACCTCCACCTTGGGCGAAAAGCTCTAAACTGCAGGTTTGCGGGCGAGCCAAAGATAGGCAGCAAGGCGGTGCCGCATTGCAATTTGAATAAAACGGGTCTCAGGTTTGCAAATTTGAGACTCAATACTGATCAGGCGTGAACCGCCTGGGGCCGAAATAAAGTCTCTGTTGTGCAACCACACCGAAACTTTTGAAGTATCCCTCTCCTAGCACCCGGAAAGCATTGCGATAGCGATAGAAATACAGTCATCGAAGCCGACTGACCATGATCCTTGAGAAGAGGACAGTTCGTTCCCCCCGTAATGACTCTGGCGCCGAGAACGACCAGGCAGGCCATATACCGCCAAGTTACCCATCTACGGCTAGATCCTCGAGGGATCTGACCTTTGAAGAGGGAGCTTATGTGACCGAAAGTGACCAGACTGCAGCTGCGCCAGCAAGGCCTTGCATCCTGGCGCATCAGCTTGCGTTTCAGTTGGTTGCCGGACTCCGGCGCTGGGACCAGTCGAAATGTCAGCTTCAAATTCGTTCCACCGAACCGCGGATTATATAAAGGAGGCTGGTGTCCCCGCATCCCGAGTCGATTCCCGGAATAAAACTCTCCTATACTGCGTACTGCTATCGGGTTCAAACTTGAAATCATCTTTATCCTTTCGTGACGATTTGGTCGGACTGTTGAAACGGATTGAATAGACGTCGCGACAACACAAGACTCTCTTTAGCCTCGACGGGCTGCAACAGACTTATTTGACGTTAACTATTGACATCAGTCGCCAGAATTTAATATCAACGTCCAGACATCAACCATCATGGCGAACAGAGGCGCTCGTCGCCCTCCAGTAGTGACCGCTACAGAAGAATCACCTCTGCTCCACAGACCGAGTCAAACACTCACCTGGCCGAATATCAAAACAATCCATGGCCACGATGCTGAACAGTCGCCGGATACTCGTCGCCCGTCGCATCCACATACATGGCCCGCCGTGGGACATTATCCTCTGGCGCAAGATCCCAGAACGCCTAATCCAAACTCCATCCCCACCCCTGATAAGACCATCAAGCGTTTGATATGCTGCTGCGACGGTACTTGGAAGTCTTCGGACCAAGGCCCGCCGTCCATTCCATCCAATGTTACACGATTCGCCCGCTCTTTGGATTGCGTCGATCGCCATACCACTCCTGGTATCGAGATCCAACAGATCGTTTTCTATCAGTCCGGGCTGGGTTCCGGTGAGCTCACAAAATTGCAATGGGTCGCCGCTGGTAGCATAGGGTTTGGTCTTGATGACGCAGTCCGCGAAGCTTATGCTTTCCTCGCTGCAAATTACCAAGATTCCTACGAAGACCAGCCGGCTGATGAAATCTATCTATTCGGATTTTCTCGAGGCGCGTATACTGTTCGTGCTTTGGCTGCCTTCGTTTCAGAAATCGGCCTGCTCACCAAGCGAGGGATGGACGATTTCGCTCTCATATATCAGGAGTACAAGAAGGGTCCGGAGTCGTTCCGCGCCTTCACTCAGCGTCGGATAGATGCGAACGTCGATGGTATTCCATGGGAAACACAGCGTAACATCACTATTAAGGTTATCGGTGTTTTTGATACAGTGGGATCAGTTGGCTTCCCAGATTCTTTCGTCACACGCTATCTTGGTCTTAATCAATCATTCGGTTTTTATGATACCAAACTTTCCCCGGCGGTAGAGAATGCATTTCAAGTTCTAGCTTTAGACGAACGGCGCTCGAACTTTCAACCCACGCTATGGTTCCTGGATCCTCCCGCCCCCGGCGAAAGGACTTGTAAACTCAAATTACCCAGAACGAACACCCTTCCTGATAGACGCCCCCCGGTTGTAGACATCAATCTCCAACAGGTCTGGATGCCGGGCGCCCATTCATCCGTTGGCGGCGGCTACTCCGATCACGAACTGGCTGATATATCACTCGCCTGGATGATTGACCGCTGCGCACCCTTCTTACGCTTCGATTGGTCATACCTCGAACCCATCTGCGCACATACCGAAATCCCCGTCATGATTTACGATGAATTCGGTAACGTTCTAGACGGTGATGAATCCGCCTCTCTCACAAAAAAACATTTTAAGAGGAAGGATGGGTGGGGTATGGGTACGATCTATGATAGTAGGAACGGGTGGTGGCAGATGATGCCTGCGAAAGATCGAATGCCCGGGAGGTATAATCTCCCCGGGATAACAAAGGAATACATGCATCCGAGTGTCAGGGAAAGATATCTGAATGATGCTGATTATAGGAAGCGGTGTGGCGCATTGATGGGTATGGAACTGAGGAAAGGTGAAACTGGTTGGTACTGGGTTACGAGAGGGCCGGATGGCAGGAAGGTGGTCCTTGAGGAAGCATCGATCGGGAGAGTACCGCCTGGGAAGAGGAGTATGGAAGTGTTATTGAAGGGTAACAGAGGAAAAACACATTGAAGTTAAGGAAAACTAAAAGGAAAAAGCATATGAGACAAAAAATTCCATGGGCTACGAGAGTTATGACGGTCGGGTTTAGAATTACAGCGGGTTTAGCTAGCATTTCGCTTTGTTTATACGAAAATAAATGTAACGGCCGCTAATGGATCGCAGACTTATCTTTGGCATTTCATGGTGTTAAGGTTATTTTTAAAGTTCAACTGTCCCAAATTAGGGTCTCCAATAAAACTTATAAACTCGTCGTATCTATTTCTATCATATCCTAGCTTGATCAAGTTATGGATCTCTTACAGATTCGCTCTTCAACTTTTGTAGCCAGGTTAAACGCAACGCAATTGGTGATACCACCTCGCTCGCGTGAGTCTTCCTGCGTCTGTGAGACTACGTGACCCCGGCTGGTCAGGTCTAAATTTCGAATAGTCGAAAATTAGATCTGGTGTAACGGAAGCATCGAGAAACAGCAGAGATCTATTGAAATCCGAGTGGGAGAAGGCTAGAAATAGCGGCATGTTGTCTTGACGAGCTGGACGTCAGCGCAGACAAGACGACAGAGTTCTAAATTTAGCGCTCTGGATCCTTGCGCATTGCATCGCTGGGCATGGAGAGCAGTCAAGATCGCTTTCGACGAAGCAGACGCGTCAGAAAATCAGGGAACTTCGGGAGCCAAACGACTACATTGAGAAGGTAATTTCGAAGATAGTTCGTGGTTCGAAGATTTAAGATATCCTCGAAGTTCAAGGACTTGAGGGGTTCAATATAATGTCAACGTCAAGTGGCATGATTAAACCACGATTAAATACACTTGACAATCTGCCTCTATCACAAAATATCACACATACAACTCAGATATCCCGCCAGACATCTTCACAAGCTCGAAATCATACTCTCGTAGAATACATGAACCATGTCCGATAAACCACAAGAGATTAATTTATTTTTGAACTTCCCTCTCGATATTCACTTAATAATAATCACTCACCTTTCCGGAACCGACATCCTCACACTCCGAACCGTCTCAAGAGCATACCGCAGCTTCTTCTCTTCATCTCCAATTTGTACCCATTACCTTTCCACCCTTGGTTTATATCCCGAAGTCCCCGCAAATTCACGGGCTGAATTTGATAAATTTTTCCTCACTCGCGCTCGAATCGAGAATCATAGACCTCTGAAAGCAACCGTGATTGAGGGGGTTCGAATGGGTAATTCTGATCCATTCTACTTTACAAAATCCCACGCGGATCAAAGTAATGAAGATTCTAGTAAGAACGATGAAAGGGATGGTGTGGCAATATATCGCACGGACGCTGGAGACCTCGCGTTTGCGAATATGTCGGATTCGACTAAATCTTCGGTGTTACTTTTTACTCCGGATTTCGGGTTCACGACACAGTCTTTAGTTGATTATAACAAAAATGGGCCGGGAGTCGCGGTTGTGGGCGAGGGGAAGTTGAGCCTGTGGTGGTCACCACCTGATAGACCGATAACGATGGAAGTTTTCGCGATTCACATTCACGATGACTTCGGAGGTCAGGTGGCCTTGATCGAATTGGTATTCGGTCAAAGTTCACGTTGGCAAAGCGATCCAGTGTAACTCAACCCATTTCCAAGATTTCGGATAGAGTATTTCTAACGCCGTGGTCTAGAGACCTACCCGAGAACCTCGAGTCAACCTGGGATCCTCTTGTTAATTGTTCCAAGAATCTGGGTTTGGTCATTTCATTGTCATCAGAAAATTTTGGACATCCGATCGCAGCATTTTACACCCCAGCTACCGCCGCTCCCTACTCAGAATATTACTTGAATACCCACTATATAGCCGGAATCATCAGTTCGAAGCTTCAGTTCGCATTCTTACGGTACAAAAGAGAGGATATGGAGACAGTTTGCTCCCTACGCAGCAGTAAAAGTGGGAAAAATGATCAGCAAATATGGCGACTGCCTGAATACCTTCCTTCCCTGATACTTATCGAGCTTGGTAGCCTCGGATTGACCGATTATCAAATCGGGCACAGCATGATGCTGGCTAGCGGGTTAGATATCCACGTTCAACCTGATAGAGCTGGTGAGTTGGTCTTTGTGACGACCGGAGCGGGCGTCACGGCATTTGACGTTAGCTGGACTAGTCAATACGGTAGTATTTCCCCCGTGAAAAGTTACTGGTGGCACAAGAAAGATGGGATTAGTATATTTGTTCCTGGAGAACAAGATCTTGATAAAGAGGAGGTGGACGCACTTGGAGCTTGGAGGTCGGGCAGGTGGGCTAGACGTGGCAAGTCGGGCAATAGGTATCCTGATAGAGGGTTTGGGTATAAAGTTATCGGGCCAGGTATACCTAGGATCTGGAAAAGTTTCTTGCCTGGGAAGAGGTTTGGTGGACAGAAAGGAGACGAAGAGATGTTTACGATCGTTAGAGCGTACAATTATGTCGTCAATCATCTTGATGGCCGCACGGGGTTGATGATTCGGGGCGTACCGTTTTGGCAACGACCAGAGTTTCTGGTGTCATGGGAGATTCCATTAACTCGAAAGGGACTCGAACGCTATAACCATGAAGTTTTGAATGCCAGAGCTGGCTTTGGCATAGAAATTTCGTCAACTAAAGGGATCAGGCCTACTATGGATCGGGCTGATGGGATATTCCCGGCCCGAATCATGCAACTACAACCAGCATTAACAGAAAATCCATCAATGGTTATGAAATGCTTCGAGGCTCATCCGGTTCTGATATCAGATATGCCTCAGCTAAGCTTTGCACGACGAGATACCCATAAAACTAAGTCTAGGTGGATATCGATGACGAACAAGGAAATGGTTATCGAACAGGATGAATACCGCGCAATGATCGGTCCGCTGAGGAAGGATGCCTGGAGGTCCAAGAAGCTGGAAAACGGGACTCTGGAGATACAAAAACAGCCGGAATATCGAGATATAATTTTCTTGGATTGGGATGCTAAACTGCCACTCGAAACACCATATCCTCGGTCCGTGGAAAAGAGACGCAGCGGGATAATGAGATTATTTGGGGGAGGAAATGTCAAAATATCCGCAGGAATTCCAACAGGAGCACCGGAGATGCTTCCAAAAGGCAGTGTAGTTCAGGTTAAGATTGGGGACAGTGGCAACTATCTTGCTTACGCTTGTCATATAAATCCGAGGTCCGTTAAGTCTACTGACTCATCTGTGACGCGGGCCGAAGGCTGGCTAGGAAGGGCGACGGTGCTTGTAATTGTTCATTATGGTTAGGCTTGTCTAGTTTGGTCAATTGGGAAGTTTTCATCAATGGCTACAACAATATACCACATTCTACACTAAGAACTGGGACGCGTGTAGCTGTGTTCTAGATACCGCGACAAAACTGATAAATCCGTCACCATGATATCGGGCGGCTCTCGTCGGCCGATAAAAGCCCCACGCGTCCTCTTCGGCCGCTCGTGCGCCGCAGTCCATAATTTAGCGACCTCAAGAACTAGTTCTACTGATCTCGGTAAGTCTACTTAAGTACCTATCTTACCCGAGTAAAAATCACAGTCGAGATTCCGTGCTAATGTTGGTTTGCTCTTAACTTTTGCCCTAAATAGGCTTAGACTTCTCAGGGCACAGACTTTGGATTCTACTTCGCTCTGGGAGTGTATTGCTGACATGCGTCTTACCCCTGCTTCACCTTTGAATCTGCCGTGTCACCAAAGGTAGAAATATTTGGTTTTTTGTTTATAACGTCGTCCCCTAGTCTCTCGCCTTCGCCCTTGACGAAAATTGACGACATATAAATCATCAAGATTCGCATCTATGGCGCCGCCATCGGGGTTAACATTTGTTAACTATAACTTTTGCACATCTACGATAGTGCCCTTCATACAACACTATATCTTAGTCGTCGTTTTGGCTGCGACTCTCATTGTTTCAACCCCAAGCAAATCCTTTGCGAGATATGCGTCCCTCCCAGTCCTCGGGCTTATCTGCTTCTCTATCTTTCGCTATGGCGTAAGAACCTTTCCGACAAACCCAGTCCTGCTCACTCACTGGGGTTGCGGCGCATACAATACCTTCTGCCTACTTAGCACTCTGGTTTATCTCGAACATATCGATTCCACGGACCCCGTGATTTCGAAACAGCACAATGGCCAGCCTCCAAGTTATTTCGTCCGACTTTGGCGCGCGATGAGCTATTGTGTTAACGCTCGAGGAATCAACACCCCGCACCAGATTAAAAATGTCCCCGAATTCGATTCGAAGAAACCAGGATGGGTTCCCTCTCGGACTCGCTTCCTGTGGACGACCTTCCTCTGGTGGGTTGGATTATACATCGCCCAAGACTTTCTGTACACCCAGGAGCCAAGTGATGAGGACGAACGAAAATTCATGGGCGTTAATCGAGAAAATTTTATATGGCGACATCCCACGGACGGCGCGGTAACTGTTGACGAGGTTGCATATCGGATCACGTTCGAGCTCATCATGTGGTCAATGTTGGTGCCGTTAGCTGTCAACATCGTTTATACTACAGCAGGGCTCATCGCTGTCGGAACCGGTATATCGGAGCCGAGGAATTGGCCGCCAGCATTTGGTAGCATCAAAGACAGTTACACACTAAGATTGTACTGGGGGAAGTTCTGGCATCAAACTCTTCGATATCAGTTTAGCAAGCCGGCACAATTCATAACCCACGATATATTAAGGTTACCGAAGAAGGGACTGATACAAAGATATGTCAATATATACTGGGTGTTCATCCTGAGCGGTTTGATGCATGCAAATCAAACTTATATGATGTTGCGAGGCCGTGGTTCGGAGACCATGAGGGAAGGCTGGATGAGGGAAATGATGTTCTTCGTGATCATGGCGACGGGGATAATGGTCGAAGATGGAGTTCAATGGCTGTTCAGGAGCGATAAGGTCAGGAGAGGACAGGAGAAGGAGGGATTCGTGCTCTGGAAACGGATCGTGGGGTATATCTGGGTTTGGGGCTTGCTGATTCTGGTCGCGCCGTTTATCGACTATCCGAAGTTCCGGGCGAGGTTAACGACTTGGCTGCCGTTCCATCCATTAGTGATACTCAACTCGGCCCAGTCATAGTCAATATCGCAGCACTCTGTACGTTATAGAGAACAAATACTTCGAAAAAATATAGAACGGTTGCTAAAAGCATTGTTTTGAAAGAATTAGTCTGCGCCGGGGTTTGCGGACTTAGCATCTTAGACCCACACCGCTCATGAGATCATAGATGCCACTCAACACTTGGAAGTGTGTGGACATACATACACGCGGGCGCTGCAGTGTGCACAGTGCGCTCGGGATGTTAGTTCGTCCTCACCACCCTGCTCGGAGCATTCATTTCTTCGATTCCGAACCCGGTTGCTGTGGCGAGCCAAGTCTCGCGATAGGTTTCGAGATGGAGAGATTAAGTCATCTATTCAAGTCTGTCATTGATTGCATGCTAAGCAGTATAGCCTACTCAGAGAAATGTGTCAACTGCTAATTTCGTGACATTGTATTAATCAGGCATGATACCATAACACAACTACCGGCGACACGGAGGATTTCAGTGCCCCGAACTTGCTAGCGAAGCTCCTAGACCACAAACACTTTCTCGTCTCTGCTAGAAAGCTTCCGGTAGAACGGCAATATGCATGTGAGTACGACCGGATGGAGTAAACCTTGCGCCCACAAGCAAGGATCTGAAAGCTTCGAAGCTAACGAGCGAAAGGCACTTCTTTTGTATATATTGCGCCTGGTCGCACGATTGATAGACTGAGGATTTGCGTCCACTCTATCTTATAACTCCTTCCAAGTATTGGATTAAAAAATCAATATAAGAATTACGATCGCATCAACTTCGACAAAAATACTACAAACGCTATAATGAAGGTCATCATCACTGGTGCCACTGGCTATTTTGGCACAGAGATTCTCAAACAATGCATCGCCAACAACCAAATTACTTCGATAATAACCTTGGCCCGCCGAGATCTCGGCCCCGAATTTCAGAATGAAAAAAAAGTCACAGCAATTAAGGTCGCAGACTTCGGTACATATTCGGATGACGCGTTGGAGAAAATGAAAGGCGCTGTCGGGTGTTTATGGTGCGTACCTCTCTTGCACGGAACTATCACCTGATCAGAACATGTACTAACCATTATTGTCATTAGGACCCTGGGAACGACACCAAATAAAACTAAAGGTCTCACGATAGAGAACCTCAGGACTATCGAACAAGAATGGCCTCTCAAGTCCGCAGAAATTTTCAGCAAATTGCCGGAGGGCCGGAAATTCATGTTTGTCTATACCAGCGGCTGGATGGTTCCTGGCGTTGAGTCTCTTGACAAGCCGATGTGGATTGCTGAAGACCTACGCAAAATGAGAGTATGTATCACCTGCCTATGGCCCGTTGCCATCTATGGAGGATTTCAAAGAATCTCAAGCTGACTATGGCCCATATAGATTTATACCGAAAAAGGCTTGTACGAATTAGCGGCTGAAGGCAAGATTGACACTGTGGTCACAAAGCCTGCATTTATCACCAACGGAGAACCGCTGATGGGACGACTTACCGGTGGGGCATTCTCCGTCAGCAAAGAGGCTATGGCTGCATGCTATATTGATGCTGTGCTCAATGGCTGCCAGAAGCAGCTACTTACGAACGCGGACTTGAGGACTCTTGGTGCCGAAGCTCAAAAGAAATTCGCTGCTGCAAAATAAGAGAAATGTTGCTTAGTTGGACGTGCTTTAGTTAAGGTACAAAACAGAGAAGGGAGTCATTGGTGTCAAGGCGTTCATGGTTTCGTTAACAAATTCGTCAAGTTCATAGCACCCCATTCTTGTGGCGCTAATGAGGGGTCGTTTATGTATTTACTGTTGTGTCGCTCTCACTTAGTACGGTATAACTCAAACAAATGCTAGTACTATTGAATGAACGCTTATATGACAGAATTCTAAAAAATGAATGAAAACAGGATTTGTCTTTGAAATATTAAACGAGTGAAAAATAAATGGAAGAAATTTTTATCAAACTTAGCCAATTGCAGATCGTGACATCAAAGCAACGTAGCTTTCAGATCAAATAGTATCTGTAAGGAAGTGAAACCAATTTAAACAAGAGTACTTGCTACTAGAATAAAAACTCGCGTCAATACCATAAAAAGAATTGCTATAAAAGAATGTCAAAAGTTTCAATCAAACATGCTCCTTAACTCCCGCGACATCCTCAGTAATCATGGGGCGCAAACCCAAATTTCATATTCTTATAATCAAATACCGCAAAGTTTTGCTTGAAGAAGACATCGCCAAAGATAAACTGGTTTCCGCTGATAGGCTGGATCGAACCGAAACAATACGATACACCTTTCAACTTACCAAGGCTCGTACCATAGATGATATTCTGCCCGGAGATCTTTGCGACATTAGACCCGACGTTGAAAGAAAACGCCGGAAGGACGGTTGAGCCGCAAGGGAGAATATATCCGCCGACTTGGCTATTCGCTTGAGCACCCGGGATAGTAGCGTAGTAAGCTTTAGCAGCATTGCTACTAACGAGCATCAAAGTTGTTCCAGTATCTGCGACTGCCGTTGAACTAGCGGTCTGAGTGTAATTGGTACCATTGACGCTGTAGTAATTGCTAGCAAATTCCCAGAACCCATTTTGATTTGCGAGCGGGGCGTATTTGATGGTTCCGTTGTACTTCTTTGAATCGATGTATCCAAAGTCGTAGGAGCCTTTGGCTGAATGGCGGAGGTAGGCTGTGAACAGTTGATTTGAGAGGCTGAGCATTGCATTCTCAAACCAAGTCCTGACTTTGCGAGGCGAGACTGTGTCTTTTTCAAATATTAGTACTCAGAACAAAACCAGTATTTAAATAAGGCGGAAGTTTCAAACTTACTTAGTCTGCCGAAAGCCAGTCCGATCAGACCGCTATTAGCACCATTCGTAAAACTACTAGAAACGGTTTTCGCAAGCTCGATAGCCTGCTTCAGAACGGTAGTTTTTCCAATGACAACCGTATCGGCCCCCACGGTGCCCGAAGCTCCTGACCCATCGGCATATTGCACAGACCAGGTATATCCCGTCATATTAGTGAAAGTAGTAGACTTTTTAGGTTGATAGACGGTGTGTCCGGTAGTCTGAGCCGACGGTTGACTATCAGAGAACACCCAAAAGTCCGAGCTGCCGGTATCGATATTCATCTGGAGTGTCTGAGCGGGGGATCCGATATTAACAGGGACAGTATACTCGACGTCCCAATTTCCCGGAGACGCTACGACTGAACTATCTTGGACGGAGGCCAGTCTTTTCGCGAGCCCGTGGTCGAGTACCAGACCGGATTTGAGCTCTTTACCCTTCGGTAGGTCTTTCTTTACACTCCATTTTAAGATGGCGTCGCCAAATGCCTTTGGGCCATTTGTGTTCTTGGTCAAGAAGTTATGTGTGACGGGGATGGAAAAGGTTCCATGAGCGTCCACTTCTGCGTCTTGCTTGAGAGGAATGGCGTTTATGGCGCCAAAGAGCGTGGTAACCAAAAGAATGCTTGAAGAAACATGCATCGTAAAAAAATAAAAAAAAATTAAAGAGTGTGGTGGACGTCTGAGCTTATCGATGTAGGCTATATGCCGACTATATCGCAGACTAAATGCCCTATGCCAATGCGAAAGATTGAACGTACGACGCGAGGTATGCGACGCTACTTTATAATACGAGATGCTAGAAAACAATTATCATATGGATTAAATTTAAATATGCCTGGGGCCAGTACTGGATGCTAATGAATGCCGTGGACATGATGGCCGGGGTGATTCAAAGGACCTTATATAAGTTTCGCGATACGCACTACTCGGAAACTCCTGGAGGCGAGCATTGATCATGACATGGTCATCGCAACAGCCCGTAAAGAGGATCTCTTCGTCATGGACCGCCGGTTTAGATCTTCAGGGGGTCTACTCGACTCAGTGAGAAACTTTATCTCTAAACTTATATCACCTAGCTTTGCTTCAACCGATGACGTCTATAAGAATACGTATTACTCCAAGGAGACAATACACTATCCCTCGGTTCTTCTGCTAATTATCATTGGCACCCAGTTCTGTGGAGCTTGAAACTCTTTTCAATAGACAGCAAGTATACTAGTATGAGCCTGTAGGGTTGAAATGAGAAATCATGAACCTCTGTATGTACGTAATGTGGGGCGAAACTCTCGTCGAATGCATCTTGTCAACAATATACAAAACGTATACACGTTGGAAATCCTGGCGAATGAGTTAACAAGCCCGTTACCTTTGGGCATAAGCAGTGAGAGGAGTCCGTGATATCACCACGAGATCTTTTCATCGGCCGAAGTCAAGGGCTAGAATCGTTTCTTACTAAGGCAAACATTTTTTTTTCATATCTATCGATGCAATGGGAGATGACTTTTGACGATGTTTCCATCTGGTGCGCGATCTTCAAGGGATTCTCCGACTGGAAAGTAAGTTTGAGATAAAGTTCTTCGAGGCGAGCAAAATGAATCTTATTCATGTCTAGAATTCTTGTTGGGGAGTGGCGAAATAGATATTTATTTCTTCGGTGTTAAGATAAGCCTTTGTTCAATGCCACAATTCTAACTTCTGATACGCCACCTCAGTTATAATGGCCAGCCTGTTCACTGCTTTGAGATCAGGCACTGCGCATTTGGTGTCGAACCTTTATGGGACTACTCAATTCGGCATCGAAGTTTAAGCTTTAGTGAACGAAAAAGTACTATTGATCGCCAAACTCTAAGGCGAGATTTTTCAATCCTTTCGAATGAAGCGAAAACTTTCTCTTCAGTTTTTGCGTTAAGTTTGTTTCAAGCTAGCCTATCTCGTTACGTAGCCGTCTGCTGACTCTGTTCGTTGTAGAATCTACCACTAGATACCGAAGGTCGTGATCAGGACCTTCGGTATCATGATATTTAGTTGTACCTCAGAATACCCAGAAAAAAAATCCCCCCATATTAATCCGTCCCAACTAAAACTCATAATTTTGGCAGATAACTCTGTTCAAAAATTTGACATCGCGGATGGGTATCAATGTGGACAATCGGTAAGAAATGTTAGATGGTTACCTTGAGAACCCTGGGGGCCTCCCTTTGGAGCTGCAACTTCGAGAGTTGTTCATTAAATACTTAGTCGGCGAGAGATCTAGACCACTGCGGAATGCTTTGATTTGCCCCTTCCCCCTGCCGTAATGATAATATTAGATGGAAGAGCACATTTCGCCACCTGTACACGTATCAACGTCTTAGCACACGTAGTCAAAGGTTCAACTGAGTTTCTGGCCTGCAGCGTCGTCAAAAGAAAATTTACGCAATCGCCTCTGGCCATTGAACGTTACCAGGATTTACTTTGGCAATTTTATAGGTCTATGGGGCTCGATATATCGGATTCATTGTTACAAAATTCAGGCCGATAAGGTCAAGCCTGTGACTGGTGGCGAGTGTCCGAGAACCTCCTTTCAAACAAAGATAAGTCCCGATTTTTGGTATTTGCAACGGTGTTTCTCATCGCCGCTTTGTTCTGTTTGCAATTTGAATAGAGATCAAAACTAGGTACCCCTTCGCCTAGGCGAGTATAACGCGGAATGGTTACTAGAAGACAAGATCCTTCCCAAACAGGATCAAGAGGCGAAAGTAAGAAATTATTAAACAGTTAATTTGAACCAAATGCTATAGCTATACAAAGGATTACGACTTTTGAGCGACACCAAATCTCTTGTTACCAAAGTCAAAAACAGAGTAAGCGCCTTTAAAGAAAATGTCCCCATAAATCCAAGGCAAACCAGAGTTGGAGCCCAGGCTCTGTAATCCACCAAAACACTGAGTCCCTGCCGAATTGACATATGCATATGTCATATACTTCCCAGGTATGGTCACCCAGTTACTCCCAACAGGAATAGTGATGGAAGGCAGGCTTGAATCGCTATCTGATGTACAGGGATAAGTCCAACCTCCCATGTTGGCGTTATATGAAGCTCCGGATACCTTGGCATAGTATGCCTTGACCATGGAGTCGGACAACATTAGCAGTGTTGAACCGGTATCTGGAACAGCGCCTAGTGGGTTGCCAGTGGAGTCTGCGACTGAGTTTCCGTTGACTTTGATGCCACCGGCAGCGTCTACTTGCCACCAACCCGAAGTTCGAAGGCTGGCGTATTTGACACTCCTGGAATACGCAGCGCTTATATATCCCCAAGTGTAGGTTCCTACAGCATTTTTCTTTAAGTCTGCGGTGAAAAGCTTTGACCTGAGCTGAGGTAAAGCATTTTCGATCCATGTAGATTGAGGCTTCGGAGAAACTATGATATCCATGTTAGTTAACGAACTTCTATGCCCGGGAGATAGGTTATGGGATAAATCCTTACTTTGATTGATAGTACTGAAACCCAATCCGAGTAAACCATCGCCCTCAAAATCGACAAATGAGTCGGTCATAGATGATGCCAACTCAACTGCTTGACCGGAGACGCTTATCCCACCGATTTTAACAGTATCTGTTACTACTGTTCCTGATGCGCCACTGCCATCAGCATATGTGATGTCCCACGTCATACCAGAAGCGGTCTTAGCAGTCTTTCCTGGCGTATATATCGTGCCCCCGTTTTTCTTGTGGGTAGCTTGGATGGAGGCCGAGAGTTTGTTGGAGAAAACCCAAAGGTCGGAGCTACCAGTATCGAAATCCAGATTGAGGGTTTGTGTACCGATCTTGACCGGCGATAGATACATGGTATCGTGAGTGATTGGTTTGGCCGAAACGGCACCGATTCTAGCGCCCCTACGTCCAAGAGCCGAGGGTTTTGTGTAATTCAGGAGTCCCGGCGGAATGACTAAATCTGAGTTGTAGCGTTTATATTTGTAAAAGATTTTTCGCAACTCGTGGTAGCCATCTCGTTCAAAATTTGGGTTCGGAACAACAGGTACAGAAAATAGGGAAACGGGCTTTAAGTCGCCAGGTGACGAGTTGCTACTGTTTCCAACCGCCGCGGCGATATCGGCATCGACATCGACTTCCAACGGTGCACTAAGCACCGCAGAGGCCGATAATATAACTGTGAACGCCTTATAATGCATTTTGTGAATGATATGGACAACGAATGAGCGAATATGATAAAGTAGTTGGATGCTTAGAAGAATATCAAATGAAGGTGTAGGTATGTACCTTATTCGAAGTACGATTTAATTATATCGGATCAAAACTCAGGAGAGACATTGAGAGTCGCATCCGCGGTATATATACACTCCTCTCGGACATGCCCAAGCCGTCTTGACTGCTAGAAAGCATGGTTGAGGAGCAAACTGACGACGTACATACACGCGAAGGCGGCTGTGTGTTTCCCAAAGCAGCATGATTCTAGAAGACAAAACAAGTGACCCCTCCCGAAGTTATGTTTTCTGATGAACTCTGATCTTCAGGGACTGTGAGTTAGCGTTGACATCGATTCTAGGTCCAAGGCACGACTCGCTAATGAGACTAGACTTCGGACCGTCCCAAGCAAAGCGTCAAAATGTGGTAATTTGTGTGTTGTTGGGAGCTGAAAACGTCCATGAACCCAAATTCTCTAACTTTGTCGACGCGGCAAAAGTTTAGGAATAGCTGCATCTGTTGATATCCACGGATCGACTTGCTTTCTGCCTCGTAAGCTAAATAGGAGGCCATCTTCCTTTCGATCTTGTGAGCTTTATCCTTAGAAGCCGGACATACAACCACAATGCATCGGCTCTAGACCTTTACCGCCAAGGCGCCACACCGCAAAGTTCCCGCCACGGTGAAGTGGGAACTTTTCTTGAGTAGATACTTACAGAGTGGGGATTTCTCTTGAGGAGATCTCTAAGTAGAGAAGTATCTATGAATTAAGGCGAAGTCTCATGAAAATAGTCTCTTAAACCAGTATCCACGAGAACAAATTCTCTGTGATTTTTCTAGGACTTCGGCCTGTGCCATTAGGTGCGTTCATACATTATCCCCAATGTTTTCGCTGCTAAAATAGATCTACAATTCAGCAATGAGGCCCTCGCAATTCCCGGATCTAGTATCCTGTTGGTTCGATGAATTGCCTTGAATTGCATTGGACAAGGCCGCCTGGCGGTTCTATCGGTCTGATTATTCAGCCGACCGAACGCCCTCTCATGTGATAACGCGCTATGTCTGTACGCGTTGCTAGCGTGTCTTCCCCTCACGATAAGTGAAGTTGTGAGCACTTGGCGTTCTTTCAGCTTCAAAGTTGTCGAAGTCAGGTTTTGGGTCGGGGGAACAAATCCGCCCGGTCTCACTAGGTTAGTGGATGTTGGCCGCAGGAGGTTGTTGTATATAACAGCTTGGTATCTGCCCTCTACAGCGTTCCCAGGTCATATTCAGACATTGCCTCCAATCACCTTAAGGGAACAGTGAACTTCACTTTCATCCTGCATCCCGCTTTTTACTATTGCTTTCCACCGCATTACTGTCCAAAATCCGCGATGTCTGAAACGTTCGTGTGCCCCGAATCAAAGCCTACTCCCGTGAGGATTCCCGGTCCAAACCTTGTTACCCTTTCCCAAATCCCAAGCCGTTCTAATAACCGAGTGGAAACTATTAGCTGGGGTTTTGCTGGGTCGAAATCCCTGTCAAAGACATGAAGCGAGCCCTTAAATTCTATGGCGACGCTTTCGGATGGACTGCTAAAGATAAATCATCACCTGGAGCATTTTACCAAATCGTTGAAAACCCGTTTGGGAATCTAAACGGTGCACTTCGCCTTGTCACAGACGACGAACACGTTGTCGGAACATCTAGTTGCCACTCTATCAAGCCTTTTATTGGACTCAATAGCGTTCAGGAAGCTCTGGCTAAAGTCAAAGAGGCTGGAGGCGAAATTATCAAGTGAGTTAACTTCGCAGTGTTTCCTCAGTTATGGGGCCTTGTCAGTTCGCTTACCCCAATATACTCGCTGTAGTCCTGGAGAAGAGATTCCAAACAACATGGGATTTGTTGGCGAGTTCTATGATTCTGAGCGCAATGTTGTGGGTATTTGGGCCATGAAACTCTCACTAAGCTCCTAGGGAGCCCGTGTGTATTTAGCAAAGCTATAAGCATTTTATCCCGTTGCTTCTTAAACGGCCTCTGTACTAGTCACTTCATTTCGGGAAAATATACCGCAAATAATCATTTACTGTCAGTAATGGATCCCTTGAAACCCCAAATCATGAAGTGTATAAGAATCACAAAAGAGGGCCAATCTTGGCTTTCTTGGGTGCTAAACGGCGTTTTAGCCAATTAGAACTCGCAAAGTTGGCATTTTTGTCACTGAGGAGCTACATCAGCAAAAGACAACTTCATATGGGATGGGTGAGCAATTATTATAAGGAAGTTTTACATAGTCAAGTTAGCCAGCCAGGTCTATAGATTTCCTTCTAGTTGACTGAAGGTGAAATAACACTAAATTCATCATTTTCAATTTTGGCGCGCCGGCGTCATAGCGCTCGGATTGATATTGCGGTCTGTGTATTTATTATACAGACCATTTAGTGTTCAGACCACAATATCATTCCGAAGGAGTTTAGTAGACGTTAACCCTGCTAACTTGGCGAGCTGGGTATACCCGCAACGGCGTATCGGAGTCTTTGGTAAGGCTAAGTGTGTGGTCTCATGGTAAGTTCCGCGACGACGCAAGAATTAGCCAAAAGTCCGCGTAGTTGAACCACCTGCAGATGGGATTTCTCGGAAACGCAAAAATCCCTCTTCAAATTGTTAGAGAATTCTCTAGCCTCAACAAGCACCATCTCTCCAATCCCATGCTGGATTCGCTAAAAATTTCTCCATTTGACGATTCGTCTAGCTCTCCAAGAAATCAAGGGTATATAATATCCTAATGATATACATATCTAGCATAATATCCTTCTAGTTAAAACCTGGTACCTTACTATAACAACGAAGCCAACAGCTAGTGGTAGAAACTTCGCTACCTCCTTGAATAACAAAGCTTATTCTGCCGGATCCCCAGAGAGGAAATTGGACCATGAGCTATACCCCAGGATTATATGCGCGCAAAGCACCTGCGGCATCTCTTTTCGTCTCCTTCAGGCACAATGCAACTTAGCGAGATGTGAAGAAGAGGCCGCGAATGTTCCAATCCTATTTCATCCAGGGTTTAGCGAAGCAACCTTGATCACGATATCTTGCTCTTCAACGTCGCCATCGAATCAGCCGCGCATCCTTCGGTAACAGGTACGCAGCAGATCATATTGCAGGCTCGACGGATATGCCGTCCGGCCAGGAACGCCACCGAAAAAGCCACCTGCAGATTTAACTGGCGAGAATCAAATTCCTTCATAGGCTTCGTTTCGGGATCATTCTAGCCTTTTCTGTGCGACTGTGCAGTCATGCATGCGGCATGCAGGGTCCAAGCTGAGGCAATATTTTGCTAACCTTGTGCAACTCATGTTATTCGATTAGTTTATTCGGAGCTGATTACAGTACTCCAAGTAAGTCAATATGTGCCAATAGTGAAGAGAAAAATTGAACAATGATTGCTCGGGCCTACTACATCAGGAATTGCATTATTTCTGAAGGCAGGGTGAGCGAAGCCGAACGAAGTCAGCGCAGTAGATTTCAATGGTGGTTAGCACGGCCAGTATACCTGAAAACCTTAGCTGAGACCATCGCCACCGCGCTACTTTGGCGATAGCTTGGTAGTTAGAGGTATAATAATGTCTACAGGGCAAAAAGCATGCGTAATTATTCAAGCACTCACCCTTTGCGCGTGACATATTACCATATTCGGATTCACATCAATACTAAAAAGGAAATCTTGTCTTGACATTTTTTTGTTACACCTTCAACCACGGGCCGGATCGCCGTTTTATGTATAGTACCATTAGACAAAAGAACAATGCATAATTTTCAGCATATAGGTAAAAGATCATGTTTTGGCGTAATTTGGGACGCTAGAATCGCTCCATTTCAGCCTGCAGTAAATTCCGACTTCTTATGCATCAAGCAATAAGCTGAGAATCGCTCGTCATACAAGGGTTTAATATGACAATGCAGAGAATTTCAAATCTGTACCTTGGAAATTTTAGAGTTACACAACGGAGAGGTCGTAAGCTACCCCTAGCTAGTAGATTTCCGGCATCATTATCTTCAGAGATATCTTCTGCCGGGCCCTGTAGAACTCGCTACCTGAAACTATTCTCTCATCTTGGCTCTGTCTGTATATTTTGGTGGATATCTTCGTGTACATTCAGAGGAATTGTCTATAAATACGGGGCAGATATCTCTTCCATCCTTCCATCTTCTAAATCAAAGATCATCGAGCAAACACGCTTGAAGACAAAGCAAGATGAGGTTCTCTCGTGCTTTGCTTGCAGCCTCCGCTGCCGGTAAGTGTCTAAACTTCTGAAACTTCCCCATCTATCAATATTGTGATGCTAAAACTTAGCAATTCATAGGCGGTGCGCTTGCTGCAGCAGTTAGCTCAACGGCCCTCACCGTTTCTGCAACCGCATCTCCTACCGTCTCACCAAGCACCCGCAGTGTGACTACTGTTCCCCAATCGCCTAGCACGGTCAGTTCGGCGACGCCAACCACGGATACGATTGTTCCTCCAAGTGAACCGTCATATCCTCCCGCCACTGGTACTCCAGGTACTACCGATCAACAAGTCGACGCAATTGTCTCGGAGCTCAAGAACAACGTCGTTGCCATCAACGCCAAATATAGTGAGTCGAGCTTATTTTTACCATCCTTGATCCGTAGATTAATAAGAATTTAGATGCCACTTGTGCCAGTGGTTGCACTAGCTCACATATCCAAGCCTGGGGTGATGAGCACGCAAAGGCAGCCGATCTCGCTGTCGCGAAATTCAAGGTCCTCCCAGTAGGATACTTGTACTGGTGGTACCCAAGACTGTACGTCGATATCTTTCCTCCTCATTTCAGGGACTTCAATTAACGATTTTCTCAGGGTCTGGAATCTCGGATGGATCTGGATTGAGATCTACTATTCCCTGTGGTTTATCTGGGGTCGCGCCGGTTTGAGTATGTCTCGCTCTTTTGATAATATCTCTAGGTTACATTAAGTTAACCACATATGAAATTTAGTCTGGGATATTATCTATTTGAACAGATACCTCTGGAACTTCTATATCTCGTGGAGAGGTCTATTCTGGTACTTTGGTCGATTTGGAGGATAGTAAGTTTACTTCGTCCCGCAATTTATATCAGGTCTCAGATCTAACTTTTCTCTATAGCTGTTTCTGGCCATATTGGTACGGGTGGTTCTACCGTTACTACTGGGGATGGGGATGGATCTGGTGGGGTTGGTGGAGAGGTTTCTGGTGGTGGTAAATGTAAAGGTGGAAGACCGCCGGTCATACGGAATGCCACAGCTAGCAACGGCTACAAAATACTACCACCCACACCGTACTCTAGTGCGCCAGTATAATATCGGCTTTCCGTGCGGTTAGCATCTTATGTAGACTACTCTCATCCCAGATTTCGTTGAAGTTAAAAACATCAAAAGAATTGATTATGTTATGATTTCGCTGCCTCAAACATTGAATAGACGTGAATTGCTTACTAGATACTTCGATGGAAAAAAGATTAAAGATAGAATCCCGACTAGTCTGATCTTCCCTCGAGAGCGCAGTCGGCTGATAAAGTGATCGCAATAAGAAACAACACATTGATGTGTGGTATTTTGCGCTGCAACTTCACTAAACATGCACAGCAGGTCGAATTCAAGATGGAGTAAGGAAGTCGATATATTCAAGAGCTGAAGAAGAGATTCAAGCTTATGTAAAGTTGGTTTGAGTCAAGGGAGCTGTGTGAGACTCCGAAGTTGCAACGCTTAGAGGACAATCAATGTGGATAGGGATATGCTGGGTGCAAGCGTGGCCACGCTGGTAATTGGTGATGCCGAAGGAATGTATGGTGAATAGAGAGAGCTAGGTTGTTAAGGAAATTGTCAAAGGGCACGCTCTCTATACTTATATGATGCTCAGCTATTACCTATTCATGAGGTTTGTTTATTTATCTTGGCACCAAACTATCAAAGTTGAATTCTCAGAGAACCCTCAACCACGTCTTACTCTTCAACAAACCTTTCATCTTCGCGGCGCGTCGAACGCATCCAGCAAAATGCTAACACCTAAGCTTGGACCCTCCAGTCCTCCTCCAAGCACTCCTCCGAGCTCTCCTGAGAAGCGTCGACGTTTATCTCGAAAAACGCGTAAAAGTGCCGCGGAAGTATCTCCACCACCCCCAAACCCAAAGAGTACAGTTTGGTCCTTACTCACCGCAGATCTCTCGGCCTTTTGGGACCCTATCACTAGCAAAGCATTCCAATGGCGTCCTTCTATCATTGGTATGCCAGTCGAGATCCAAAAAATGGGGAAAGAGATTATGATGCATAATAAAATACATGCAGAGAAGCTTGAAGACGACCAGTGGGCCAGGGAGGCTCTCATTGAGCATTTACAGAAAATTCAAAAGCACTGCAACAATCTCATATCCGGCAAAATTGCAAAGCCTCAGGGAAATGCCTATATAGTTTCCTCTATCGATCCAAAGCACCGAGCTATGCGCTTGTTCTGGCTAAACTGCACTCCCGGGAAAACCATTCGATGCTATAAAACCCAGCGCTCTATTGAAGATTTCATTATGATTGTCATGTTGAAAAAACAAGACTACACGCTCTACCATCACGTTGGAGCTGCCGCAGCCGCTTCAATGGTTGAGTTTCTGCGAGTTGCCTGGCAAGCTTTGGAGCTCACCGAACAGGTCGAAGCTACAATTTTGGAATTCAACATGCGCTATCGCCCATTTAGCGTCGAACAAAAATTGAAGATCAAATTTGTCATGGAGCGAACGGAGGAAATCTGTCATCAAGAGGCCATGGATTCAACCTCTCGGGACTCAGTCTGGGAGATTATTCAATCCGCTATAGATACCATTGAAAACGCTAAAACCAAGCCCCTTGAGGAGCGTTACAAGGATTGGGATATCTGGGGCGAGGATCAAGACCAATACGTCCCTACTTTTACTCCAAGATCCCAGAGCATCTTGCCGGGTAAGACCGTTCCACAAATGAAAGCTCACCAGATTCGCCATATCGATATCGTTGAGCGCCACATTCGCGCTATTTGGAGAGAGATCCTGATGGGCATTCAACTCCGCATCACGACTCAACTTGCTTGCGCTGATTGGTACTACGAGATGACCAATGAATTTTATTACACCCTAGAGAAAATCCACGAAACTAGGAAACGACCAGATATTCGCTTTTATATTCAGATGAAAGAGAAAAGAATGGGGAAGCGGACGAAATGGGACTAAAAGCACCTTCCCCATATAATTTCTTGCATCAATTATGACTATCCTTTTTAAAAAAAAACGCATGCGAGGTTGTGGGTATCCTGAAATTGGTATCTTGGGTATCTTGATGTCTGAATAAAATACAGGCGGTTATACAAAAACAAGTAGGTATCAATTACAAACCCCGCGTATAACCGCCCCATTAAACAATTATATTAACAAAGAAAACTTAGTATCTCAAACCGCTCCCGCTGTCCTATTCCTAACGCCAATACGCCCTGATAGGTACCCACGAAAACTGGCCACACAAATTTGAGAAGATTCCTTTGGAGGTTAGAAGAAACTCCGTTCCACAGAGTCTCCTGTAATAAAACAAATGTACTTGCGCTAGAAAAAACTGCATGTTAAATTCAGCCCTCCTGATTAATGTTTGTTTCGCAAGCTAGACTACCAGGTCTTGCTCCGCGAACAATCGTTTTGTTGTATTGAAGCCGTTCAAACAGCTATTGGTAGTGTAAATTTTTTGATGCCTGTGCTGTGCCACCTAATGAAGCCACAGGCGTGGACTTCACCGCCAGTGATTGAATCTTGGTATTCCGGGCTTTCCAATTTCTTGGTACCTTCGACTGGATCAGTCACCAGGAACACCTTTGTAGGTTGATGTTTGTAGGTGCAAGCGATGGGATAAAGGGATCTACCCTTTTTGCCAACAGAGTAGGCAGTCATAGCATTATTATTGGGAACCGCGACGACTTGCTCGGCAGTCTTGGGGAGGCGTTCCCATGGAGCAAGGCGGAAGCGAGAAACACCGTATTCAGAGAGTTCGTCGGGGTACGTATAGAGCAGGCGGCCGTCTTGAGTTCCGACCACTAGATTATTCCAGTGAAGCCATTGGTAGGACGTATCGTTTCCTTGTTGCGTGGACGAATCAACGTAGATATTTCCGTTGCTACCGCTGACAAGTGCCAATGCGTTCGTCACGCCGTTGATACGACCTGTAGCATACCCAGGGTTGGGTGCATCTATCGCTCTTTTACTAGGTATGTCGGACAGGGAAAATAAATTATGTCTAATCCATCTCGTTAGCTTCCTATCCATATTGATATATTCAGGTTTCTTTCCTCGGATACTTACTTGATACACCACTCATGTTCGTAGAGATTGATTCTTAAGACTGGGTACGAGAGAATGGTTCCCGTGATACCGATCAGAGTATCAAGATAAACTTTAAGGGCCAAAACAGATCCAGGACAAGAGCCGGTGTTTGGAGTGAATGTACCATTGATAGGACCGACGCTGGTGTCATCAAGGGCATTTGTAGTTCTATTTGCGACGAATCCATTGATCAAAGTGAGTCTGACGGTCGGGGCCTCGGAGACGGTGAGGGACAACTCGAATAAGCCCTTCAGGATATTAATACCGAAGTTGAGAGAGAGTGGTGTTTGAAGCGAGGCACTGAGAGTTAGGTTCCCGTTCATGTCAAATATGGGGGTGAACTTCGGCTCCCAGCCAGAGGCAACGCTCTTGCTGATATCCTTCAGGTCAGCGTGAAAGGATGGTTTTTCGAGTTCGAGTTCAAATCCAGCCCGGATAAGGCCAGTAGCACCCGCAGAGACGAAACCCACGACATCGAGCGCAATGTAAGGGCCAATAGTGACCACGTTCGGGATCGAAAGGTTGGGAAGACCAACGTTAAAAATCTCATATTGGGCAACACCAGGCCACGGGATGTCAACCATAGGATTAGTATTATTGATGCCAATTGAAAACTTGGCTTTCAGGCTTCCTTCAAAGTCGATGGAACCAGCCTCGATACCCTTGAGAAGCGAAAATGTAATGCTCGCAGAAAAATGAGCGGATCCTGATGCACCACAGTCAACACAGTAGAGTGTAACCCCAGCTACATTATCGAGGAGCTTTCGTCCAGGAACATTCCATGGTGTATCGCCATCATTAACATCAACGGCGATCTGGAAAGCTGGAAGATCGATATCTTTAGAGAAAGACGTCCAGTCATTGAAAATATTTGCAGCGTCTGTGGCGATAGCTTGAGCACCACTCTCGATCGCGGAAGTGGCACCAACAAAGACAGAGGAGACGCCGGAAGCAATGTCTTTGACTTCAGAAGTGACAGCCTGGAAAGCGGAGGTTATATCCTCCCAGGGGTTCCAACCCCATCGTTTGTTCATGCTGATGCGGGGACGAGGAGCTGGTGTGATCCAAGGTCGAGAGGCATCGACGTAACCGATTTTATTGTCCTTGTCAGTATCGAAATCAGCCCCCCATCGTCCATAATCGGCCATGTACTGCGCATGTTTAGCGGTCTGGGTGGCGGTAGGGCTCGCGGCAGAGGCGTAATAAGGAGCCTGGTATTTTTGTGCGGGTGTAGGAGCGGCAGGTCCCCGTGTTGGTTGGGTCTGTGCCTTTGGAACGTATTTTCCAAACCTAACGGTTGCAAGGTCGACAACCTCTTTGATATCCTTGTATTGAATCGTTGCATCAACATCAAAGGTATCGTCATTGAAGGTAACATCATCCACTAAGCTCCAGCTTCTCATCCCGTCGTCTTTGGTGGGGTTACACCCAGCGAACTTGCCCACGAAAACCATAGTATCATTGGTCTCAGAATTGAACGGGATCCAATGCTTCTTAGCCCACTGGTAAGCCTCCCTGCTCCTGAAGCTGATGTCCATGTGGTCAGGTTTCGAGCATGCGACAGATTTGACATGTCGAGAATGTTCGAGAGCGACGGTTGGGTATTTCATCTTGTAATCAGCCTGAGCGATTTGACCAGGCCGATTCGCATCTGCAACGTAGGTTGTCAGTCCAAATTTCTAATCCCCAATATCAATAACTATTGAACTTACCGTCATGCTCAGCATAAAAGAGCTTGCATTTAGATTCCGGGACCAAATTTTGGACGTCATCCAAGTCATTATCCCAGAATATACCAGGAAGAAGAGTAGCAATGCTTTCGCTACCAACCGGCTGCCCTGACGGAAGTCCACTATAAGTAGCAAATGTAAGAGATGAGGACTGATAGGTGCTGGTAGACTTTTGATAGGTGCTAGCGGGCTTCGAATTGATGCTAGTGGGCTTTGGATTAGCGCCACATGCTTCCGGAGCTGGCCTTGCAGCTACCAGTCCAACGAAGACAGACGCCCAGAGGGCACTCCTTTCGACCTTCATGATGAATTAAAGATGAAGCTCCCAAAAAAAAATCACGAAGATGCACGAGCAGCTATATCTTAAATAATATAACGCGGGGCCCCAGATAATTACCCAAACGAGCGAACGGACAAATTGGGGGAGGTGACGCTGTATTAGAGAACTGAGACAAAGAGACAACTATTACAATTATAGCAAGTCTTAAAGATCGTACGTAATTGGG